>JAYESA010000009.1:3749874-3894176 GCA_036927795.1 Iris macrosiphon
CGATATGTTGAGCAGAGTGTTAGGAATACCTCCTTGGAGGGAATTTGAGCTCAGATTGAGATGTTGAAGTCGGTACAGGCAGCCGAGTTCTTCAGGGAGGTATCTTTGAAAATTGTTACGCGGTAGATGAAGTCTCTTGAGGAAGGTGAGGTTGGCTAAGGATGGAGATATCGGTCCTGTCAGGCCTAGCGACTCGAGGTCCAAGGCTGAGACCCTGTCTGGGTGGTGGCGTCCACCGCAGGTGACTCCTGGCCAGTGGCAGAAGGGGAGGGAAGCGTTCCACGAGGCCAAGGCTCCCAAAGGATCATCAACTAGGGACTTGAATGATAGGAGCGCAACTTCATCTGATGCATTGGTGCTCTTTGATGAGATACTGCCAGTGATGGAAGCAGCAGTGGTGGTTTGAAATCGGAAAGTTTGTACTAGTACTAGGAAGATAATAGAAAGCCTTAGCTTCATTGTAAGGACTGAATTAGCTAAAGGTGAACTGAACTGAACTGAACTGAACACAGAGTACTTCAATATGATACAGGTTTCTTGCTTGCTTACAGATTGAATGGAGTGTGTATTGCTTAGCTTATAAATAAATAGAATACCCGAGAAATAATATAATTGGCTGATTTCGCAATACTTGATCTCGTGAGTATGTGGCTACTTGGTCTGGACAGGTTCAAGACTTGACTCATATTAAGTCACTATACGGAAGAAACCTGTGAGCTTCAATTTAATCTTGACTTGTCAATTGACAATTCCAGTATCTTTGAATTGTTCTTGGAGAAGATATATACTACTACTAATCTTTTGTTTTGTGACTGATAACATCAGGTTACCTGGCTTGACTTGACAATTCTAGTATTTCATTCTCTCTGGATTTTTGGATAGTCTTCTTTTGGTCCAGAGCTGAACAATTCTACATGTTCAGTAGCATGAGGTGTGTCCGGTCCAAAGTGTTGTGATTGCATACCTTTGCTGTGTTTTAGATACCAGTCCAGCCATTGGTGTGTCCGGTCCATGGTCCAATCTTAAAGGGTGTCCGTCATGGGAGGACACAAGAATTTAATTTCATCAGAGGGACACAAATTAATTGCTGTCAGTGGGACAAACAACCGTCTTGAGATTGTAGCATCCTATGGTATATATGTTGCAAAACGGTGCTGTTTTGTTGCCGCTTGCTACCTAAGGTCTGCACTTAATTGAATGAACAAAATAAAGTTCAGTTTACTTCTATGAACTGGATTTGGATGATTCATGGCCACTGATACAACAGAAGTGCAATCCTCTGATAAAGAGGTCAGTGATGGAAGCAGCAGCGGTGGTTCGTGAGCAGAAGACTTGGAAAAGTAGTACTAGGAAGATGGACTGAATTGGCCAAGGTGTACTGAAAGTTCAGTGGAATTGACCTCAATAAAAATCAAACAAGATAGCTACATGAACATTGGAAACTTGAATAGTAAAGAAAAGATTGCAAACTTCTGAAAACGAAGGCTTACAATTTTTGAGACAAGATTGCTACAACAAGAATCAGAAGTAGAAAAACTTGTTTTGCCGGGTGATAATCACCGTTGCTCAAATCAGAATTTGATCATTTTCTGTCGATCTAATACTAAGAACCAGCAAATTTACTGTGTTGAACTTCTGGAACGCTCACTTGTCATGCTCGGAAGACTGGACAACACCTGGACTCTTGGACAAAACCTTGGACAGACTTCGTGGCTTCAACGCTAATACTAACTATTATCTCGTAGCATATATCTCAAGTCCATCTCCAAAGACAAAATACTGGAGAATATATATATGGGAGCCAAGCCACCTAGCAGCAATAACCACCGATAATAGACAGTTAATCCGAAAAATAACTCTTCATAATGTGTGCGGTTACAACAGTAACTCTCACGAAGTGGACAGTTACGAAAGTAAAATGCAACGCTGAAACACACTGAAGCAGCCACGCTGAAACATCAGTACCGCAGAAGTAGCCTCCCCGTTGGAACCAAGGTCCAACGGGAGCACTAGCCCCGCTGGCATATTGCTTCACGATGTGTCCCGCTGCACCACTTTGGACGCACGTTGAAAAGGCACTGGAACTGGCGTATACGGCACAATGACGTGCAAAAATGTTATGTCACGTCCGATGCGTACGCATACAAAGTGTGTTATCAAAGCACCACTTTGTGTCATTCGTCTACGTCCGAGTCGCTTCAGGACCTAGCTCCTAAGAGAAATCCCAAGAAATTGGTAACAAAAATAAATGTTTCTTGGAGGAACTTTGCCTTCTAGTAAAATATTCCATCATATCAACCACATGGACTACCACTTCCCCAAGTGTGAACAAGTTATCTTAACTTTTACCCTTTTATCACTTACTATAGCTACTTGCTCCATATTTCATGTGGTTGTCTCAACTTTTCCCTACAGGTTCCTGAAGAAGAACAGAATAAGCCTAAGAGAAAGAGTAATGCTACCACTACAACCAAATGCTTACAACCCACTTACAACCGCCATGTGGCATCCACGTGACGACCACGTGGCGGTCACCCATTGGAGGAGGGGGGAGAGGTGGGACCCAGTAGCTGTCCGGGTGGTCGTCATGTGGCAGAAATGTCATGTGGCGGCCACTCATTGGGAGAGAGGTGGAGCCGGATGTAGCCCACATAGCATGGGGGGATAGAGAGGGTTGTAAGAAGGTTGTAAACATTTGGTAGTAAACTTAGCATTTTCCTAAGAGAAAACTCTTGAGCGAGATGAAGTACATGTCTTCTTCTTTGATCAAAATCTGTAAGGTACAGACGTACCTTTGATCATCCAATTATTTATGAGCTCAGGTACCATGTTGAGTAAACTGCAAAAGGAACATAAACTCGGTTGCTCTGATACTTGTTTAGTGTGTCTACCGTGTTTAAATTTCTTGAATGAGAGAAAGAACAGAGGAGATCCTTCAATTAGTTCCATTTTTACTACAACTAAGCATTGTTACATACGTACAGAAAACCTGGATAACCCACTTGTTAGCCCCATGCATGTTATCAGTGAACGATTTCATTTACTTAAATATTGTTTTTACGCTAATCTCACCATAATGAGGTTATTATCTCAGCAGTGGACTCATACTCTTAAGAGAGATACAAATTGTATCCCACTTTCCCCATTTCTAAGATAGTTTATAATTAGGTCAAGAAAATTAATTACCATCTGCTTCAAAGCACCTCCAACCTCTCATTTAGTTGAGATACCTCAACTTGAACAGCAGCTAATTAAGTTGCTCACTTTAAAATCATTTGACAGAACCTGGATGTCACTATTAGAGGTAGAAATTACAGGAAGAAGAAAACTAAGGCTATTGTGATGTTAGCTAGCTAGGTTCTCTGAATTTTGACTTGTTAATGCGGTTTCCATAGTATCTTTAAGGGTTATTTAGTAATAGGGTCTCATATATTATGTAATATTATGATTTGGGTCTTCAAATTGTTCGACATTAGAGTATGGATCTCATTTTTACTCTTCAAGTTACCAACTTTGAGTCCTGTGGAGATCCAAACTCTAATGTCAAACAATTTGGAGATCCAAACCCTAATATCACATATTATATGAGACAATATTACTAAATAACCCTATTTTTAAAAACTGGTTATTTGTTTAAGATGGTGGCTCTGTTGTGGGAATTAAGGACAGTTTGTTAATACTACTACTGCTGCTACTTTAGTGGAGATGCTTAGGTACACATCTTGTTGAGAGTATTAATTGACTTTTAGTCCTACATCAAGTAGAATAGTAGAGAAAGGAGTTAGCCTCTCATATATATATATATATATATATATATATATATATATATATATATATATATATGTATATATATATATAGCCCCACATCAATAAAAATACAAGCCAAGTATTAATTCTACTAAAAATTAATTTGGTATCAGAGTCAGGTTACCCTAACCCTAACCCTAACCCTAGCCGCTTTCTCCATAATCCCTTCCCTCCTTCTCCTCTCCGCCCCTCCGCCTGTCTCCACAGCCGCCCCCTCCCTTCGCCCCCCTCCCCCCACCAGCCAACAACCCCCTTTCCGCGCCGGCCTCTGCCCCCTCTCCATCGTCGCAAGCGCAGCCTTCTTCCTTCTCAATATATATATATATATATATATATATATATATATATATATATATATATATATATATATATAGTGCTTCGTTGGAATTGAGATTCTGGAAAGCAAACTTGTTCACTGAAGCTTCTGAATCTCGAATACAACTTTTGGGCAGACAGAGGATAGACTGTAAAGTTTATCAGAAGCTTTGTTGGCCTTGTCCATTCATCTTCGTTGGAATCGAGATTCCGAAAGAAAAACTTGTTTGCTGAAGCTTCTGAATCTCGATTGCAACTTTTGGGCCGACAGATGGTAGATTGCATGTTTATCAGAAGCTCTGTCAAGCCATGCGGCCGCGGATCGCAGCCATGCACGGGACATGAACAGCTGCTCACGAGGAAACCGCTGCCACTGAAGGAAGAACAGTAGAAGTGGAGAGGACAGCGCATCAAAGGTGGAGACGATCTAGATCTGCCACTGCCTTGCTGATGGAAGAGGAGAAGAAGAAGACGATGGAGACGATCTACGGCAAGCTGACAGCCAAAGAGATGAAGGCTTTGGTGGACGATCTCTTCTCCATGAGGCTGACCGAGACTAGTTTCCATTCTGCACACGCAGATGTGGATCTATCCCCATACAAAATGGAGAAGTTGGAGAAACTGGAGGTAAAGTTAGAGGTTACTTCCAACTACTTGAAATGGTCGCGTCAAGCGATGCAGACTCTAAAGGCAAGGGGCATGGTGGACTATGTGAATGGCCAAACCAAGGCACCTGAAGATCACTCCTCATGGGAGTTTGCTGTGTGAGAAATCTTCAACAATATTGTAGCTGGATGGCTGACATCCTCGTTGACCGACTAAGTGTCGGGCAACGTGGAAGCGATGGATGGTACTGGTGATATTTGGATGACGCTGAGAGACATGTACTCAGGGACGGGTAACCCTATAAAGGTCTTCCAACTATAGGATAAACTTGATAAGGTTGTCCAAGAAGATCACATCATTTCTGAGTATGCGGCCTTATTGAAGAAGTATTGGTCATATCTCGACCACTATGATCCCATTGGCGTGGAGGATGAGCAAGTGAAACCAGTATTTGCGAAACATTATCAGAAGTTCCTAAAGTATGTCTCGCGACAGAGAATGATGAAGTTCCTGAAGGGGCTCAACCCAGCATTCGAGCAGAGCATAAATGTCCTACTTGCACAACCCAGGCTGCCATCACTCGAGAAGGTCATAGCTGCTATGGCACAAGAAGAGGCATGATTGAAGCTGATGCCTAGCACCACTAGCTCTCCGAATAAAAAATTAGCTCTAGCATTTTTTAACCCAAATCATTTCGGAGGGGAAGGGTGCTACAACTGTGGAGACCCTGGATACTTCATCAGATTATCTAGAAAATCTCCGAGAGGCCAGTCCAGCAGTCGTAGATGCAGCCATAAAGGATGTAGGGGTGGCAGAGGAGGCTGTGCCGGTGGCAGACGTAATCATGCTGGAGGGCACAAGATAAACCTGGCAGAAGAGGGAAGTGAGAGTCAGTCATCCGGTATGACCCCTAGTGAGAGAAAATTGCTAAAAATATGGAGAAACGTGAAGCTTGGAACCAGCGATAGTCGAGTCAACACCTCTGGGACATCGACTCCAACCACCTCTGGGGGTAACAATACCTACTATGCTCTTACAAGTACATGTATACCTGCTCATGCCATTGCATCTATCCACATACCAGGTTGGATAATTGACTCTGGGGCATCCCGCCATGTCACGGGTGCCCATGATGAGTTCTAAGATTACACTCACCTGACGATGCCTGAAAGTATTCAGACTGCTGATGGTACTGCTAGACCCATTGTGGATAAAATTACAGTTTAATATACCCCTTTCATGACTCTCAATGATATCTTGCATGCTCCATCTTTTTCTGTTAATCTATTGCCCATTAGTATCATTATTCTTCAACTTAATTGTATTGTTTCCTTTGACATTCCTAAGGTAATTTTTCAGGAGAAGGGAACGGAAAGACGGTTGAAAATTGGCACTTGGCATAAGGGACTATGGTACTTGGATAAGGGTGGGCTGGACGCAGTACTAGCATCTCTGGTGGAAGAAGCACAACCGGATGAGCAGCAAAGAACTATGGAAGTAGAATTATTACTTCAACATCAGCGCATGGGATACTCTTCATTCAGTCTACTTAGTCGGATGTATCCATTTATGTATCAAAAGGCTAATAAACAAAAGTTGGTTTGTGATGCTTGTGAACTTGAGAAACATACCAGAAGCTCTTACGTGAGTTCTGGAAATAGAAGTTTAGCTGATTTTGATATGATACACTCTGATGTGTGAAGATCTTGTCCTACAACTGTTGTTAATGGTTTTAAATAGTTTGTCACCTTTCTTGACTGCTACCCTCGTGTCACCTGGGTATACCTAATGAAGAGTAAGAGTGATATCTTTGCATGCTTTCAAGATTTTTATCGTAGGATTACAATACAGTACAGTGCTAAAGTAAAGATTTTAAAGTCTGATAATGGGATAAAATATACCACCAAGGCTATTGAAGAGTACTTATCAGCCCATGGGATACAACATCAGACTTCATGTGCCTATACACAAGCACAGTATGGTGTGGCGAATCGAAAAAATAGGCACATGTTAGAAGTAGCACGGTCAATGATGTTTGTCATTATTTGCCATTAAATCGGAATTATTTTAACAAAAAACTAAAAGAAGTACAGAGACGTCCTAGACAGATAATCTAAGTATAATTTTTTGAATCTGGGGTATGACGATGGAGATCGAGTGCTTCAGTGACTCTTTTATTCAGTTGACGGTCTGATGCGGAAGCGAGGAAGCATTTTTCTGTTCTCTCTCCTATGCTCGTTGCCCTTCTCTTGCCCTCCTCCTCCAGAGGGGTATGCTACCCTTACTATATCCATCGGGCCGACGGGCTATAGATATCGCATATGCCTTTGTTTGGTGGTCGCATGGGGGCTCCTTCAACAGAATGCGATTGTAACTGAGCCGCATGCCATGGAGATACTGCCACGTGGTCTTGGTTATGATATGTTGTTGAAGAGATCTCGTATTTGTTGCGTGCGTAACTTGGTCCCTGACCCGACTGCACAGCCACCTCACCTCCGCCGTTCTCCTCCCATCTCGACTGAACACCCGAGCACAGACCCGACGGTGCAGCACAGTCCCCTCCTCGACTGAGCACCGCCACCATCGCCTCCTCTCCCTGAGCAGCACCTCCCTGACCACTGCCCTCACCTCCTCCGTCGACCTCCCTCGCCGGACTTTCTCAGACCTGGCCGAAGCAGCCCTCATGTAAACCTCCTCGACCAAAAATTTATTTTTAATTAACTAGATAAAGAGATTAGGGTTATTTTGGTGCTAATTAGAATTTTTATGCATAGTATTATTTATTTGTGCAGTGATTTTTAACACTTAGGACACATTACCGTTGTCCCGATATTTAGGACACTACCCTAGCTGTTACCCTGAAACAAATTCCATACACTTGGCCTAGACATACTAACCTACCATAATGAACCTTGTGCAAACCCCGGATACTGATTTTTGTGTCTGATTTTAGTCGCACAAAAGTCGTTACAAACGTCCGTACGTAAATTAAATAAATTGCGTATTTACGTTCGTTGTCCGTTCCAATCAAAATTGAGACCCAACCTTACCCGTTTTGACCAACCCAGATCATGACATTATTATACTCTGAGCCTACCACGCCAATGACGCTTGTGCCACCCAATTTAGACCCCCTGCATTTATTAAATTAATTTAGAGACACCCGGTGCATTAATTATAAATTAATTAATGTAGTGACCTAACCTCACTTAAATTAGATCCAACTCCAACCCAAACCCACACATACACCCACAAGCCTCATACAAAATATCATACACCATCCTAGTCCAATACAAAATACCAAATATGGTGTTTTGTCACGTCAAATCCCCAATTCTAGAATTTGTGCAAATTCTAAATTGTACAGGGGCCTTTATGCAAATTTGCAGTGAGGTGCCCCCCTCTCATTGGCCCAACCACATGAAGAAAGGAACCTACATCCTTGACCGGTCACAATGTATTTTCTCCCCCATTTTTATGTACCTACATTACTTTTTGGGGACATATCTCCACCCTACATTTTGAACCCCTAAATCCTAGCCCTCCCCTCATCATGATGAAGCCTCCCCAACTCTCCAAAAATAACACACAGCCGGCCCTAATCCCAAGGCAACCCCCCCTCCACTCTCTCTCCTACATATAGGGCTCCTTATATCAAATTAAATGGCACATAAACCTAGAAAACACAACACAAAAGCCTATTTTTCTAAACCCCACACACACAGCTCAACCCCTACCCGAGCTACCCGCCGCCCTCTTTCGGCCAGCCCCCGCCTCCGGCGACCCCCGCGACAACCCTACCCCCTCCGGAGACCTTTTCCCTACCTCCAGCCACCACCACCGGCCACCTCGACGCCTACAGCCACCGCCAGCACATCCATCCTCACCTACAGCCCTCACCTCCCCCGAGCTAACCCGACCACCCGAGCTCCAACCACTCCGCCACCGTAGCACGCCCGGCCGCCGTACTTGGCCGACCTCCTCCCTAGTCAACCACCTCCGTCCCCGCCAACTCCCAGCCCCGGTCGACGCTTCAGCTGGCCGCCACGACCCCCGCAGCAGCCAACTGCTGCTAGCCGCTGCTGCTGCTGCCGGCTTCCCCGAGCGCTGCCGGAGCTCCGCCCGACCACCCACGCCGGCGACGATCGTCCGGCAGACTCCCCTCGACCCCTCCTTCACTCTGGTAAGGTATATACATACGTATACGATATTTTATGTGTATTTAGGGCTGCATTGTATATATACTAATTATATACTATTAATGTATTCTGGATTTGGGTATTTATATATATACTGTATATTAAATATATACCTCTGTATAAATACTGTATTCTATATATATATATGTGCTGTATTTTGTATATATATTATATATATACTAGAGATACATATATATGTGTATAGTATATACTATATACTTGCCTTAAATACCTATCTATGTATTAAAATACCTATTGTGTATATATATATATATATATAGTATGTGTTTAAATATAATTTTCTGTGATTTAGTATATTATATGTAATATAATATTATTGGTATATTATATATTTGTATACTTATACATATTAACATCTAGTATATATATATATATATATATATATATATATATATATATATATATATATATATATATATATATATATATATATATGTATGTATATATATTTTTAATATATATTTTATGCCTTGGTGTATTTATTATTTTGTGTATATATAAATATATATATATAATGTATTAGTGCATAATTAATATATGTATATATATATATATAAATATATAAATACTTTGTGTATTTAATATATTTATAGCATGTATATTAGTGTATGAACAAATATATGTATATGTATATGTATATGTATATGTATATGTATATATATATATATATATATATATATATATATATATATATATATATATATATATATATATATATATATATATATATATATATATATATATATATATATATATATATATACCTTGTATGTATTATATAGTATATTTTAGTATATACTATACAAGGGTACATTTTTCCCATTTTGTATATTTTTACATATAAATATATATGTACTATATATATGTATGTTGTATATGTGTACTTATGTATATATGTATAATTGTGTATATATGTAGATATGACATGTATTGTATTAGTTATATATGTACTATGTATAGAGGTATATAAGTGTTATACTATATAAATATATTTATAGTTGTTATATATATATGTATGTATGTATATATATATATATATATATATATATATATATATATATATATATATAATGAATAAATATAAATATGTCTAAATACATAATTGAATATATGTATGTACGACATTAAATTATTTAATGTAGATACATGTATAGGTGTTGTGTATGTATACCTGCTCTATGTTAACATAGGTAGTTAAGCATGGTGTAAAATTTAGTGAATCATAATTATTGCTATCTGTTCGTAGGCATCCGAGACGGTGCTACCTTGACTGCTGGTTCCGGAGCATTGCTTGTGCACGCCAGAGTTCCAGGCAAGTATACCTTGCCTTGTTGATACTGTTTAAATGTAGATGTTATCTAGTTGCATAATCTATTGCTTTATTATTAACTGTGCGCGTCCGAGAAGACTCGGGTGCAGTCAACGAAGGCGTTGACGTTAGGACTTGTGTCTGACCTAGTGTCTAGTGGACCCACCTAAAGTTGAGGAGTTATCAATATGACTTTCCAGGCCTTGACACGTATCTTAACACGTCACAGAGTGAGTTCATGTAGGGACGCGTGCTTCATGATCGACTGGCCATCAACATGAGCAGCACGTGTGACGGCATTTAGCTTAGTGGTTTATTTCTGTAGCGACTTGCATCATAGTATGAGGTATCCACGTCGCATTTGTGACTTGTACATTGACATTGGGCGGGGAAGACAATTAGCAGGTGTATGGGACAGACATTTGGTCGCCGTAGTTCCAGAGTAAACTGCGGGACCGTGAGCCTCAGTGTTACCCGGTTATGGGCCATGTGTTACCCGGTTATGGGCTCAGGTTCCCGGTTATGGGCATATATGCTTGTCGATACATCCAGCAGAGGTTACTAGCTGCGCGCTATCATGATCGGTGATGTAGTCAGCATATATACTCCTGGCGTTCAGTTTACAGCTAATGCCAGGTACTTAGCCTCTGGCTCGACGCTATGCTTTATACCTTTCACCTATCCATACGTACCAGGGTTGTCTTCAAAGTGCATTCACTTAGCTGGTTAGATTACCCTTGAGTTTACACAGTATTTACTTTATGGCATATATTTTTGTATCTTGTTACGTCCCTCTGAGGACCTGGTTCTGTTCCAGATCCGGACGAGCAATTATACCCGACCATCTAAGGAGCAGGAGTAGAGACATGATTTCTAATTGAGGACTTCGAGGCATTTCCAGGGGAGTTCCCATAATTTGAGTACGCAGCTGCATCGGAATAGAGTTTTCATATCTAGTTTGCTGATACTCTAGTCTAGTTATCTTACTTCTTTCTGCACTTTACTTCCATTTCTGTATTTCAGTGGGTTTTTCCCCACAAGACTATTTCAGATGTATTATGGATATTCAGACTCTTGTATTTTATTTACCATCATTTGTTTCAGCATTATGATATTGTTTTCTATGGATAAGATTAGACATTACCTGCTATATATTAGCATATTAGACTTGTTAGTATTTTAGGACAGCGTAGCACGCTTCGATTGGATCCATTAAATTAGGATATCCTTCGGAGACGTGTCAGCTGGCCAATGCCACGTGGCCTGGTCCCGTGTATTTTGGGACTGAGGCGTGACATGGTTTTAGTGGTGGCCCATGCAGGTCATGTTTATCGCTTGTGGTATGGTAACATGCCCAGCGAGCCTGCAATAGGATAGAAATTAATAGATCTCATCCACTTTCCGCCTTTGAACCTCCTTCGCATTTGATTAAATTAAATATCTGCATCCTGCTTGTTATTCCGTTCTCTTTTAATGAAGTTCTATCTCTTACAGCGAGATGAACCTACACAGCAAACGCGAGACACTTGGTGCCATAGTACCAACAGCCCCCGCACCGAGGGAGGAGACATCCCAGGGACCACCTGGAGAGCAGCCTCAACCACAGGTATCGGTGCTCCCCTAGGCCCCGATGATACACTGGCATCAGACCTCTCCCGACGACGGGATGCAGCAGCCAGAAGGCCAGACATCCCAGACCGTCCCGATGCAGCACTTCGAGGGACAGACCTCGAGGGCTACGTCGATACCGCAGTTCGAGAGGCCGACATCCGAGGAGACGCCGATGAGGCAGCCGGAGGTACCACTACCACCTCCTCCACCATTTCCACCCCAGATGCCACCAGCGGAGGAACAGCCACAGATGTTCCAGTTCTTTCAGACGATGATGCAGGCACAGTGGCATCAGACTGAGACCCTGAGACAGGGCCTGATGGCGGTACTGGAGAGGGCACCTACCCAAGCAGCAGTACCAGCACCTGCACCTGTCCAGCCAGTAGGCACTATACGAGGCTTCCGCCAGATGGAACCGAGAACCTTCTCAGGCAAGGAGACTGCAGAAGAGATCTTAGACTGGGTCTCCAACACTGAGATGCTATTGGAGGGTTCGCAACTACACCCCGACCTCTGGATGACTGCAGTGAGGGCCCAACTCACAGGCAACGTCCATCACTGGTGGGATTCTATGGAGCGCAGCGTCGGCAGGACTCAGACATGGAAGAAATTTCTGGAGTACTTCAATGTGAAGTATTTTCCCGCTACAGTCAGGAACGCCATGTACTCCCAGTTCCTACACCTGGAGCAAGGGAACTTGACCGTGGACACCTACAACGCGAAGTTCAGCCGACTCAGCCGATTCGGTGCAGCCCTGATCCCCAACGACCTGGAGAAGGCCAGGAGATTCCACCACGGCCTTTCCTTCGAGCTGCAGAGGTATACCACTACTCTGGTGAGGATCTCTTATGAAGAGGTCCTATCAGAGGCGAGGATCCAGGAGGCTATTAGCAAAGGATCGAGGCATTCCAGCATGACTGCACCAGCCAGAGCTCAGCCCGGAGCAGGATGACCGATTCGCCATCCAGAAGTGCAGACACAACAGAAGATTGTGCCATATCAACAGAGGGAGCTACCGACGTGTCACATTTGCAGAAAGAAGGGACATGTCCAGAAAGATTGCAGAAGAAGACTAGGACTGTGCTTGAGGTACGGATCGACCCAACATCAAGCTCAGGAGTGTTCCCAATATAGCGATAGAACTCGGGAGATAGTACAAACGCCAGCCCCACCAGCCCTAGGTATGTCCGTAGTATTACTTGATGATTTATAGCTTATTATGTGTTATTTTAATTTCGAGGACAAAATTCTTATAAGTTTGGTAGATTGTAAACCCCCTCGACCAAAAATTTATTTTTAATTAACTAGATAAAGAGATTAGGGTTATTTTGGTGCTAATTAGAATTTTTATGCATAGTATTATTTATTTGTGCAGTGATTTTTATCACTTAGGACACCTTACCGTTGTCCCGATATTTAGGACACTACCCTAGCTGTTACCCTGAAATAAATTGTATACACTTGGCCTAGACATACTAACCTACCATAATGAACCTTGTGCAACCCCCGGATACTAATTTTTGTGCCTGATTTTAGTCGCACAAAAGTCGTTACAAACGTCCGTACGTAAATTAAATAAATTGCGTATTTACATTCGTTGTTCGTTCCAATCAAAATTGAGACCCAACCTCAACCCGTTTTGACCAACCCAAATCATGACATTATTATACTCTGAGCCTACCACGCCAATGACGCTTGTGCCACCCAATTTAGACCCCCTGCATTTATTAAATTAATTTAGAGACACCCGGTGCATTAATTATAAATTAATTAATGTAGTGATCTAACCTCACTTAAATTAGATCCAACTCCAACCCAAACCCCACACATACATCCACAAGCCTCATACAAAACACCATACACCATCCTAGCCCAATACAAAACACCAAACATGGTGTTTTGTCACGTCAAATCCCCAATTCCAGAATTTGTGCAAATTCCAAATTGTACAGGGGCCTTTGTGCAAATTTGCAGTGAGGTGCCCCCCTCTCATTGGCCCAACCACATGAAGAAAGGAACCTACATCCTTGACCGGTCACAATGTATTTCCTCCCTCCCCCATTTTTATGTACCAACATTACTTTTTGGGGACATATCTCCACCCTATATTTTGAACCCCTAAATCCTAGCCCTCCCCTCATCATGATGAAGCCTCCCCAACTCCCCAAAAATAACACACAGCCGGTGTAAACTCCCTCACCCAAAATAGGTATTTGGTGTGTATTTTATATTATTACATTTATTATAGTTTATTTTAAATATTGATTTTTTAGAGTATTCTCTTAGTTAATTAGAAAATAAATTTCTCGATATATTTACTTATATAAATATTTATTTAGAATCATTTTTAGGTTATTTTAGATTTTTGAAATTATTTAGGTTTTATTTGGATATATATAGTCTTAATATTAGATAGATGCTAATTTAGTGTTAATAGATATTAATAAGATTTTATAAATTATTTGTATTATCTTTAATTATATTTAAGATTATAAATTATTGAGATAGATTCAAACTTTACTTTAAATTAATTCAAATCCTGAACCTACTAGGAAAGCAACTTCATGCATATCCTATCCTTATTTAAATTCATCATAATCCTATCCAAATTAACCAATCCTAGTCGTATTTAATTAAGTAGTCTCCACCATTATAAATACCTCATCCTTCATATTTTTCTTCCCCAAATTCCTCTCTTTTTCGTCCAAAATCAGTCAAAATTCGTCATAAATTTAGTCTCATTTTCTACTACTTATGACGAATTAAAAAGACGATATCTGCTAGCTCCGGACTCCAAACGCGCTCCAGTTTTTTTTGTTAGAACGATAATGAGGTTAGGTTTCTGATTATATAAATTGTTTTTTTAAATTATGAGTATTAAATTCTTGAAAATTCGTAGAGCACGGTATATCCGAAAATAGACGTGTTTCGATGTTTTCGTGATTTCGGGAGAACCAAGAATCAGAATCATGAACCGTTTAAAGTTTCGGAAAGATAATGTCGAGATCATCGACATATATTTTTCCCAGAATTTATTTCAAAGTATTTACATACTGTTAATTCTGTAGAACTTCTAGGTTAGAATTAACCATCGGTGCACAATACAAAATTTGTATGTGTCATAATTTCCAAACGAATTTGAATTCGGACGAGTTATAAATTCCAGCATGTTTTTGACTCTAAAATCTACAGGAAATCATGCATGAAAGTTGAGTTTGTGTCGGTTGACTTTTTGGTCAACAGATCGCCTCGATTTGCGTGCCATGAGTCTCGAGTTGATAAAATTCAGTTTCTTTGGACAAAATTTAGGAATTAACATAAAAATCAGAATAATAAGATTAAAATAGAATTTTAGAGTAATTATTCCAGAATTAAATAAATTAAAATAAATTATCTTTTGACGTGATAAATTTGTAATACATAGGCTATTTGGACTGTGACTTGGACTCTAATTCATACCAGCAGCAGGACCCCAGGCAAGATACCTTGCCAAATTGTTTATAGTAATTTGCATGCTATTTATATTTCTTTTTATTTATTTTATTTCTGTATAGTTCTTGCATGTGTAGTTTTTCTCCAGTCATTACTATGTATTAGATATGTTGACACACACATGACACCTAGTATCATGGGAGGACAATCATTAGGCGTATGGGCTTTTAACCACTCTGGTAAACCGTAGTATATAGTTCGCACTACGGGCGTGTGTCGCGCTGGTCGCTACCCCCGCGGTATGTCAATTTCTGGAGTCTCGCTGGTCGCTACCCCCGCGGTATATCGATTTCTGATGTCCATTGACGTATGTGTGAGTTGTGAGGTAGATCGAGTAGCCTATCCTTGCCCATACGTCGAAAAGTTGTCCTCATTTGCATTCATATAGATTGTCATGTACAGCGTACTTATCTATTTTCAAACCATATGTATGTTTACTGTATTCAAATTGGCTCGTATTTTCTGTATCTTGTTACGTCCCTCTGAGGACCTGGTCCGCTGCCAGGTGTATCTTTTCTTGAGTATTTGCAGGAGCGCAGATTTGGATGGTTACATGTGATCCGAGGATGTCTTCTCTTCGAGCTGTGATGGATAGCTGGTATTCTTATATTGTGTTGTGGTGTTGTACTCATATTGTATTTGCTCTTATATTCGAGTTGGTAGTGGATTTGTTTCCATCCAACTATCATCCTTAGATACTTCTTATTGAGATCTAGTTTCATAGATACTGGTTATTTATTTCTATATGATTTTGGTGGATGAGATTTAGATTTTACCCTTTGACTTGTATTACATTTTATACCACTTGTGGATTTTATATTCATATTACAGCGTACGTATGGATTTGGTTTCCATATATTGGAGTTCCTATATCCATGCGGCTGGCATGCTTACGTGTCCTAGTCCTACGTATTTTTGGGCCTGGGGCGTGACAGCCGGCCCTAATCCCAAGGCAGCCTCCCACTCTCTCTCCTACATATAGGGCTCCTTACATCACATTAAATGGCACACAAACCTAGAAAACACAACACAAAACCCTATTTTTCTAAACCCCACACACACAGCTCAACCCCTACCCGAGCTACCCGCCGCCCTCTTCCGGCCAGCCCCCGCCTCCGGCGACCCCCGCGAAAACCCTACCCCCTCCGGCGACCTTTCTCCTACCTCCAGCCACCACCACCCGCCACCTCGACGCCTACAGCCACCGCCAGCACATCCATCCTCACCTACAGCCCTCACTTCCCCCGAGCTAACCCGACCACCCGAGCTCCAACCACTCTGCCACAGTAGCACGCCCGGGCGCCGTACTTGGCCGACCTCCTCCCTAGTCAACCACCTCCGTCCCCGCCAACTCCCAGCGGATATATATATGTATGTATATATATTTTTTTAATATACATTTTATGCCTTGGTGTATTTATTATTTTGTGTATATAATATATATATATATATATATATATATATATATATATATATATATATATATATATATATATATATATATATATAATGTATTAGTGCATAATTAATATATGTATATATATATAAATATATAAATACTTTGTGTATTTAGTATATTTATAGCGTGTATATTAGTGTATGAACAAATATATGTATATGTATATATATATATATATATATATATATATATATATATATATATATATATATATATATATATATATATATATATACCTTTTATGTATTATATAGTATATTTTAGTATATACTATATAAGGGTACATTTTTCCCATTTTGTATATTTTTACATATAAATATATATGTACTATATATATATGTATGTTGTATATGTGTACTTATGTATATATGTGTAATTGTGTATATATGTAGATATGACATGTATTGTATTAGTTATATATGTACTATGTATAGAGGCATATAAGTGTTATACTATATAAATATATTTATAGTTGTTATATATATATATATATATATATATATATATATATATATATATATATATATATATATATATATATATATATATATATATATATATATATATATATATATATATATATATGTATGTATAATGAATAAATATAAATATGTCTAAATACATAATTGAATATATGTATGTACGACATTAAATTATTTAATGTAGATACATGTATAGGTGTTGTGTATGTATACCTGCTCTATGTTAACATAGGAAGTTAAGCATGGTGTAAAATTTAGTGAATCATAATTATTGTTATCTGTTCGTAGGCATCCGAGACGGTGCTAGCTTGACTGCTGGTTCCGGAGCATTGCTTGTGCACGCCAGAGTTTCAGGCAAGTATACCTTGCCTTGTTGATACTGTTTAAATGCAGATGTTATCTAGTTGCATAATCTATTGCTTTATTATTAACTGTGCGCGTCCGAGAAGACTCGGGTGCAGTCAACGAAGGCGTTGACGTTAGGACTTGTGTCTGACCTAGTGTCTAGTGGACCCACCTAAAGTTGAGGAGTTATCAATATGACTTCCCAGGCCTTGACACGTATCTTAACATGTCACAGAGTGAGTTCATGTAGGGACGCATGCTTCATGATCGACTGGCCATCAGCATGAGCAGCACGTGTGACGGCATTTAGCTTAGTTGTTTATTTCTGTAGCGACTTGCATCATAGTATGAGGTGTCCACGTCGCATTTGCGACTTATACATTGACATTGGACGGGAAAGACAATTAGTAGGCATGTGGGACAGACATTTGGTCGCCGTAGTTTCAGAGTAAACTGCGGGGCCGTGAGCCTCAGTGTTACCCGGTTATGGGCCATGTGTTACCCGGTTATGGGCTCAGGTTCCCGGTTATTGACATATATGCTTGTCGATACATCCAGTAGAGGTTACTAGCTGCGCGCTATCATGATCGGTGATGTAGTCAGCATATATACTCCTGGCGTTCAGTTTACAGCTAATGCCAGGTACTTAGCCTCTGGCTCGACGCTATACTTTATACCTTTCACCTACCCATACGTACCAGGGTTGTCTTCAAAGTGCATTCACTTAGCTGGTTAGATTACCCTTGAGTTTACACAGTATTTACTTTATGGCATACATTTTTGTATATTGTTACATCCCTCTGAGGACCTGGTTCTCTTCTAGATCCGGACGAGCATTTGTACCCGACCATCTACGGAGCAGGAGTAGAGACAGGATTTCTGATTGAGGACTTCGAGACATTTCCAGGGGAGTTCCCGTGATTTGAGTACGCAGCTGCATCGGACTAGAGTTTTCATATCTAGCTAGCTGATACTCTAGTCTAGTTATCTTACTTCTTTTTGCACTTTACTTCCATTTCTGTATTTCAGTGGGTTTGTCCCCACCAGACTATTTCAGATGTATTATGGATATTCAGACTCTTGTATTTTATTTACCAGCATTTGTTTCAGCATTATAATATTATTTTCTGTGGATGAGATTAGACATTACCAGCTATATATTAGCATATTAGACTTGTTAGTATTTTAGGACAGCGTAGCACGCTTCGATAGGATCTATTAAATTGGGATATCCTTCGGAGACGTGTCAGCTGGCCAATGCCACGTGGCCTGGTCCCGTGTATTTTGGGACTGGGGCGTGACACCTCATCCCTGTTCTTCAACCTCTTAATCATCATTCCCATCATCATCATCATCACCTTAATCATCATCATAATCATCACCATCATCATCACCATCATCATTACCCTCATCATCACCATCATCATCATCATCATCATCATCATCATCATCATCCTCATCATCACCAATCACCATCCTCATCATCATCATCATTAACCCAATCATCATTACCCTCGTCCTCATCATCAATATCGACATCATCGTCGTCATCATGGACCCGTCATCCTCGTCAAATACGACCTGCAGCAGTCACTCCCGATCCTCGTGTCGTGCACGCTAAACCCAATGTTTGAACCTGTCCCTTTCTTTTTATTTTATGTGTTCTTGTGATTAGTATTGCTTCATGGTTCAGTTTAGTTCAGACCGTGCCGGTGAACCCAACGACTAGTGTGCTCGTACGTGTGTGTGTATGCATATAATATTAGTTGTTATATATATATATATATATATATATAGAGAGAGAGAGAGAGAGAGAGATATGTAATTAAATGCTAAGTTAGAATTATGACTATATATAATTATATTGTACGACCCTAGGTGAATCATGATTATTCTGTATTTACCTTGACCATGTTGACCCTGAGTACTTGTGAGTTGACTGCCTTATGTACACTGACGTACTAGTTTAGACGTGTTGGTGAGTTGACTTTTTGATTTTATACAGCAGTGAGGACATGACACCCGCGTAATTAGACGCGCATTCGACCCTGCTAGTTGACTAGTATCACCCCTAGTGTACCCTCTGAGTCCAGTGTAATTATGGTAGTGTATGTGCTAGTGTAATGGCTGATGTTGTATTGTATTGTATTATATGTATATAGGAGTATTGGATTGTTCTGCGAGACTTCAGGAGCAGGTTATTGGCACTACGCAGCTTTCTTGCCAGGCAAGTATACCTTGCCTTGTTGTACTGTTTAAATTCAGTTATTATTTTAGTTGCATGTTTATTGTTTTTATATTATATAATTGTGCGCGTCCGAGAAAGACTCGGGTGCAGTCAACGAAGGCGTTGACGTTAGGACTTGTGTCTGACCTAGTGTCTAGTAGACCCACCCAAAGTCGTGGAGTTATCAGTATGACTTCCCAGACCTTGACACATTTCTTACACGGGTTGTGAGTCTCATGTAGGGCACGGACTTGCGTATTCGTTTGGCCACCTGTACGTGTAGGTCGTGCGGCGGATAGGGTATAACTGCTAATAGTGATGCATGTTAGAAGACTTAGCAGTTATTAGTAGTCCAGGAGCATAGACTATTGTAGTACGGTGGTCCAATCATTTCTCCTTGTTTGGTTGTAAGGTTGGGACATTGTTCTAACGATAGACTATGAGCCAAAGTTACGATGCCGATACTTGCACTCTGTCTCGGCGTGGTAGCTAAGGCGTTTTGTGTATACAACATGCGTAGAGTATTGGGCGGGGAGGACGACTAGTAGGCGTATGGGACACCCACCTCCTTTATACAGATACCACATTCTTCGGAGCGATATGGACGTATATATTTATGCAGATACCACGTTCTTTAGAGTGTTGGATGTTACTTGTGGTTTTGCAGATACCACACTCTAGAGAACGTTGGACGTTATTACTTATACAGATACCACGCTCTTCGGAGCTGGACGTTATTATATTGCAGAGCGCCCTTGTTATGGGGGTATATGTGACATATACTAGCCAGTCACGGCGATTGGTGAATTACGTCAGCATATGTCTAGCCTACAATTTTTTATACGCACCAAGGTTATCCTCAAATTGCATTCACTTAGCTGGTTAGTTCACCCTCGAGTTTTTACAGTATTTACTTTATTGGCATGCTTCTATGTATCTTGTTATGTCCCTCTAAGGACCTGGTCCCTTTCCAGATGTAGATGTTCATGAGTATTAGCAGGAGCGCGGATACGGACTAGCTACTTATATTTTGAGGAGTCCTTCCCTTCTAGCCTCATTGTTTATTAGATGTACTTATTTTTTTCTCTGATATTCTAGTTGGTAGTGGATTTGTCTCCACCCAACTACTTGTTCTTATCAGGCATCTTATACTTGTTGTGGTTATATAGTTGATTGGTTATTCATTTATATTTGATTCTGTGGATGAGATTTAGTTATGCCCTATGACTTGTGATAATTATATACCACTTGTGAATTATTGTTCATAATACAACGTACGCATGTGTTATGGTTTTCATATATTGGAGTTGCCATATACATGCGGCTGGCATGCTTACGTGTTCCTAGTCCTACGTATTTTGGGACTGGGGCATGACAGTTTAGGTGAAGGTTCCACATTTGGTGACACACCTAACACTGGATGTGTTAGGAGTAAAGGGGAGATGGGCCCAAGCGTGATTGTCGGGCCAGTTCCATGTCCAATGATGAAAGCTGGTCCAAGGAAACAAGGGAGAGATAGCAGGGGTGAGGAAAGTGATGAGGATGCACACAATCAGGAGAAAGAAAGTGATGCTCCAGTACATGGGAAGAAATAGACTACAGAACAATCTATAAAGCTCCAAGTCTACAGAAGAAGAAAGCAGCAGTCCACTACTGTGCCTATTGTCCTTACTGTGCCATGTCCCTCGCCTACTCTTGAAACTGCACCTCCCGCACCAGATCCCTCTGATTCGGATGCGGATTTCTCTGATTCGGATGGTATGATCTCTCCTTCACTACCTCATATTCCCTTAAGAAGATCTTCTCGCAATAATGCGGAAAGATCCCCTAATCGTTATGGTTATGAATATGACATTGTCCATTTTTTATCCTACTCTAATCTATCTCCTACTTATGGAGCATTCATTGCATCGTTAGACACCACCACTTTGCCTAAGTGTTAGCAGGAAGCGAAGAAAGAACCAAGGTGAAAAGCTGCAATGTTGGAGGAACTTGGGACACTCGAAAGAAATGAGACATGGAAACCTATTCCATTACCTAAAGGAAAGAGAGTTGTTGGATGCAAATGGGTTTTCACAGTAAAGAAGAAGCCATAAGGAAAGGTGGAGCGATACAAGGCAAGATTGGTTGCAAAAAAATTTACTCAGTCATATGGCATCGACTATGATGAGACATTTGCTCCAGTAGAAAAGATGAGCACTGTGAGAACCCTGGTCTCACTTGCAGCAAATTATGGGTGAAAACTTCATCAATTGGATGTGATGAATGCCTTTCTTCATGTAGATCTACAAGAGTAAGTATACATGGAGACGCCCCGGGGTTTTGCACGAAGCAGTCGACAGAAAAGGTGTACAAGCTGAAAAAATTATTGTATGGACTAAAGCAATCTCCTCGGACCTGGTTTGAAAGATTCAGGAAGGCTGTCACAGGCATGGGGTACAAGCAGACCAATGCAGATCATACGGTCTTCTTCCGACATACGAGAGGCCACATCACCATACTTGTAGTATATGTAGATGATATAGTCATCACAAGTGATGAGGAGAAGGAGATTACCCAGCTGAAGTCAAAACTTTTCAAGAAATTTGAAGTAAAGGACTTGGGAATGATGAGGTATTTTTTCAGAATCGAGGTGGCTCGAGGAAGAGATGGGATCGTCCTCTCTCAGAAGAAGTATGTACTAGACCTGCTCATAGAGACTGGTATGCTGGGATGTCGATCGGCAGTCACTCCAATTGATCAGAAAGATAAGTTTGGGGCAGAGGCAGGAGAGCCGGTTGATCGTGAGAGATATCAGAGACTTGTAGGCAGATTGATTTATCTAGGCCACACTCGTCCTGATATCTCATTTACTGTGAGTGTAGTGAGTCGCTACATGCATGATCCAAGGAATGGCCACATGGATGCAGTTTTTCATATCCTGAGATATCTGAAGGGGACTCCTGGAAGAGGACTATGGTTCAAAAAAATGGACACATAGGTGTTGAGGGGTACTGCGATGCAGATTTGGCAAGCTGCATGGACGACAGAAGGTCTACCTCAGGGTACTGTTTCTTTGTGGGAGGTAACCTAGTCTCATGGAGAAGCAAGAAACAGTCAGCACGATCGACTGCTGAAGCAGAATATAGAGCTATGGTTCTGCGAGTGTCAGAATTGTTGTGGGTAAGAGCGTTGCTGACAGAGTTGAAGCTGAACCAGGCAACACCATTGCGTCTTCTGAGTGACAGCAAAGCTGCATTGAGTATAGCTAACAATCCAGTTCAGCATGACAGGACTAAGCACATCGAGATCGATCGGTTTTTCATCAAAGATAAGCTAGAGAAAGGGATATTAAAGCTCGGTCATGATCGCTCAGAAGAACAAGTTACAGATTGTCTTACTAAGGGTCTTAATTCATTGAGTTTTTTCTAAACTATGTAACAAGATGAGGATGATTGATATCTATCGTCCATTTTGAAGGGGGGTATTGAGAGTATTAATGGACTTTTAGTCCCACATCGAGTAGAATAGTAGAGAGAGATTAGCCTCTCCTATATATATATATAATTTCACATTAATAAAAATACAAATCAATTATTTTAGCAAAATCGATTGATCTCCTACTCGTGTGCTTCAGAGAGAAAGGATCTTCCCTCTGGTTGGATTGCAATACAAAAGGATCTGCAAATTTAATAGAAAATCCGTGAAGTTGGATTGAAATGCAAAAGGTTCTGGTAAGTTAGTTGAAATCTGTGCAGAGAAGAATGAGTCTTCAAGGAGCTGAGCTCTGCAGATGAACACCACAAGGGCCAAGGGGGAGGAATAGATTGGCATCAAACACTTTATTTTGTCAATAGTAAAGTCTCGTGAATGGAGAAGTCTTAGTGTAAAGAAGTCTGTGAACTTATATGATTGACTCGTTTCTTGACCAAGTTCTTCGTATTCTATCGTTTCTATCAAGCAGGGCCGGTCCTGATTTTACGGAAACTTAGACGGATTTTTAAAATGTTCCTAGACAAACTTTTAAAATAGAATCCTATAAAAAATATATATAAAAAATTTAAAAAACAGAAAAATTAAAAAATATATATGATATACCAAGGATTGAATCTAGAACCTCTAGATATAGGGGCGGAGCCAGGATTTTGAAATAGGGTGGACTAGCTAATAGTTACTATAAAATTCTAAAAATTTATGCCAAAAAATCGATAGAATTTCCTTCGTAAATTCGATGAATCGACAAAGTTTTCTTTGCCATAGAAAAAAATCATATAATTTACCTCACTTAAAAATATTAACCAATTCCATGTACTTCGCATGAATCAACATAACGGATTTTATTAGTACATCTTTCCGGTGCTTGAAAGAGTAACGAATAGCAGCACAAAAACTAGCACATTAGTGTATAAGTTTCCAAATATTATTTATATAAATACACACAAGAATGCTATGATTTACCCATTTAATGGACAAAAATACCTTCTCCATGTACTTCGTATGCCATGGCACTTGTAGCAGCTCTTGAAGCTGCCAACGGCAGTGCCCTTTCAAACACATCAAAGACAAGCTGAAAAGGGCAAGTATAGGACACTACGGCCAAAAGGTATTAGAAAAAAAGTACCTAGATAGCATTTGCTGATTCCTTTCCACGATTTGACAAAGGTCATAACAAAGTGTATAGAACGTAAAGAGTGACACAAGTATGTGGATGCACAACTGAGATGTTTTAAGAAGATAGAATAGTTTGCAGTCACATCCGGCAATAATAACTACCAGCTACAATAAGCTTGGAAGGAACATAACATACCTAATGAAAACAATAGCAATTAAAAGCAGCCAAAGCTTCCAACTAAGCGTGGTTGTTGTAAAAACTTCCCAAGAATCTCAACAACTAGAACCTACAGCAAGGAGGTCATTAGTAAATAGCCATGTTTTGGGAAACCGCAGTCAACCTTATTGCTCATATTTATATTCAAAGTGGCTTTGTACTTCAAATGAACTATAACAGTACTATGTATCACTGATAAGTTAAACTCGTTGAACTGGAAACCGCAATATATATATACCTCTATAAGTTACCTCCCAACTACAGAGAAAACCTTCATAAGTCTTTGGTAACAAAGATCTTCGGGGAGATTTTCAGCAACAACAATACGCGACTGCAGATACAGAAAAAATATCAAGTTCCATTCAGACAGTGGCAGTACTGAAATAGGAAATTTTTATAAACTAAGAAAATAAGTAACCTGCAGTTCTTCCACATCCAGCTCAGTAAAAGA
The DNA here is from genome assembly GCA_036927795.1 of Iris macrosiphon. NCBI lineage: Eukaryota > Viridiplantae > Streptophyta > Magnoliopsida > Asparagales > Iridaceae > Iris > Iris macrosiphon. The sequence goes on from JAYESA010000009.1 coordinate 3,775,006, forward strand.
ATTTTGGCGTCTAACCTTCTTTCCATCCTCACTGACAACCTAAAATCAACAGAGATATTGCATATTGAAGGAGTAGACATTCAATCACTACGACATTGGTGTTTAGTACCAATACATAATTCTTTTACAAGTGAAGTAATTAAACTTATAGTGAATTAAGATGAAATCAAACACCAAATATTTGGGGTTAGGGTTTTACAAAAATTTAATTTGAAGGTCCAAGGAGGATGGTGATTGATGGCCTTACCAAAGCCGGGCCGACCCGAGCTGCCGAGAGCGGAGAGTCGCAGGCGGCAGGCCCGCAGAGCGGGGGCTCCGCCCCTGGCGAGTGGCGAGAGGGGGGCCGAGCCGCCGCCGGGGAGCCGTCGAAGGGCCTTGATCTTTGTCGAAATTTGGATCCTCTCCTCCGACGGTCCGACCGATGTCTACTGTAGGAACTACTAGGAATAAACCCTAGACTAGAGAGAGAAGAGATCGGAATTTTGAAAGGAAATGAAAGTATGAAACTGAAGTTGAAAAAAAAGGGAGAAAAAGAAAAGAAAAGGAAAGGAAACTCGGGAAGGAAAATGAAAGGAAAGGAACAGCGCACTGGGCTAGCTGGGCTACAAGCCTGCTGCCTACAATTACAAAGCATTGGAAAAAAAAATTACTCATTGTTTTTAGTTTGCAATGGGCTACAGCCCAGTGCACTCCCAATGTCCCTCTGCCCCTGTCTAGATATAAGTCTAACAAATTAACTACTACATCACAATTATTTTTTCTTAAAAGAGACTCATGATATATACTAATTTTAATTTAGATAAAAATTATATATATAAATATATTTTTTGGGTCCTTCTGGTTCGTGAGTCCTAAACGGTAGTCCTGATTGCCCTAGATCAGGGTCGACCCTGTTATCAAGGACAAAGACAGAGCCAGAATTTTAGTTTATTTCAAACTGAACTTAAATATCATTTTTTTAATTAACGCAAAATTATTTACTTAATAATAAGTTAAGCTAAACATTCAACACATAATTTCTTAGGATGACCTCATAATTCAAATGTGTGAATCAAATATTATTTTTCAAAAAAAAAAAATTAAAATAACATAGGATAAATTTCATAGGTAGACATGTTGCTTAAGACAATTAGAGAAAACCAAAAACTATAAAAAAAATATTTCTCTAATCGGATAACTCAAGAACACAATTTAACTCAAAAATTTTATATACCATCGACCATTTCATCTTAAATTTGGACAAAGGAGTAAAACACAAAATCAGATTTAGACAAATCCTAAAATCAATTCAAAAAATTAGAGCCCAAAGCCTCAAATTCCATTGCAGAACATTGTCATCATATCTACATGTTAAATAAAACACAATTAATATAAATATGTGCAAGAACAAAAAAAAATATTGTTCTTTTATTGTAAATTAAACAACAATTCAGAAATAATCATTAAAAAACAAGTGGAGACGGATTACCGAAAGGCGAAACTATAGCCGAATAGGATAGTCTTGATGAGCTGCTAAAGTGATTTGGGATTAAAGAAACCAAATACAACAGCTACATCAACCCCAAACCCAAGTATATAGTGCTAGTGGTTTAGAGGACCAAGTATATAGTATTTTTTTAACTGGGCTGCAGCCCACATAAACAACAAATAGCTATGCCCTTGTCTTCGATTAACTATCAAATTTAAACCCTTATTTTTTTGCGATATCCGACATAACACATGAGACTTTGTACACGTTACGTTGCATGTCTTTTGTAACACCCCGTTTCTCTCAAGCGGACTGCCGATTCAAACAGCAAAAGTGCAATGTTCTGACCCGCTTTGCTCAGGCGAGAATACTCGTTTGAGGCAAAGGATATCCAGACTTGTCCCTTCAGAATTTTGGCTTAGGCTTTCAGAGGCTCGCTCGGATTATCGCTCAACCGAGGCAAATCATCGCTAAGGTGGGTGGCTACGGTGAACTTGTCTTTGCTTAGCCAGCACACTTAAAATATGGAACAATACATGCTAGTCGCTGGGTGAATCACCCCCTGCATGCTAATAAGAATACAACGCACCTAGCTAAGAGAATAATCCCAACTTGTATTGCTTGTGTTAGAACATGGAAATGAAATATTACTTATATTCAGACCCTCGCATGCTACCTTTGTCTTATGCAACTAGCCCCGCTATGCCTCGAATAGAACGACATGTATATGCTCTTCTTAATGCACTGTTCACTTGTTTACACTGCACGACCCTAGATCATGTCGCTCAAAAATTTCCACTACGGCTTCACTTCTCGACTTACCTTCGGGCCCGAGCCAACGTGAATGCTTAAGTTATCGTATGAATGCAATGCTTGCCTGCTTATATATTGCCTCTATTCAATGCTTGTCATATAATTGCATGCCAATGTCTAGTGAAATGCTATATTGCCTTGTTTTCATCCAAACCACCGAAAGACTATCTAATAGTCGTTCGGGGCCAAGCATATGAACATTGAAAGTAATCGGGATCACCAAGGCATTTCCCGAACTAGTGAACTGCATCAATGGACAGTAAAGCAAGATAACAATGCCTCAGAGAAAATTGATACTCGTCTTGTACTCAATCTAACGGCTCAGGAAGATTATCCAAGATAGATCATGCTATATGATTGTCTCATGCTCGTATTGCCTTAGATTGCTTCAAGTCAAGTGAACACTGAACAATAATCATGTCATGTAAAGCAATAAAAATTATAGCTCGTTGAGCATACTTGTCCTGAACAAAATCGAGTTATCCTCTGAACCTGAAACCAAGCCCGCATGGTCACGGATAACTTGTACACAAGGGGGATTACAGCATCCCATTCCCCGGACGATCTTGAGGCACTGGGACCGATCCGGTCTAGACGAAATCCATGTTGTTCTCTCCTTGTTTATGGGGCCAGTGCACAATGTCCATGTTATTTTATCGTTCGCACCATTCAGATACCCCATATTTATTGAGAGGCGTCTCTATATGTTCGGCGAGATGGCTTGCAATGCCCTGTTCAAAGCATTTCAAACAATCCGCTAGTGAGACAAACGTCCATTTTGGTGCCATGCCAGTAACCCTCCTGTTCATATAGATAAGTCATCATCGCTTAGCGGCAATCCGCGTGCGAGTCATTGCATCATAAGTCAATAAACTGAATCACTAAAGACATCCTCTGCAACACATCTGGATGACCTGTATGCTCTTGCACCCGATATGAAATCTCGCACTGAAACACTTGTGTTTGCATATGCTAATGCCCTGATTCAATATATGCATGCTCCTGCTTGAATTAACTTGGTTTGCCTTGGACAGGGAAGGACAAATGGTAAGTTGGTAAGTCTCATCGTATTTTCTCTTATATCGCACGGCGCACTGCCACACGAGTTAGGTTATTCATCTATGCCATGAAACTGATCCTAAGGCAACTAGAAAGAAAATATAATAGTTGGTGCATGGAACCTATATTACGTGTTTGGATTTGTCGAGCGGGCGATTAGCCTCCCCACCAGTGCATTCGTGTACTGATAATCCATCAGATTGTTTGCAGGGTGCGGAAGAACCTCTTTCGGTGCGGATGCCTCCTTCGTGTGTGCTAAGGCGTGGAGTTCACTCTGAAGCCTTGGATCATCGCGTCCAAAACTGAAGCATATATACAAGACATAATATTGGAACATCGTATGTACATCATTCCACAAATGTAGCCACTTGGCACGCTTTTACTGTTTCAGAGAGAGGCTTGAGCGACTTGTAATCTCGGCTATACGCCGCCTGTAACACTTGTTTATATCAATAAAGAGTTTGTTTTACTTCAACTTGTGTTATTCAATGCTTTCGTTATTATTGACTCAGTAAACTTGTTACCAAATCGCCTATGCGTTTAAAATTTTGCTGCACTCGGACAATCTGTGTGACTCTGTGGCTTAGACCTCTTACCGCCAGCCAATGAACCACGGCCTTGCACGGGCGAGGCTCACGCTTGTGCAATATCACATCCCTCTTATCGCGGGAGCGTTGGCGCGGTAATTCTCGCCTAGCGGGGATGGCCGATTAGCCTGTGGGAGATCGGGGCATGACAGATTGGTATCAGAGCTTGACTATATGCCTTTGGACTTCGTTTCGATTTCCTCAGTTTTGAAATCTCGTTCGTGGCTTATGTGCACACTCTCTCTCAATGTCCCAACGGAATGTTCCAACAATGAGTCTAAATACTTTTAAAATGTGCATTTGAATGATATGATTGCTTGTAGAAATTATGATGCGATTGGCCTTTGTGCCAACCTGTGCTAGATCCTTTTGGGAATAGACTCATGCTAAAATTACGACTTATGTGTGAACCCAAATTTTCTATACATGTTTGCCCAACTGGTTAGTACGGAATTGAATATTGCCCAAACAGTTAGCTTTGTACACAGCCTTTCGACTAAGTTGTGTAGAGTATCGTGCGCCAAGACCCTTTAGTGCAAGCTAAGTTACAAACGAGAATGGATATCATTCAGGAATAAGACAGGTCAGACTTAGATTGCCAATCGATAGAAATATTCTCGGATTTATCGCTTAGGCGAATATTGAGAATCATGTTTCGATTTTAGAGAAATAGCTCAAACGGTATTTCATATTGGAAGATACAAATTGAATATAGAATTAAATTGGATGACTCAATTCCGAGTGGTGTATGGATCATTTAGAAATATCCTAACGGATTCATAAGTCTCGTGCGAATAGTCGGATTGAACGAATTTGAGAATGTCTTAAATAAATGATAAGGCTTATATCGAATTGGGATTCACGAAAATAGAAATCGATATCTTGGCTAAGAAAACTTGTTGGAAACCTGAGGATTGTGCAAGCGATTTCGGATTGAAACAAACGGATTAAACTTGAATACAATATCGCTCGAATAAAAGTAAATCCTAAATAAATTATCTTGGTTCGAAGAAAGAGATAGGCGATAATGGATTTGGCTTGGAGTTTGGAGGAACGATCTTGAAATCAAGTTCGAAACGATAACTCTTAAAATCAGTCCCAACGAGAATGGTTATCCTACGGGAGCGCTGGCGTGGTGATTTCACGTACGGTGGGGATGATCAAACTCATGGGAACATATTCGGTGATTATTCCAAACGAACTCGATGAATGGAATGTATCAAAATGGAATAGAGTTGGGCTTTAATGTTTGAAACTAGTTGCTTGAGGAATATTGGAAGTAAGACTATGGAAATTATTGAACGGTAATATTAAGAGTTGGATGATTTTGCCAGACGATTTAAAATTACTGCATGAACGGATATAACTTGGATGTAGTAAAGTAAAAAATATAAGGTATTTCGATCGTGTCGAAGTTAACCATAACATTCAAACATTCTTGTCTTGTGCAAGCGCAGTTCTATGCCCGTACATGCGTCATGTCCAGGTTAGGACAATTATCCAGCGGGAGCATTGGCGTGATGATCTCACGTCCAACAAGGGTGATCAAACTTGTGGGAGATCGAGGTATGATAACTAATGGATCGTCTTGACTTTTGGTTCGACACGATAAGACGAATTTGAAATGCAAGTGATCGAAAATGTTTTGATGGATAAGTTAGCCTAGAACCTGAAATAAATTACGCTTGATGATTTTGTGAACGGATACGTGAATCAGGTTGGATTACTTGAAGTTATAGATAAAGGTTTAGAACTGAATCTTGGCTTGGTGAATTAGACTTGGAATTGATATGAATTATATCAAAACATATTTGGAGAGATAGACTATGCAAATCACTAGGCTTGTACTACATCTTGAATATTATGGATTTCATTGAACGAACTTGAACCCCCGTGCAAACGAACGTGTTGTTGAGAGTAGGATAAATTTGTGCTCGATGTTTAGAAATATGAGTAAAACAAGCTTGGATAGATTATCCCGTACAAATGAACAATGGTTTGACCCTAGAAATTGGGGCGAGCATCGTGCGACGGAGTTGAACGATGTATCGTGTGCTTGAACCTGTACCTATGACCTTGTGAGCTGACCTAGCAATTAGGCAGACGACCCTGTGCCGAGTGAATGAACCTGTGTTACCGATTTTAGCACGTTGCTTGAACAAGCTACAAAACTGGGGCAGCAAGACTTAGGGTTAGACTGGGAACGGTAACGTGTGCTAAGTTTGACCCGAACGGATGGACACTAGTCGGTTAAAGCGAATAGATCGTGCTTAACGGTAGTACAAATGCTTGAGATTGAGTTGGAATAGAAAATGATATAGAATTTGATTGACCCTATCGGAAGTATCCTTGTGATTGATAAACGAAAACCCTTAAGATTTTCGCAAGTAGCTTGTCCGATTTCACTATCTCTAAGTTGGTTGAATGCATATGTTTGAGGGACGCCTTGAACGTGTGCACGATCCAAGACTTAAGAGATGTGAAACTCGAGTGCTAAGACTTTGCTATCGTTGAGTTGGTTGACATGCATGTGCTTGAAGCACTTCGAATATGTGCACGATCATGACTCGCGATATGCTGATCTCAAATGCTAGTGCAAGTGAATATCTACACGAACAAGTATAATGACTTGTATAAGTTTGCCTCAGCCCTAGATCGTTAATTGAGATTGATTAAAAAGTACTCCGTGTTAAGCAATATGTCCAGCGCTAAGGCGCAAATGAGCCAGACTCAACATGTACGCAACACGGCGTAAGAAACGAGTAGGAGATTGTGTTCAAATGGATTTAGTGGTACCGATTACTACGCTTGGGATAGATTCGATAGTGAGATAGTATGGCCTGCCCTCAGTAAGTCTCGAGGATGAGACTTTTTCTGAGTGGTGTATGATGTAACACCCCGTTCCTCTCAAGCGGACTGCCGATTCAAACGGCAAAAGTGCAACGTCCTGACCCGTTTTGCTCAGGCGAGAATACTCGTTTGAGGCAAAGGATATCCAGACTTGTCCCCTCAGGAGTTTGGCTTAGGCTTTCAGAAGCTCGCTCGGAGTATCGCTCAACCGAGGCGAATCATCGCTAAGGTAGGTGGCTACGGTGAACTTATCTTTGCTTAGCCAGCACACTTAAAATATGGAACGATACATGCTAGTCGCTGGGTGAATCACCCACTGCATGCTAATAAAAATACAACGCACCTAGCTAAGGGAATAATCCCAACTTGTATTGCTTGTGTTAGAACATGGAAATGAAACATTGCTTATATTCAGACCCTCACATGCTACCTTTGCCTTATGCAACTAGCGCCGCTATGCCTCGAATAGAACGATATGTATATGCTCTTCTTAGTGCACTGTTCACTTGTTTACACTGCACGACCCTAGATTATGTCGCTCGAAAAGTTTTACTACGGTTTCACTTCTCGGCTTACCTTCGAGCCCGAGCCAACGTGAATGCTTAAGTTATCGTATGAATGCAATGCTTGCATGCTTATATATTGCCTCAATTCAATGCTTGTCATATAATTGCATGTCAATGTCTAGTGAAATGCTATCTTGCCTTGTTTTCATCCAAACCACCGAAAGACTATCTAATAGTCGTTCGGAGCCAAGCATATGAATATTGAAAGTAATCTGGACCGTTTGGTCATCAAGGTATTTCCCGAACTAACGAACTGCATCAATGGACAGTAAAGCAAGATAACAATGCCTCAGAGAAAATTGATACTCGTCTTGTACTCAATCTAACGGCTCAGGAAGATTAACCAAGACAGATCATGCTATGTGATTGTCTCATGCTCGTATTCCTTAGATTGCTTTAAGTCAAGTGAACACTGAACAAGAATCATGTCATGTAAAGCAATAAAAATCACAGCTCGTAGAGCATACTTGTCCTGGAAAAAATTGAGTTATCCTCTGAACCTGAAGCCAAGCCCACATGGTCACGGATAACTTGTACACAAGGAGGATTACAGCATCCCATTCCGCAGACGGTCTCGTCCCACTGGGACCGATCCGGTCTAGACGGACTCCATGTTGTTCTCTCCTTGTTTATGGGGCCAGTGCACAATGCCCATGTTATTTTATCGTTCGCACCATTCAGATACCCCATATTCATTTAGAGGCGTCTCTATATGTTCGACTGGATGGCTTGCAATGCCCTGTTCAAAGTATTTCAAACAATCCGCTAGTGAGACAAACGTCCATTTTGGCGCCATGCCAGTGACCCTTCTGTTCATATAGATAAGTCATCCTCGCTTAGCGGCAATCTGCGTGCGAGTCATTGCATCATAAGTCAATAAACTGAATCACTAAAGACATCCTCTGTAACACTTCTGGATGACCTGTATGCTCTTGCACCCGATATGAAATCTCGCACTGAAACACTTGTGTTTGCATACGCTAATGCCCTGATTCAATATATGCATGCTCGTGCTTGAATTAACTTGGTTTGCCTTGGACAGAGAAGGACAAATGGTAAGTTGGTAAGTCTCGCCGTGTTTTCTCTTATATCGCACGGCGCACTGCCACACGAGTTAGGCTATTCATCTATGCCATAAAACTGATCCTAAGGCAACTAGAAAGATAATATAATAGTTGGTTCACGGAACCTATATTACGTGTTTGGATTTGTCGAGCGGGTGAGTAGCCTCCCCACCAGTGCATTCGTGTACTGATAATCCACCATATTGTTTGCAGGGTGCGGGAGAACCTCGTTCGGTGCAGATGCCTTCTTCATGCGTGCTAAGGCGTGGAGTTCACTCTGAAGCCTTGGAGCATCGCGTCCGGAACTGAAGCATATATACAAGACATAATATTGGAACATCGCCTGTACATCATTCCATAAATGTAACCACTTGGCACGCTTTTACTGTTTCAGAGAGAGAGGCTTGAGCGACTTGTAATCTCGGCTATACGCCACTTGTAACACTTGTTTATATCAATAAAGAGTTTATTTTACTTCAACTTGTGTTATTCAATGCTTCCGCTATTGTTGACTCAGTGAACTTGTTACCAAATCGCCTATGCGTTTAAAATTTTGCTGCACTCGGACAATCTGTGCGACTCTGTGGCTTAAACCTCTTACCGTCAGCCAATGAACCATGGCCTTCCACGGACGCAGCTCACGCTCGTGCGACATCACGTCCAGATGGGCCAAAGCGATCGTCCTGCGGGAGCGCTGGCGCGGTGATTCTCGCCTAGCGGGGACGACCGATTAGCCTGCGAGAGATCGGGACGTGACATCTTTTAGGTCCACTGCTTTCAATTTTCACACACACACCTCTTCCATGATTCGATTTCGAGATTGTTTGTCTAATCAAGAAGATTATACATTTTCTCGCTGATCACAAGAGTCATTTGAGTTCAGTAACTATCAAATTTAAACTAACAGACCAAAATACAATAATATTAATTTGCACACTTCCAGCGCTAGTAGGTAGTGTCCGCAAATTTAAAAGAAACAATAAATTACTTGAATATATATATATATATATATATATATGAACCACGAATTTTTTTCTTGTCATTTGGATTGCTCTTTCCTTTCTTGATTATGTAAAAGTTTAGAACGTCTTTAGTTTGCATTTAACAGTGAAAAAATTTATCAAAACTTCGTGGGTTATCCTGAAAATGGCACATATAATGGACAAACGGCAAAACAATAAGATGGACTTGAGACCAAGTTCTTGGACCATTGTTAACGGGCCAAGCCCAATGCTCATACATCAATATTTAGGGAAGTGTTAATATATATATATATATATATATATATATATATATATATATATATATATATATATATAGAGAATAAGGGAGGTGAGATGGCACCCCACTCTAAAAACAAGGGTGGCGGTGACGTGGCACAATCCCAACCACATATTTCATAATTGGCAATTTGCACTTAACCCCCTCCCCTCGTTTGTGTGGTTGAGATTATGCCACATCACCGCCACCTTTGTTTTTAGAGTGAGGTGCCATCTCACCTCCCTTATTCTCTATATATATATATATATATATATATACAACCCACCCCCGCCCCCAGGCTCCACCCTTGCCAATATTTAGAAAAGTTGTTTTATCATTATTATTACTTAGTATATATGTGCGTATGTGTTGTAGATATTTTATAGATTATTATTATAAACACTAAAAGACAGTTATTATAATTATTCTAATCATTATTAAGACTACATAGAAAAACTAAAAGACGATTCTTGTAATTATCTAAATATCTCCATTAATTTAATAAATCTTTATTACTATATAATAAGAAAAGTTTAGTTTCACCGTAGAACTTTTCTTTCCAAATATATCATTTTATATCTATATTATTATATAATGAAAAAAATTCAGCTTTACCGTAAAACCTTTTTTTTCAAATATACATTTTCATATGTTTACTAATCTACACTATTATGTAATAAGAAAAGTTTAGCTTCACCATGAAACTTTTCTTTCCAAATATACATTTTTATATCTATACTATTATATAATGAGAATAATTCAGCTTCACCGTAAAAATTTTCTTTCCAAATATACCCTTTTATATATATACAATTATATAATGAGAATAACTCAGCTTCACCGTAAAACTTTTCTTTTCCAAATATACCCTTTTATATCTATACAATTATATAATGAGAATAACTCAGCTTAACCGTAAAACTTTTCTTTTCAAATATACCAATCCATATGTTTACTAATCTATACTACTATATAATAAGAAAAGTTCAGCATCACCGTAGAACTTTTCTTTCTAAATATATCATTTTATATCTATACTATTATATAATGAAAAAAAATTTGCTTTACCCAACACTTTTTTTTCCAAATATACCATTTCATATGTCTACTAATAAAAATAATTCATTATTACTAATATATAATGAGAAAAGTTTAGGTTCACCGTAAAAATTTTCTTTCCAAATATACATTTTTATATGTTTACTAATTAAATAATTTATTAAAGTTAATAGTGATAGCTAGATAATTATGGAAGCCATTTTTTGTTCTTTCTAAATAGTATTACATGTAGATATAAAATAATATATATAATAATAAAATATTAAATTTAGAATAATTAAGATATATGTCATGTAACCTTCCTAAGCCTTTTTGTCTTCCAAAGCAAGTATCATTTAGTCTTCTACCTACGTTTCATGTGCATATATATACACTTATAATATTAATATATAAGAATATATTTTGGTGGGAACTTTTTTTATCATCATCATCGTCGTCGTCGTTATTGTAGAACATTCTGTTTTTGGTATTTGAAAAAAAAAAATTTGAGATGCAAGAATTGGAGAAGGAATCTAAAGGTTGAGATCTTTCTAGATTCGATGTAAAATATTGTGAAATGTAACCTCTACATGTACGGTTGCATGGGACTAAATAGATTTTATTTAGGTATAGAGAATTTGAATCCTAAGCTGGATTTGCTACCGGTTGCTACTAATTTTGTAAGTTGTTATTTTTTGAAATTTTTTTAACTTTTGTCCCATTTATTAATATAATTTTGTATTTACCTCTAAGATAAAATATTTATTAGACTTAACATTCTATTTTTTCACCGACAACGTTCATTTGACCGTAATTTTTTTTTCCCATTTATGTTGTCCGAACGTTCAAAATTTTAAAAATATTACTATTATACGATCACAAAGTCATCAAGTAAAGTCCTGAATACTTTGAGAGGGATAAAAATAAGAACGTGTTGCTTATGTTGATCGTATAATACTCGTATTTTGAAAAAAAAATTAACGTTGGAACGACGTAAATGGAGAAAAAAGATACTTTTACGATCAAATGAACATTGTTTGTAAAAAATGTGGAATGTAAGTCTAATAAATATTTTATTTTATTGATAAGTGGGACTAAAGTAAAAAAAAAAATATTTTTTTTCTTTTTCTTTGGTAGTTTTTTTATTAAAATCAAGAAAGACAGTCCTGGGAGAGGAAAAAGAAAAGAAAAGAGCATGTGAGTTGAAGATTAGTAGATATTGTAACGTTGACATGGTGAACTGATATAGGATCTTAATTAGCTCATATAATTCATTAATGTTTCATGCTAACAACAAAAAATATATAACTAATTTGTAATTAAATATATAAAACTTTACATTTTACTACAGTGAACTGCCAAAATCAGCAGCTCGCTGCTATGAACTTATACATTTACAAGTCAATACCAATAAACTATTAACTTTTTTGCAAGTTAATACCATAAAGTAACGATAGCTCACAGTACTAACTTGCAAGTAAAGAACACTTCGTGGTATTTACTTACAAAATAAGCAATAATTTATTGTATTAAGTTGTAAATTCGAAAGTTCATAGTAAGAAGTTGCTAATTTGAAAAGTCCATAATATTAAGTTGTATAAATGTAAAAAGTTGATAGTATTTAGTTGCAAATTAGTCTGAATATATTAATAGTTGAGTTTATTTTATGTAGCGTACACATAGGGGTGAGCATTATTTGGTTTTGGACTGAAATCAAATCAAACCAATAACGAATTTAGTTTGATTTGGTTTGGAAAGAGTTTGATTCGGTTTCGATTTTTGAAATATTTTCAAATTTCATATTCGATTTTCGACTTGGTTTTGGTTCAATACCAAAAATCGAATATGACTCATAAAATTACATAAATATTTTCAATTCTAAATATATTTTATAAATTTATATAGGAATCGACATTGGGTCCAGTCGGATCCGGTCGTCCAAGTCCATAAAGTACGAGGTCGGACCGAACATAGGCCGGTCTTTTTCGGCCCTAAATTTTTTTCGGACCGGACTTAATTATTATTTATGACGTCCAAATCCGTCCATAAGAGTCGGACTTTCCGGGTCAAGTCGGGTCTAACCTCGGACGGACTTGTATCTGCCTCTTAACCCATAGAAATAAAATCTGAAAATTTATTGTAGCGAAATAAATTTATATTAAATTCATGCAAACGAAATAAGTTTGTAAAATTTTAAAAAAAATATAGAGTCCGCCAACAGTGTTGGCAGAAAACACAACTGATGTACACGTAGGCAAAAAAAAAATAAAAAAAAATTAAAGTGGGACCCACAAGTCAATTTCTGCCAACACTGTTAGCTGAAATTGGGAGTGGGACAATTTCAGCCAACATAGTTGGCAAAAATTGGGTGTGGGGCCCACGGTTCATTTGATTGGTTCGATTTGGTTTGTTTGGTTGGATTGATTTGTTTGGTTGGTTTGTTTTAAATAGTTATGTTTTTGTTTTATTTATTTAGTTTAATTTTGTAATTAGATTTAAGAAATTTATTTTAACAAAATATAATTAAAGTAAATTAATTGTAAAGAAAAATTTAGAAATATTTTTTTCGGAAATTTGTTTTCAAAGCATCAAAATTTGTATAAATTCCATCTAAAACATAAAAGTTTAAAAAATTACGAAAAAAATATTATTTGGACGTTTATATTTTTAAATATTATATTTCTATCATTAATTTTCTCGTCGCTAACAGACGTTAAAAAATAATAATAATAAAAATATGTCGTAAGAATATTACGTCTGTCGTCGAGTAGACTTCGAGCGGTCATAGCTACTTGTTTTGAAATCGTTTTTCGTTAAACAATAAGTCGATTTGTATGTTTTCGCCGAGAGTAACACAAATCGTGTAGAAAAAAAAATTTATCCGAAGCAAGACGAACATGTTACAGCCAAAAATATAAAATTTAAAACTTTAAAGTATCATAACTTTTCACTGAGAGATCGAAACAAGCTCCAGTTTGTACTAAAATGACCGTATCGAAAAGTACTACCGGATAAACTATTTCACAGTTTTACGGACTTTGAAAATTTTCAGAATCGCAAAAAAAATGATGTTTCGATCTCCAAATTTTACTTTCGGTCATTTTATTTTCGAATATTTAAAATTTATTGTAGCGAAATTAATTTATATTGGGTATGGGGGCTCACGGATTTAAAACAATGTTTCGACCTCCAAAAAAAATTAAAAAAATTAAAATTATTTATTTTATGTAAAAAAAAAACTAATAAAACAAAATAAATAATTAACTAATAAAACAAAACAAATTTAAAGTAATTTTTTAAACTTTTATGCTTTAGATGGAATTTATACAAATTTTGATGCTCTGGAAACAAATTTTCGAAAAAAATATTTCTAAATTTTTCTTTACAATTAATTTATTTTTATTTTATTTCGGTAAAATAAATTTTCTTAAATCTAATTACAAAATTAAACTAAATAAATAATACAAAAATATAACTAATTAAAACAAACCAACCAAACAAACCAATCCAACTAAACAAACCAAACCGAACCAATCAAATGAACCCGTGGGCCCCCACACCCAATTTTCGCCAACTGTGTTGGCTACAGTGTTGGCGGAAATTGGTTTATGGGCCCACTTTAAATTTTTTTATTTTTTTTCTTGTCTACGTGTACAGCAGTTGTGTTTTCTGTCAACACTGTTGGAGGACTCTGTCTTTTTTTAAAAAAATTTACAAACTTGTTTCGTTTGCATGAATTTAATATAAATTTATTTTGCTACAGTAAATTTTCTTAAATAAAATGGGTACTCTAAAAATACTTAAGCATATGTATAAGTTTACTTTGGTTTGCCATAGGACTTAAAAGTAAATGATATATATATATATATATATATATATATATATATTGACTTTTCTGTTTAGGAAAGATAAAGTTGATGTGCTATAACATATGGAGTGTTGAAGTCAAGTTACATGAGAGGCTGAAGGCAATCAGCAAGCTTATACAAATTCACTCTCCAGATATAATCTTACTTCAGATATATCATCAGCAACAAGTCCGGCCTATGCTAATATAGATCGGACTGGACTATCCTAATAATCGGGCTTTATCGGACTTTGGCACATCGGACCGGACGGACTTTTCGGACGCCCATGATCTTCGGGCCAAATGATGATCCCTAAATTTACCTATAACACAAAATCGAATAAGATTTATGAAATGATGTAAATATCCTCCATTTTGTATATATTTATGAACATTTATATAATTTAAGTATAAGTTTCAACTCTATCCATTAAGTAATAAAAACAAGGGTTATCTACACTAACCTCCTATATGTTTTATATTTATTACACATACTTTTCTTATTTTAAAAATAATTACACGGACCTCCCATGTACTTTATGTTAGAATTTTTATGTCGTTTCTTATTGAACAATTTCAAAAAACAAAAAATAAAATAAAACAATGTTACCGGCCTCTGGGGAAGTCGTGCACGAAGCACTGCCCTAAGAGTTTATTCGGGATCTGTGTGCAGACGTTCCCGAAGCTCCTAGTGGTAAAACCCCCGCACTACCGGTATCTGGTAGCCGCACACGACTTGGAGAGAACGACCAGAACTTAGCTCTGCCCAGAGCTTGGAGATGAATACGAAGAAGTGAACAGAATGTTGACAGAGGTTTCGTAAAAAAAATTTCTAATAGATTTACAACGAAACAGTCCGAAATATATAAGACTGATGTGTAACGGTCTGAATTAATTTCCGATTAATTCAGCCGTTACACAGGAGAATTAATAGGATGAATCTGGACACAGAAATTTGTAACGGTTCAAAACGTTCAGAAATTAATTTTGTAACGTTACAGAAAAATAAATGACTGAATAAAGAGGAGCAAAAAGAATTTTAGGGTCCCAGCCCGAACCCGAAGAGGAAATCGGATCGGCATTCGGCGCCCGCAGATGTGAGCGCGTACCCGCACCCGTTACGCGCGCCGAACCGAACCGAACCGAGCCGAGCCGGGCCGGGCGGCGGCGGCGGCGCGCGCGTGTGGGCCAAGGGGTTCCCCACACAACAACTTAATAGAGCAAAGAAGAGAAAGTAATATATGTCCACAAGAGGGCTTTGCCCCATCCGATGTGGGACTAAAGATAGGAAGAGGAATTGAACTTTTTGAAGAGAAGCAAAACCAACAATCCCCCCCCCCCCCCCCCCCCCCCGCAAAAAGTCAAGTTCCGAAATAGAGATAAGAGTGAAGTAAATAGAGAGAGAGAGAGAGAGCATCTGGGCAGTAAAATACTATGCATAGATGAGATGGACTATAGCCTTGAATCTCACGTAGTGACTATTGCCTTAATCTGAAGAAGTGCTTGATGGACTATGCCTTGAATCAGACTTCTTGAACCAGATTTAGAAAATAGCACACATAGTACGCTAGAGGTCCTTGATCTATCGGGTGGCGCTTTTAAATGGCCATGCGCACTATTCCATATTCATGAGAGTTGTCTGGGATCGCCCTATCCCATAGTCGCGGCCTTCACGACCTCTCATATAGGTAAGTCCTTAATGGTTGGTGATATGAATCAACCCAGCATTGCAGCTTGGACCTATTAAGAGTTTAACCTCATCCTAACCATATCACACAGGAACACTGTCACCATAGGGATGGGGAGTCATTGTACACATGTACAGCCACTTGGGCTTTATTTTATTGAGACTTTAATCTCGAGTCAGTGTTCCATAAAGTCACCTAAGTTCAGCTTGTTTCTACCCATTGAACCGGCTTCTTGGGATCTCCAGTCAGACTCGGTTGGGTTGCCACTGCTGGTGACTAACTTATGGGCTTAACCCCATCCCCCTCGATGATTCTAGGATCAAAGTCCTAGACAAACCCTTCGTCAAGTGATCTGCAAGGTTCTTTTCTGACTTTATATAGTCAAGAACCACATATTTGCCTAGTAGGCTCTTTATTGACTTGAAGCGCAGCTGCAGGTGCCTGTTCATCTTAGCATTCACAGAATCATGCTTTAGTAATTCAATAACAGATTTATTATCACAATTTATAGAAATTGCAGGAACAGGACTAAGAGAAACAGGTATATGCATAATAAAATTTTTAAGCCATTCAGCTTCTGTGCAAGTTGTATCTAAAGCTATCATTTCGGAGTCCATTGTACTCCTAGCTATGATAGTTTGCTTACAAGAGCTCCAGGAGATCGCAGCTCCTCCTAAAGTAAAAACATATCCAGTAGTAGATTTTATATCATGTGAGTCAGTTACCCAGTTTGCATCTGAATAACCTTCTATGATATCAGGGTGCCTAGTAAAATAAAGTTTGTAATCTAGGGTGCCCTTGAGATATCTAAATACCCTATCCAAGGCAGTCCAATGTGACTGATTTGGGTTACTGGTATATCTGCTTAGTCTCCCAATAGCAAATACAATATCAGGTCTTGTCCTGTTTGTTATATACATAAGGGAGCCTATCATCTGTGAATATTTATGTTGTTCCAAAGGTGATCCTTCATTCTTTTTCAGTACAATACTGCTGTCATAAGGAGTAAGGACAGGTTTCTTATCAAATAACTCAAATCTTTTTAGCATTTTTTTCAATTGAATGTGCTAAAGATAGAGTATAACCCTCTTTGCCTTTGGTCACTTGCATTCCTAAAATTAGGTTGGCTTCTCCTAGGTCTTTCATATCAAACTGGCTAGATAAATAGTTCTTTGTAATATTTATCAATTCCAGTGATGAACCTAGGATAAGGATATCATCTACATACAAGCATAAAATGACACAACTTTTACATGTACCTTTAGAGTATATGCATTTGTCATACTCATTTGACAAGAAACCATATTCACAAATTACTTTGTCAAATTTATTGTGCCATTGTTTGGGAGCTTGTTTCAGGCCATAGAGGGATTTTACTAGTCTGCAGACTTTCTTTTCTTGACCTTTAGCAACAAAACCTTCAGGTTGGTCCATATAAAGTTCTTCCTCTAGGTCTCCATTCAAAAATGCTGTCTTTACATCCATTTGATGGATTAGCATATCATGAATGGATGCTAAGGCCAAGAGAGTTCTAATGGATGTGATCCTAGCTACAGGAGAGTAGGTATCAAAATAATCTAACCCTTTCTTCTGAGTAAAATCCTTAGCAACTAATCTAGCTTTGTATTTCTCTATAGTACCATCGGCTCTGAGTTTCTTCTTGAAAATCCACTTACAACCTATTGGTTTATTCCCTAAAGGTAGATCTGTTAGAAACCAAGTGTTATTCTCCATGATGGAGTTATATTCACTGTTAATGGCTTCTTTCCAGAAGGGAGCATCAGGAGACGACATTGCTTCTTCATAAGTTGAGGGATCACCCTCTATCAAAAATGTAAAGAATCCTTCTCCTAAATTTTTCTCAATCATATTCCTTTTACTCCGTCTTGGTTCTAAGTCTTGTTCAGATTGAGAGCTAGGTATTTGGATTTGAGAACTAGTAGAGGGTATGGAGGAAGAGATTGAACTTCTATCCTTAAAGGAAAATATGTTTTCAAAGTAAACTGCATCTCTTGCTTCTATAATGGTATTATTAGAGATTTCATTTACTTCTGAGTGAGTCACTAGAAATCTATTGGCATAGCTGTCTAAGGCATATCCTAAGAAAACAGCGTCTACAGTCTTGGGACCAATCTTTCTCTTTTTAGGTTCGGAAATTCCGACTTTAGCAAGACATCCCCAAACTCTAAGGTAATTAATCTTAGGTGCTCTACCTTTCCACAGCTCATAGGGAGTCTTATCTTTTGTCTTACTAGGAATCCTATTAAGAATGTAACAGGCAGTTAAAAGGGCTTCTCCCCACAAGTTATCAGGAGCACCAGAGCTGAGAAGCATGGCATTCACCATATCTAACAGAGTGCGGTTCTTGCGTTCAGCAACTCCGTTAGACTGAGGTGAATAAGGAGCAGTTACCTCATGAATTATTCCATGTTCTTCACAGAAGTTAGTCATTTCGTTTGAGGTATATTCTCCACCACGATCAGACCTAAGGATCTTAATCTTCCTTTCTAATTGATTCTCAGCTTCAGATTTGTAGATCTTAAATCTATCTAGAACTTCATCTTTGATTTTTAGAAGGTAGATGTAACAATACTTTGAATAATCATCTATAAAAGTAACAAAGTATTTTCTACCGCCTCTAGTCAAAATCATATTTGAGTCACATACATCACTATGAATAAGTTCTAGAGGGTCAGAATTTCTTTCTACAGATTTAAATGGTAATCTAGTGTGTTTGGCTTGAACACAAATCTCACATTTGTGTTTGTCATCTATTGGAGTCTTGGGAATAAGATCTAAAGTCATCATTCTTTTAATAGAACCTAGGTTCACATGACCTAGTCTGCCATGCCAAACATTTGAAGATTCTATATTAGAGACAATGAGAGAACCATCAGACATTTTATTCATTGTACTTAAAATGAAAAGACCGTCTTTTACAAAGCCTTTTCCTATAAAAGAGTCATGTTTAGAGAAAACTACTTTATTAGCCTCCATTACAATTTTGTATCCTGAGGCTACAAGAAGGGATCCACTAACAAGGTTTCTCCTGACAGACGGCACATGAAGAACATCATGAAGAGTTAAGATTTTTTCTGATGTCATCTTCAGGTTAACTTTTCCTCTTCCAATAATTTGTGCCATTGAGCCATCTCCTAGGGTCACACCTCCTCCACTTGATTCCTGATAGTTTAAAAAACAGGAGCGATCAAACGAAACGTGAACATTAGCTCCAGAATCCAACCACCAATCATCAGAATGGTAAGAGAGGTTAATAAGGGGTTGAAAGCTTACAAACCTGAAGGAACTCGAAGAACCTTTGTGAAGCATGTTTGCTTCTGGTCTAACTGAGCCCTTTCCTTTGTAGGAGGTCTGGACATCTTCCTTCTTCCTATGGTAGCAGTGGGTGGCCATATGGTTTGTTTTACCACACACAAAATAAAACCTCTTCTGATCCTGAGTCTGACTGAAGTTTCTAGGTTTTTGGTTTTGGTGATGATGGTTTTGGTGGTTAGGCTGAAAGTTTTTTTTCTTCTTGAAGAAATTCTTTTTGGGTTTATAAGAAAAATTAGACTTGGGTTTTCCTTGGCCTTCTACAAGGTTTACCTTAGCTTTAGATTCAGTCTTAGGCTTAGACCTCAATCTAATTTGTTCTTCGGTTCTAATTTTCTTTAGGACTTGATTGTAGGTAAGATCTCCTTGTGTATGGATAAGATCCTTAGCCATATCAGACCAAGAGGGAGGTAGCTTGTCTATTAGGCATGCTATTTTATGTTCATTAGAGAAAGATGTCCCTTTGGCTTGAATATGTCTAAGGTATTCTTGGAATTCATGGAGCTGGTCATTCATTGGTTTGTTATCTACCATGAAATACCTATTAAAGGTTGAAGAATTAAACCTTTCTATTCCGGCATCATCACAGCCGTATTCATCTTCCAAGGCTTTCCAGAGTTCTTTAACGCTCTTGTATTCAAAAAATATATCATACAAGGATTCAGATAATGCGCTTAGAATTCTATGAAAAAATGGAAGTCTATCTCTTTTGGGGTTTTTGGTTTCGATGAGGTGGACACTCCTATGTCAGACTCAGTTTCATCAGAATCATTTGTGATGGGTGTGGACCCATCAATGGCAGAAATAAGTCCTAAGGTCGTGAGCCAAAATTTCATTTGGCTCTGCCATCTCTTGAAGTATGAGCCATCAAACTTAGCAGATTTTGCAGTAGAGGATTCCTCCTTACCAGTCATGATTGCAGTCTGAAAAATATAAATTTATTTAATAACTATGTCCAAGATAATAGTTTAGGTGGTCTTTGCTAATCAATCTTAAAATCTTTAGTTTTTAAGTGTTGATCAACTCAGGTTAGCTGTAGGGGCCGGTTCCCAGCTAGCGGTGGTCCGAAGACTCTTAAATACCGTGTCGCTTAGGGTTATTTACACCCGGTTGACAGAAGGACCCTTTCGGCTTGTGCCCGAGTTTTGTCTCTACTTTGAAACTTTAGATTCAAGATTTTATTTGCAATTTCCTTTTACTAAACTATTTTCTTTTGGTCTTAGATTGCTTTCAAAATATTAAGTGATTAAAATTGAAGCAAATTGTATGTTGTAATTGAAAGAAATTTTTTTGTGATAAAAAATGTAATTGACAAAATTTTGAAATGTGATAACAAATTGCTAGAAGAACAGAATATGGTTACAAATTGCTAGAAGGCCCGAATGTGTTCACTGTATGTAATATGCTAACAGAATGTGGTAACAAAATGTTAGAAGCACAGGTTAAGCAAATTTGTATATTGATAGTTACAGTATAGTAAGTAATTTTCTACAAAATTAACAATATTTTAGAAAATTCTTTTTAACCGGGTGTAAACAGGCAATTGTAACAATATTTTAGAAAACTTTAGAATCAGAAGTTTTCCAGAAGTTTTTGTTTTATTTCTAGAAATAATTGCTAACAGAAGTTTTTGTAATATGCTAATCAGAAGTTTTCGAAATTTGAAAGTATGAATCAGTAGCTAAAACTATTTAAAGTAACAATTGAACAGTAGCTAAAATTATTTGTAACAATTTTCTAAAAGTAACTATTGACAATATAAGAAAATTGAAACTATGAAACTATTAAGAAAAGTTTCGAAAATTTCTAACAGTAGGTAATTCTAACAGTAGGTAATTGTAACAAACAATAAACTCTTAGATTGTTAGAATTTTTATGTCGTTTCTTATTGAACAATTTCAAAAAATAAAAAATAAAATAAAACAATGTTACCGGCCTCTGGGGAAGTCGTGCACGAAGCACTGCCCTAAGAGTTTATTCGGGATCTGTGTGCAGACGTTCCCGAAGCTCCTAGTGGTAAAACCCCCGCACTACCTGTATCTCGTTGCCGCACACGACTTGGAGAGAACGACCAGAACTTAGCTCTGCCCAGAGCTTGGAGATGAATACGAAGAAGTGAACAGAATATTGACAGAGGTTTCGTAAGAATTTTTTCTAATAGATTTACAACGAAACAGTCCGAAATATATAAGACTGATGTGTAACGGTCTGAATTAATTTCCGATTAATTCAGCCGTTACACAAGAGAATTAATAGGATGAATCTGGACACAGAAATTTGTAACGGTTCAAAACGTTCAGAAATTAATTTTGTAACGTTACAGAAAAATAAATGAATGAATAAAGAGGAGCAAAAAGAATTTTAGGGTCCCAGCCCGAACCCGAAGAGGAAATCGGATCGGCATTCGGTTCCTCCTTACCAGTCATGATTGCAGTCTGAAAAATATAAAATTATTTAATAACTATGTCCAAGATAATAGTTTAGGTGGTCTTTGCTAATCAATCTTAAAATCTTTAGTTTTTAAGTGTTGATCAACTCAGGTTAGCTGTAGGGGCCGGTTCCCAGCTAGCGGTGGTCCGAAGACTCTTAAATACCGTGTCGCTTAGGGTTATTTACACCCGGTTGACAGAAGGACCCTTTCGGCTTGTGCCCGAGTTGGTCTCTACTTTGAAACTTTAGATTCAAGATTTTATTTGCAATTTTCTTTTACTAAGCTATTTTCTTTTGGTCTTAGATTGCTTTCAAAATATTAAGTGATTAAAATTGAAGCAAATTGTATGTTGTAATTGAAAGAAATTTTTTTGTGATCAAAAATGTAATTGACAAAATTTTGAAATGTGATAACAAATTGCTAGAAGAACAGAATGTGGTTACAAATTGCTAGAAGGCCCGAATGTGTTCACTGTATGTAATATGCTAACAGAATGTGGTAACAAAATGTTAGAAGCACAGGTTAAGCAAATTTGTATATTGATAGTTACAGTATAGTAAGTAATTTTCTACAAAATTAACAATATTTTAGAAAATTCTTTTTAACCGGGTGTAAACAGGCAATTGTAACAATATTTTAGAAAACTTCAGAATCAGAAGTTTTCCAGAAGTTTTTGTTTTATTTCTAGAAACAATTGCTAACAGAAGTTTTTGTAATATGCTAATCAGAAGTTTTCGAAATTTGAAAGTATGAATCAGTAGCTAAAACTATTTAAAGTAACAATTGAACAGTAGCTAAAATTATTTGTAACAATTTTCTAAAAGTAACTATTGACAGTATAAGAAAATTGAAACTATGAAACTATTAAGAAAAGTTTCAAAAATTTCTAACAGTAGGTAATTCTAACAGTAGGTAATTGTAACGCCGAACCGAACCGAGCCGGGCCGGGCGGCGGCGCGCGCGTGTGGCCCAAGGGGTTCCCCACACAACAACTTAATAGAGCAAAGAAGAGAAAGTAATATATGTCCACAAGAGGGCTTTGCCCCATCCGATGTGGGACTAAAGATAGGAAGAGGAATTGAACTTTTTGAAGAGAAGCAAAACCAACACTGTATATGTTATTTTTAAAGTAAGGATGGTTAGTATAATAACCCTTTAAAATAAAGGTGGTTAGTATACTAATTCTTTATATAAAACATAAGAGACGTCCGTGTAATTATTTTTAAAATAAGATATGTTCGTGTAATAAATATAAAACATAGATGAGATTAGTATAAATAATTCTAAAAACAATCCAACCCAATAAATTGATGAATTTTTTTTTTCACCTACCCCTCCCTCCCTCTGTAATTTTCATAATGGAACCTTGTCATAACTGCATTTTTATTTTATTTTATTATATATATATGGATATATTTATGAGTTTGTAAATATATAAGTATATGCAATCTTTTGTTACAACTTGACCCTTTTGCATAAGTTTTCAATTCTATGAGGTTTTATTGGTTAAATATTAAAGCAAAACAAGTAAATGTTGAAACCATCAACCAAAACCACCTCCCTACCGATTTTTTCTCCTTACTCAGCACCCAACTTTAAGTGATAGCCATCCCTCCTTCTCCCTCATCTCTCTATGTGTATACATGACAATTTTTCCTTCACCTTAAAGTTCCAACACAAACAAACCCCATCTACTTAATACCATCACCGGCACCCCCTTCTCTTATTCTTCTCATCTTCATCTCCATCCTCTCCATCTCCTTCTTCCTCTCTTTTTGTTGCTGCTGCCGTTGCAACTACTGATCGCTGCTACTACTGCGTCTGCGTTGCTGTTGTGGCCACTGCGTCGGCCGTCGCCGACCATGCCGCTGCCCGCCTCGCCGTCCGCCATCGGACGCCGCCGCCCACGACCCATGACCCCCCTTCTCCGACTCCTCATTACTCCTCCAACAAACTCCTCCTTCTTCCTCTATTTCAACTTTGGTTTTGAATTTGAAAAAAAATTGGGAAAGAAAAAACCCTAGGTTTTGCTCAAGCAAGCCAAGTCCTCCACCACTCTTCCAATTACTACAAATAATTTTACTATTATTATGGATGAATTATTATGTCATATTTGAAAACATTATTCTAATTTAGATTTTTATAAGAATTTGATATGGATTTTAGGGTATGAAAATGTGAATCTAGAAATTTGAACACAATTATAATACATGAACACAAAGATGTTTGTTAAATGTTTTCATTTAAGAAATTTTTTTATTCTTAAAAAATAATTATGATTGTTAAAATAGTTAATGTTAAGTATTATATGAAATTATTATGTTTAGTTATATGGATACAAAATTTGGACACGGTATGAAAATTAATAGACAGAAGAAGTATTTTTTTTTATTCATTGACTTCGGTAAAAGAAAATATTTCTCTTGAAGCATAAAAAATGACATGTATATCCATGTGTATGTGTGTAGTTAAAAAAAGTACTTCCATGATGATATCTAAATACCTATAAGATTGAATAGCAATATATGTATATGTATACTTTGTATATCAAATACTTGGCCATTGTATATTTTTATTTTCAAGAAAATAATTTATAATGTGTAAGTTAAAAATTGTTACAAAATAGCATAAAGTATATAGTTTAAGTTTCACCAAATGACATGTCATATTTGTATTAGTATTAGTTATATAAAATACTAAGAAATTCCTAAGAAGCTAGCAAGGTTTCGTAATATTTATATATATTAAATTATGTCTGTATAGTTAAGAAATAGTAAATTGAATATAAGTTACTTCTAGAAAGTATAAAATTATGGATATTGGCTACATAGGTGATCATGGTACTGAGTGCTAAAGTCAACATAAGACCTACTTGGGTTCATAAGATTAGAGTTTATAAATAGGACTTGTGACCTACACAATCAATCTAGTTGGTTTTGTGAATTTTCTATACTTGAACCTAAGAGAATGATTAAATTATTATAAGAACTTGATGTCTAGGTTATATCCTAATGATCGACATCTTATAAAATATTTTATGTAGTTAAGTCTTTTATATTTGTATTTAGAAGTTGGATTGGATGATACTACATTCTAATATATTGTGTCCTTTGACTTGACATAGTACTTATCAATAGCCAAGGTAAAAAGCTTGCTTGTTAAGGTAATAATTTTTTTTTACTTGGACTCTATACACATTTTTTTAAAAACTACATGGATACCGGTATTGAGAGTTGCTCCACCGAAGGGGTCGGCGAACCCAAAAAATTCTACGTAGGGTTGCTTCGGGTCTTATATATAAACTGTTAAATTCCTGAAACCTGAAATACAAAGGAGATTCTGCCAAATTTTTCAAGAATTTCGGGAGTTAACTAAATTTCAATATCCAGAGATATTACAAATATTTCTAACCCTCAATCTTAGAATATTATATTAACGGACTACGACAACCTGAAAATTTATTTTAACTAGGGGACAATTAACAAGAGACTTGGATTCGTAGGCCACGGACACGAGCCACGCAACTGAAATCAAAATATAGATTCCTGATATCGTCTGCTCTGTATAAGTTGAAAGAAGATAATATTTTCTGAAATTTGTGTCCTGGTAATTATAATTTTTCCAAAATTGAGCTGGGATTAAAACTTGATACTTGCTTCCTGGAATTATAAATGAGATGAAAAATTGTATTATGATATTTCTTGAAAATGCATTATTGCATAATGATAATGAACATGATATACAGAGCAGAAGTTAATAAAATAATAGAATATAAATTGTTTGTAGCTTTACGTTAGAAATTATTGGACGGGGGAGAACAACTTAAATACTACATACGAAATCCCGTAACATAATAACAATACATAGCTGATCAGCAATTAAGCTCTTTCGTAAGGCCTTGTGAATTGAGTGTGTGAGGCTTAGCTCACTTACCTGTTTAAGCCCATGAGAGGCAGGACCGGATTGTAACACCGTGCCACCCAGTCTAAGTTACATGTTTAAGCCCATGAGAGGCAGGGCCGGATTATAATATCGTGTCATCCAGTCTGAGTTAATTGTACCTGAATATAAACACACCTATTTCGATTTAAAATATCGAATGGGTGAATTAAGAATTTAATTATTAAGCCCATGAGAGGCAGGGCCGGATTCTAAGCACCATGTCACCAAGTTACAGCCTGATCCTTGGTGTACGAAATTGTTGACAAAAAACTAGTTAAAAGTGGTTATTCAAAGAGTTGTTCTCCAATTTGCATCATCATTTTAAAAAATTATTTGTGTATTGTGGTAGTTACATAGGAATTTGTATTGCTTGAATTGTTAGACACTATAAGAATATTAGTTTAGGAATTATTCGAGTCGTAGGTATAATTATAAATTTTATTTTCTTACTTTCTATACAGAAGTTATTCATTTTCGTGCCTTAATGTATTATATCATACTTTTATTTTCTTACCGTTCTTGACCGAGGACTCGCTGCCATTCTGACGACCTAGTATTGTTCACTAGGGGAAGACGAAGTTCCTGGTAAAATGCTACATTTTTTTAACGTGGACGAAGTCGAGGAGTAATCTTCAAATGGTTCTAAGGGATACAACAAATAACATTTTGTAGCTGGAACTATGTAAATTTAAGGAAAGTTTTGTTGTAAAGACTTGTATAGTTGTACTTAAATCTGTGTTGTATAATTATAGTTTGTAGTAATGAAGTATTTTAGTACGACTTACATTCTATCATAGAATTATACATGCGGCAATCGCTGATACGGGTACGATAGTATTCGTATGGGACGTAGCCTGGAGATATAGTTACGTACCCGACTCACTATATATTGGGAAGCGGGGCGTGACAAACCTAATTAACTGTGACCCAATTTATCTGAACCAAACTTGTTTTGGATGGACGAGGTCCATCACCAAAACTAGGCCCAAGTCAATATAAATGCTTCATAGAGGGGGGACCGCGCTGGCTCGCACCCGCATGGAGGCCAGCCATTGGCTCCCTTCGGTCGGATGGGCCCGAGCTAGCAGGGGGACAATGGATGTCGGTCACGTGGGCGCGGACCAGGACGGTCCCCCATAGCGACGGACAAAATAGCCTTTTCCTAAATTTATTGGTGCTTGTTAAACAAAATCGTATAAAATATGTATAAAACAAAGTTTACAACAACTAAAAATAAAATAATACACGTTGCTAAAAATACAAAATTTTAAAACTTTAACATCAACAAAGTTGCTACAACCAAAGTTGAAAATAGAGAAGAGGAACTCTTGCTGGAGTGATTAAAATCATCGTTGCTCAAAACAAGATTTGATTATTTTTAACAATATGCTCCAAGAATCAGCAAGTACAACGATTTGAACTTCTTGAACGCTCATTTGTCACCATCGAAATGAACTTTACACGAACAGCACACCGGACAGAACTTCAACAAAACTTTGTAGCTTTCTGTTGATGCTAACTCTCCTCTGGTAACATATGCTTTCAAGTCGCCAAAGGCAAAATATTATAGAATATATAGGAAAACCAAGCCCTCTAGCAAACATAACCACTCACAATACAATTAATCCGAGAAAAAAATCTCCATAATATGTGCGCTTACATAGTAACTCTTACGAAAGTGTACAGTTATAAAGTTGAAATGCCATGTTGAAACACACTAAAGCTATCACGTGAAAGCAAAGCACAAGTCCAGCGGAAGCAGACTCCCTGCTGGAATCAAGGTCCAGTTGGAGCAGCCTCCGTGCTGGAACCTGAGTCCAGCGGAAGAAGCTCTCACGCTGGATCCAAGGTCCAGCAGGAGAACTGGAACGCTGGCCCGCTGGCCCACACTCCTCCTCGTAACATGTGTGCCCGACTATATCTCTACTAATATATGGTGGCTTGGAAACGACTAAAAATTGAGTCATCTAAGCCGTTTGTAAATACTCTATCAATTATTTTTTAAATAACTAATTAATTATTTAACTACGTAGTATGATTTACTTCTAACTTAACAATTCTAACTTAAACGGCTAAAGTGGGAGGCATTTTCCTCAGTTAGTGTTTATTTATAATAAATTTATATATATATATTTTTAATAATTTTGTTTTTGCATATACAATACATGTACACGTTAGTAATCTATATAAAATGCATTACACACAGATTGTGTGTCCGACACTAAGTATAAATAAACCACATATTTTATTTTTTTAAGAAAATAAATACTTATTTTTTTTAGATGTTAAATAGGAGAAATTATTAGGTGTATCGGACAAAGTTAGGACCCACAATAAGAGTCAAGGAACAATAAAAATTAATTCTAAAAATAATATATATATAATCTTAAATAGCCTTTTTCTAAATTTATTAGTGCTTGTTAAAGAAAACCGTATAAAGAAAATCTTAAATAACATTTTCCTTTGTTAAAGAAAATAGTATATATATAATCTTAAATAGCCTTTTTTTTAATTTATTGGTGCTTGACAAGACTTCATTCTATGGCAACTCTCTTCTGCTAGGACAATTCTTCAGGCTCGGTATGACCTTACAAGAGGTCGGAACTACGAACGACATTCAAATTCGATCTATAATAAGAATAAAAAAACAATCAAAATTAATTTCGGAAATGACAACCCAATCCCCCTGAACCAGTCCAGAACACATTGTATTCTTATATAATGTAACGGTTGGAACGAAAGATGATGCACTGTATCACCACGTCCATACAATAATTTTGCGTGAAATAGAGCTCACATCCTTACGAAATCTAACCATTTCCATCCCACAGTTGCATTTGCGGTTGGGTGTAGGTTGAGGTGCAAATAAGGATTGCCATTAATTAGCAACAAAGTTAGGAGGGACGCGTGTCCCGGCTTCTCGTGACGGCATCGACATCCTTGTCGGGGACCAAGGATACGTGTCGACAACCAGCTGGGTCCTGTCCGTGTCAAAAAAATTTGAGAAAGAGCATCAAATCTGACGTCCCTTTCTTCCGTTAGCGGCCGTTAGATTCGACGGCTATCTTACGCAACTTCATTCATGAACTCGAGTCTTATCATTGTTATACTCACCTCCCGGTGGGGATAAGCTAGAGCTTACCACTGTATGTATCTATAGCTAAATCAATCTCTCAATTTGTATAAATTGCATATCCACTAATCTCTCTTTTTTCTATATTGGAAAGTTGAGATAAAGAAATAAAAAATAGAAGACAAAATGCAAAGAGAGTGAAACAAATTTATTTTCAATTAGCCACAACTTCAGCCGATTATATATATACTAGTATATATGCACGTACATTGTACGTATTTTAACCATCTATTAATTAATTTTTCTTTATTTAGAAAGAACAAACTATAATTTTTTTTTCTATATGTAACTATTTAGCCCTTTTTATTAAATTTAATAAATAATTTTAGTTAGCAAATACATATTAAAAAAAAATTTAAAAGGTGGAACAAGTTTTCATATTAATAATTTGCACATGTATTGTACTTACGTAACAAATATTGTAAAAAATTATACATAAATTTATTATAAAAAAATATCATTCATATGAATTGAACTCAAACAATCAAGAAAATTTTCTACCACCTTAATCACTTGAGTTAGAATTATTTAGTTATAAATATATCATATTACGTAGTTAAATGTTTGATTAATTTTTTTAAATAATTAATATAATTTTTAGGTAATTATTTAGTTATTAATTTATTAATTTATTTAAATAATGATATATATACGACTTAGACAGTTAATTTTTGAACTAGTTCTAAGTCGTATTTAAAGGAGATTAAAACCCGTGCTCTTCATATTAACAACAGAGATATATATACAAGAGTTTAGTTAGACTTTGCTAACAATAAATATGCTAAGAGATATTCACAATCAATCTATAATAACTACATAACTATAATTAGGTAGGCTAACAACTAAGAGATATTCACAATCTATGATAACTAACTAACTATAATTAGGTAGGCTAACACTCCCCCGCAGTCGTAGCGGAAGATTTCCGTACGTTGAGACTGTCTCGAAAATCATCAAAGAGTATATGTGGAAGCCCTTTGGTAAAAATATCAGCAATTTGGTACCGAGATGGAACATGGAGTACTCGAACATGGCCTTAAGCAACTTTCTCGCGGACAAAATGTATATCCATTTCGATATGTTTAGTGCGTTGATGTTGAACTGGATTGCCCGAGAGATAGATGGCACTAACATTGTCGCAATAAACGATGGTAGCCTTCTGAATCGAAAAATGAAGCTCAAGAAGCAAATTACGTAACCAACATGATTCAGAAACGACATTGGCGACTCCTCGGTACTCGGCTTCGGCGCTGGAATGAGAGAGAGTAGGTTGACGTTTGGAGGACCAAGATAGTAAGTTTTCGCTAAGAAAAATACAATAACCAGATGTCGAGCGTCGAGTGTCAGGGCAGCCACCCCAATCTGCATCGGTGTATGAAATGAGACTTGAAACTGATGATTTATAGAGTTGCAAGCCAAGGTCAAGTGTGCCTTTAATATACCGAAGCACCCGCTTTAAAGCGTGCATATGCACGACTTTAGGATTGTGCATGTGTAAGCATACCTGTTGAACTGCATAAGATATATCCGGCCGGGTGAATGTGAGATATTGTAATGCACCTGCTAAACTCCGATAATGAGTCGGATCGTCGAAGGGGGGATCTGAATCATGAGTGAGTTTGGTTTTTGTGTCAACAGGTGTATTAGAAGAATTGCATGTCGTCATTCCTGCCCTGTCGAGAATCTCCTCCGCGTATTTTGATTGACTCAGAAAAAGTCCGAAAGAATTTCGTGTAACTGCAATTCCCAAAAAATAGCTAAGAGGTCCCAAATCCTTCATAGCAAATTCTGAAGCCAGAAGAGACATAATAGACGAACGTAAGGCTGTGGATGATGTCGTCAAGATGATGTCATCAACATAAAGTAGAAGAAAGGCTAGGTCGGGTCCTTGTTTGTAAATGAACAGGGAGTGATCCTATTTGCTATGAACAAAACCAATGGTAGCGACAAACTCGGCAAACCGCTGATACCAGGCACGGGGTGCTTGTTTGAGACCGTAAAGCGACTTCTTCAATAGACATACGTAGTCAGGGTGTGTAGAATCCCGAAAACCCAGTGGTTGATGCATGTATACTGTTTCGTTAAGGTGGCCATGCAGAAACACATTTGTGACATCCAATTGGTGAATCGGCCAAGAATGACACAAGGCGATGCTGAGAACAGTACGAATAGTAGCGGGCTTTACCACGGGGCTAAATGTTTCGTCACAATCCACGCCAACCTGCTGAGACCTGCCATCACCTACAAGTCGGGCTTTATGCCGCTCAAAAGAACCGTCAGAATTCTTTTTGTGACGAAAAATCCACATAGAACGAATGACATTCACATTAGATGGGCGTGGAACTAAATCCCACGTATTATTTTTAAGAAGAGCATTAAATTCGTGGCGGATTTCCAATTTAGGTCGGACAAGGCAGCTTTTGGGTTGCGGGGAAGAGGTGATGGTGTGATTGAGGAAGAAAGATTGAATTGGCGTTTGGGACAATAAATCCCATGCATACTCCGCGTGATAATAGTACGAGTGGGATTTAGTGGTAGGGATGGATGGCTGGTCGTAGCAGACTGCTTGGGAGTGGACGGGCCAGAGGTATTTTGGAGGGGAGAAGTTTGGGCCATTGGGAGCGGGCCAATGGAAGATGCCGGAGGCGGCTGGGTGGGCTCAGTAGGTGGTTGCGGCCCAAAGACAGGGGCAATGGGCGTGGAAAATTCGAAATGGGGTTGAATATTTGGATGCAAGGAATTATCCAAAAACGAGTATAACGAATTTGTGGAAGGATTGGTCTTAGCGAATGGGAAACGAGTTTCGTCAAAATGGACGTATCGAGAGATGATAATTCGTTGGGAAGAAATATCATAACACTTGTATCCTCTATGATTTGGTGGATATCGTAAGAAAACGCAAGGAGTGGAACGAGCTTGGAGTTTATTAATTGTTTGAGAGGGAAATAATGGAAAACAAAGACAGCCAAAAACTCGAAGGTGATCGTAGGAAGGGTCTCTAGAGTAGAGGATATCCGTGGGAGAATGGTTCTGAAGATTTTTTTGAGGAATTATATTGAGAAGATATGTGGCCATTTGCAAGACGTGATGCCAGAGAGCGGATGGGACTGAAGAGTGGACAAGAAGAGTTCGCATGATGTTATTAATAGCGCGGATTTTGCGTTCGGCTTTTCCATTTTGGGAAGAAGTATAGGGACAAGAGAAACGGAATTCAAGACTATTTTGTTGACAAAAAGATTTGAAGGCGTTATTAGAAAATTTTGTCCCATTGTCACATTGGAATGTTTTTATGGATTTGTGAAATTGGGTTTGTATAAATGTGCTAAAGGCCGAAAAAGAGGAAAAATTTGCGATTTTTTGCCAATAGGAAAAGTCCACAAAAAATCACTATAGTTATCAAGAAAGAACACATAATACTTATGTCCTGCAGAGCTTAACACATGGGATGTCCACACATCACTATGCACTATATCAAAAGATGACAAAGTGCAAGCATTAGAAGAATAAAAAGGTAGTTTCACATATTTTCCAAAAATACAAGATTGACAAGTATTAGAATGGGAGATGGGCTTACAATCAATAACCCTCTTATTCTTAAGGGAATGTAAAATAGAAACTCCAGGGTGTCCTAATCGATTGTGCCAAAGAGTAGGCGACAAAGCAGCACATGTGGATGGCGAGGCGGTTTGTTGGCGTGTGTTGGTGTTGGTGATGGGGTAGAGGTCGCCAGTGCTATTACACCTCATTATTTGCCTCCCAGTCTGAATGTCCTTCACAGAAAATCCACAAGGATCAAATTCAATGGTCACATTATTATCAGTCGTGAAACGACGAACAGAAATAAGATTTTTAATAAGTTTCGGGGCATGAAGCACATTTGTTAAACGAAGGGGTGGAAATGGCGTAGGAAGGGATTTCTGTCCATAACCATGAATTGGGATTTTCTGACCACTACCGACAATAATATTTTTATTTTTGCTCAAATTAAAATAAGCCGTAAGATTACCTCCTTCCCTTGTCATATGAGAAGTGGCACCCGTGTCCATGTACCAATTATTATCTGGGGGGTTTAAAGCCATCGTTTGAAAAGCCTGTTCCAAATCCGTTGGTTGAAACTGTGTGGTGTGAGCTTGTGGTGGACGATGACCCAAGATTCCGGACTGTCTGGATGGTTGTGGAGGGCGTGACCACCCGCTAGTGGGATAAGGACACGGTGGAGGTGGAGTCCAAGTCTGATTCCACGGAGCAGCCCAAGGTGGGTAGTACTGCTGGCATTGATGCTGATTTGGCTGCCAAAAAGGAGGTGGCGGATGGTTGCGCGACCCGCCCCCGTTAGACGATCCTCCATTATGATTCGATCCTCCACGACCTCGACCTTTCCCTTTACCACGATATGATGTCTGATTTCGGGTTGATGAATTGGCCGAACCTTTGTTTTGTTGATGTCGGTTTGAGTTCGTTCCGGGCCTGGAGGTTGGAGGGAGGGCTGCGTCATTGGAAGGCTGGGCGACAAGAGCCTGCTGTGATGGTACGCGAGCGGTAACCTCCGCCTGGCGGGATTTGCGCGTCTCTTCCAAGAGCAAACGAGACCGAGCGGCGTAAAATTCCGGCAAAGGATCCATTTGAGAAATAATAGAAGCTACTGTGTCATAATTCTCATTTAATCCATTTATAAGGCGAAGAACTAACCGATGGTTGTCAACCGGAGCATCAACGTTTGTAAGTTGATCCGATAAGTCTTTGAGTTCCTGACAGTAAGAGGAGACGTCGAAAAAATCATCAAGAAAGGTGTTGGCAAACCTGGTTTCGAGAGTCGATGCACGCACGTGTTTGTTATCCAAAAAAATGCTCGCAAGTCGATCCCACTGTGCCTTGGCGGTAGAATTAGGCTTCAAGATGGTGATGAGTAATTCAAAGGAGATCGTGCCGTACATCCAAGTTAGGACGATGGCATCGAGACAGGTCTAGAGATCCTTATCAAAGGCATGATCTTTTTCTTTCTCCGATAATGGTTGTGACGGGATGATGTGCTCGTAGACGTTATAGGCACGGCAATGAATTTGGAATAATTCAGCCCAAGAGGCGTAGGGGCCTTTTTCTGATTCAAGACGAATTGGGATGGAGTTCTTGATGTTGGAGACGGCAAGTGCTGGGTGAAATTTGTTGTTGGTGGATTCCATCATGGCAGCAGAATTGGTTGTTGGAGACGCCATGAAAGGAAGGAATGAGAAGAGGACGACGGAAGCGTTTGAGAATGTTAGGAGTCGAGAAGCTCTGATACCATAAAGGAGATTAAAACCCGTGCTCTTCATATTAACAACAGAGATATATATACAAGGGTTTAGTTAGACTTTGCTAACAATAAATATGCTAAGAGATATTCACAATCAATCTATAATAACTACCTAACTATAATTAGGTAGGCTAACAATATTATAATAATATATATATAATTTTGAATATGCTCTCTTCTTCCTTATCTCTTCCCATTATCGAAACAATATTATAATTTGTACATAAATTTGAAATATTTCAATCACTTCCTATTAAGATTTTATAAACTTCTAGTTGTAATTTTATAATCTTCTAGTTATAACTTGATAGAGTTTAGTACAAGATATAAATAACAAAGATGTTGATCAAACTTTCTCTATGTATAATTTTTTTTAGTGTATTTCATATTTTTTTTTGTATTTGTTGACCGTCTTTGTTAGTCAATTATTTTGTACATGTACTATTAGCATAACTTAATAATTGGAGTCATTAATTGGGAGTGTTATCATTGTTATATATATATATAAATCATTTTTAAAGAGGGGGTAAATTGTAAAAAGAAATAATACAACGGTTGAGGCGGAGGACCTGACACGAGGCATGAGACAACCATGTGTCCAGCACAATAATCATAACGTACGCGGTCAGGAAAAGTTCGTCGACCTATAAGTAAAATCCCCATCTGACATATGGGTCCCTCCTGTAACTATTTACTTCATTATGTGGACCTGGGTCAAAATCTCTGATCCTCTTCGGGTGCCACTAGAAAGTGTATATTTGGCCTTCGTCCAAATCCGCTGAGTACAGGTGTCGCTATGTAATTCTTTCCAACTCAAAGGGCATTACAGTCTTCCACATCAATCAGCTCTGGTTGTTTGCGTATTAGTACCCTAAATTGCCTTGTTTGCATAGAAATTCTCCCAGGAAAAATATTGAGTGCTACTTTTTATTGCAATTAAGTTTCATTTTGTTTGCTCAAATGTACCTTTCCAAAATGCTCATTTGACTAGCTTTTAGAAACTTTGTCTAAAATAAATGACATAGTTAATAAAATATTCCATCTGTAAGAAAAATTATTTGACTCACACCTTACGTTTTAAGTTTTAACATCAAATGGAGTTCGAATGAAATATAACAATACTTCAAATTGATCCTGAATAAAAGTTTATGAGAATTTTAGCAAAGAAAAAAAAATTAGCGAATTGTACTACCTCTAAAATGACCATATCTATGACTATTTGGTTCCAATTTCAACTTAGAACTTTTGTTGTTTTTTCTGATATTTTGGCAAAAAAACAAGACTCTTCGTTGCCGTTTTTTATCATTTTTGTCGATGCATCTTAAAAATCAAATGCCTAGCAGCTATGAGCACCAATTTTGCGTTCTTTTTTTGTTTAATTATGAACTGACATCTCTCTCTCTAGACCCAACAATATCCCTTGATTTGAACCAATTAAAACCAGGAGTAGAACTATATTTGGTGCTCATCAGTCTATGGATTGTTGCTAGAATTTGTTAGTTTATATACTATTTTTTGTTATTTCCTTAGACATGTTTTCAGATGAATTGAACAGATGGCAGAAACAAAATTCTGAACGAACTTGTTAGGAAAGTAGTAACAAAACTCTGAACGAGTTTGTTAGGATGGTACAAGATTTTCCTGAACGGAGTTCTAAACTCAAGACGAGTGCCAACTCCAGAAACCAACTGGCAGAAAAAAACGTTGTTCTTCCTTGCAAACGCAATTGCAATTGAGATAGAACAAGAACCAAAAAACGAAAACAACCTCCGTTCTTCCTTGCAAAACGCAGTTGCAATCAGACAGAACGAACAAAGAAGAAAAAGAAGAAAAAGAAGAAGAAGAAGACAGAATAAAATTATTCTTGCTGGGGCGGAGAAGACCACCGTTGCTCAAAGCAAGATTCGTCCTCTATCGACGATCTGCTCCCAGGAGTCAGCAAATTCACAAGAGAACTTCTGGAACGCTCGTAGTCACCTCTTTGTGTGATTCGAATGGACTCCTTTGGACTCATCTTTTTCAATTTTTGGTGCGTCTCAAAAGGAGGCTAGAGGACTCTTTATATAGGGAATGATGGAAGCACATCTTCCTCTTCTTTTCGATATGGGACTAAAAAACCAATATACAAAATTGATATCCCACAATCGCAGCCCAATACATAGCCCGCTCAGCGTCCGTTCAACACCCGCTCAACGCCCGTTCAGCACCCGCTTAACGCTCGTTCATGCAACATGCGCATGCAACACGCGCATGCAATCCTCGGCCTAAAACTCGCGCACGAGCGCAACAAAAGCGCACAAGCACCTTGCGACGATGCTGACGTGCTAAGTGCAAAGTGCGCCAACAAAGTGCCACTTTGCACCCCTGAACCCGAGTCCGAGTCCAAGTCGCTAAGCCCCTTGGGGACTTAGCTCCTATGGAATAATATCCAAGAGCATGACAAAAATCTTAAAAGCTTTCATTGAGGAGTTAATTATTATTTTTCCTAATAAATACCCCCACATGGCACTCATGTGCCCCACCACACCCCATGTGCACACATCAACACATACAAAGTATTATATTGAGATACCCACTTGGTGGTATTGCCAATGTGGAACTATCTTTACTAGTCCAAAGGCAAAAATAACAACAATTCCCCATATATTTCAATATATGGGTTGAACGTTCCCCACAGTGACTGTCCATCATGCATTAGGATAGATGTCGCTTCGACTTGAATCTTTTCGCATAGGTCGAATAACAGTATGATATAAGAATGAACTAAACCTTGAATTCTGCACCGTAGCTGCAATTATTCTCACTCACAAAATGACATCAGTTGTGCTTCCGGTTGCACATTAAAGGTCATGCGCATGCCTGGTTTCGGTGTATGTATTTTGGACGTCTACAAGTTTACCCTCAAGCGACGACCTATATCTCTTTCCATACACTCTAGGTGAGTTCTTTTAAAGAGTCCTTGGCATGAAGTCGTGCGCTTCCTTGCGGTACTACTCCACTATGACATGGCCCAAATTCGAGGTCCTACCTCATTGTGGTGTCATCCACTGTAGCATGAGGTCCCAGCCTCTTTGTAGTGCCAAACTATCCAGCATGAAGCCTTGTGCTTCCTTGCGATATTACGCCGCAGTGACATGGCTCGTGTAGCCGAGGCTTTACCCTCTCCAAGTACCTCTTGGTGGTGTCACACCACTGTAACATGAGGACACCGACCACTTTGTAGTGCTGTCTACCACTCTTCATTTTACAACATTAGGCCACCTGCCTATATGCAGTGCTACGCCGCTGTGACATGGCTCACAAAGCCGAGGCATTACCCCATCGAGGAACCTCATGGTGGTGTCACCCACTGTAGCATGGAGTTCTTTGCTCCTTTGTAGTGTTGTGCTACCGTACTTCCTGTAAAGTACGTCGAACATTCCAAATGTCCTAGAACTCATTATAAAAGCATAAAAAATTATGCAGGTCGCATAAAGGTCATGTCCCCTCAAAAATGAAACCAAGTCGCAGAGAAGTCATATGCGGCATGAACAACCAAACCGCAGAGAAGCCATATGCGGCCTGATCAACCAAAGATCTAGAAGCCGCATATTATACTCTATGCGGCCTGAACAACCACAAAGCAGGGAAGCCGCATAAAATCCTCCTGACAAAATATTCGATGATTGTCAGTGACACATCACTCGTCGCACTGAGACGCTTCGAGATTCAAGATGACGGCTCAGGAAAAGACAGAAAGTCACATCACGCATTGATGGCCTCGAAAGACGTGCCACGCCACATGCCCATTCATATGCGGCTATATGTCCATACGGTCTCGTCATCATGCGGCCGGAGTATTCATCCGACCAAGACTAGATGAGAGCTTGCATGCGGCTATATACCCATGCAGCCTCGTCATCATGCGACCAGAGTGTCCATCCGACCAAGGCCAAACAAGAGCACACATGCTGCCTTGACTCTATTTTTTCTCGTCCTCGTGAAGCCAAAGTATCCATCAGAACAAGGCCAAACGAGAGCACACATATGGCCTCGACTCTATGCGTCCTCATCCTCATGAAGCCAAAGTGCCCATCAGACCAAGGGCGGACGAGAGCACATATGCGGCCAGGATGACTATGCGGCCTTCAAACTTGCAAGATCTTTTTCGTTGCAACCAAAGATATCCTCACGCAATTAGTGTAGACCACGTGTCCAGTTGACCAGGTCACGCATATAATGGGTCAATAACGACCATACCCACTTCATCGAGATTGTATCAACCGTATATCCCAACCAAGGATATGTTACATTACGCCCGTAGTATGCGGCCCAGTTACAACAGTATTCTGTTGAAGGAGCCCCATGCGGCCATCAAACAGAGGCATATGCGACATCTAAAGCCCGTCACCCTCGCGGCTATAAATAGCAGGGTAGGACACCCACACAACAGTGGCGAGCAACATGCCATGAGAGAGAACATAAAAGAGCTTCCTCACTCCTGTATCAGACCGTCAACAGAGTAAAAGAGTCACTACAACACTCAATCTCCATCGCTACGCTCCGGAATCAAAAATTGGACTTAGATTGTATGTCTAGAACCTCTTTGTACTATATTTAGTTTGTTATTAAAGCAATTCTAATTTAATGGCGAATAAGGTGGCGACTCTGCTAGGGACTTCTTTCTCCTCTGATGAGAAGGTTGTGACGCAGTCTGATGCGGCCAAGCTGGGTTCAACCCAGAGGATGCTGGTAGTACTCTTCGACCAACAAGCCTACAAGAAAATGATCTCTGAGGACGACACTTCTCCAAGGCTGGCAAAGCCTAAGAAGACCCGCAGGACATGGGTTACAAAGGTCGCTACGCCTCACCCAACTGTGGAGCATGCGCTCCTCGTCTCTCTCTTCCCCCCCCCCCTCTCTCTCTCTCTCTCTCTCTCTCTCCCTCTCTGCCGTAAGGGACACACGTCATGTGAGCTAACGCCTCTCATATGGCAGCCTTTTCTAATAAAAAAATTGCTCAGTGTTGACACAAAGTAGTCGTAGTCAACCTGATTCTGATAATCGTCAAACGTCAGATAAATCAGATCCAAAATACAGATGAAGCAGATACTCGATGCAAAGCATAACAACTCCGTCAGTACCAAAGTCAGACTCTACAACAACTATTGGTTTCATATTCAAATATAATCTTTTATTTATTTGAGTTTAGGACTGAAGTAAGATGAGTTGCACTGGCAAATCCCATGTACCTATACCCAGATACTTAGTCCACTCAAATAAACCAAAGAACCTATCCACCAAATCAGGCCACATTTATTTACAAAGTCTATCTTACTAGGAGACCGAACTCGGACCGAACTCGGTTACCCTTTTGGTATGAAATCAACCAGTTCAATAGATCCTGATTTCTTGGCCAAACGATTAAAATTTTGAATTAAATCACATCCGAATTCTGACCGAATTTTGTTTGCCTATAACCTATAAATAGGATTGGAATTCTTCATTCTACTAACACGACAACAACTCAACTATTCTTAACTCTTTTATCCTATTGTGAGAAAACCTCTAAGCCTTAACTTTTCCATCTAAAGATCAACTCTCTAGCTTTCCTAGTGCCAAGTATGATATCGGTCTAAAGTCTTTTGAGTTATAAAGAGCTTTGTTCAATCAGTTACTCTCTCTCTCTCTCAAGCTGTGAAGTTGTGAGATTTCAGATCAAAACTCGTGGTGTAAAGAAGTGGCAAGAGTTCGGACCAAAGCTTGTGATTCACTATTGGTGATTATAGTGGATACAACTTCGAGCATGAGTTCTCGGGACTGGACTAGTCCTCTCAGAGGGAAACTAGTATACATCTTCGTGTTTGCGTTTGCTTTCTCTCTTACTCTATTGCATATATCCATAACACTACTAGTAGTATTCTTACACATGAGATATATTCTAACTGCTAGTAGTTGATCACCATTGCATACCATAGAATTATATTTTAACAGGTAATTTTATTCCACTGCATACATAAACTCTATTCATCCCCCCTCTAGAGTTGTCATACACAGTCCTACAATTGGTATCAGAGCGGTTACTCTTCGTATTATAACTTTTTACTTTTATATAGGAACTTTTTTTTATACCAATTGCTCCTACAATTGGTATCAGAGCAGGTACTCTTATAATAGAACTTTTACTTATACCATTTGCTCCTACGACTGGTATCAGAATAGGTAGTCTCTTATTTAGTTTCTAATCCCATTTGTCCCACAATTGATATCAGAGCAAGTACTCTTACATTGAAACTATTACTGACATCAATTGCTCCACAATTGGTATTAGAGCAGATTATCTCTTAATTAGTTTCTGATCCCAAATACGCTTCCAATTAGTATCAGAACAAGTGCTCTCTTTATATAGATATTACTGATATCATTTGTTCCTCAAATGGTATCAAAACTGGTACTCTTTATATAAGAACCACTGCAAGTTCTCTTGATTATCGGATTAATATCCAAAGAGTATAACATATGGCAACAACAAGATCACTATTTCCTATCAATGGTGAAAGCCAACTTTCTTGATAAGCCGCCTATTTTTAACAGCACTAACTATTTATTTTAAAAAAAATATATGAGTGCTTTTCTAAAATCTATTGGCTTTAACTTATGGACTTACGTTACTAATGGTTACAAAAGAGTTGACAAAGCAAATAATGAATATACCGAAGATGAAAAGAAAGCAGCAAGCGATGATGCAAAGGCAATATACATGCTCTACTGTACTCTAGGAGAAGACGAATTCAAACTTATCTTCAAGTACAAAAAATTATATGAGATATGAAGAATGCTGGAAGCAACATATGGAGAAAAAGAAGAAATTGAAGAAGAACCTCATAATGTTACAAGCTTATACCAAAATGAAGAAGCTACAAGTACAAAGAAAGATGCAGACATTCAATGCAACAATGATGACAGCAAGGAAAAGGATGTTGCCAACTTATGCCCAAGTGAAAGTCTAGCAATCAATGCAAGCATCAAGTACGAGAATGACAAAAACCTTCAACATACGATAGACTTGTGCTTAATGGTAAGCGAGGTAAATGATGACTCACTAATAAAAGACATTTCGTATGATGAATTCTCTGATGCTTTTAATAATTTATTTGAAGACTATAATAATCTTAGAAATAACTATAAGCAAGCTCGAAAAGATATCAAATCTTATCAACTTAAGAATGATCATCTTATTTTCTTACTTAAGGAAGCTAGAGAAAACTCCTCTCCTGATGAATCTATTGAAATCTCCAAACTTGAGCTTAGCCTACAAGAAGCTCTTGACTGCTATGATGAAAGCAATCAAGAAAATGCTAAACTTAAGGACTTAAAACAGGAAAAGGATAAGTACTTTAATGCCTCACTTAAGATAGATGCTCTTACTGCTAAGTATGATGATTTATATGCCACCTCTAAAAAGTTAGAGATTAGATTGGAAAAGCAGGTATTACAACCTACTACTCAGTCTAACACGAGATACATGGCTAAACAAAAGAGCACTCACAACAAGACACCAGCAAGCAAACCAAATGCTCCACACTATCATGCATGTAGAACACAACATACTTTACATAATCATGCATTATATTACAAATATCTACGCAAGACACGTCATACCACTTCACATACTCATCCTTCTATGCCCAGCACAAATGCCTTTGCTATATGTCATTATTGTGGTTTAAAAGGACACATTACACATCAGTGTAAGGCTAGAAAATTGGTTGATATGAATATGTATAAGTGGATTCCTAAAGCTAACAAATACGGGTCCAAATCCTAGATACCAAAATCTTGTTTTAATCATATAGGTGGAACGATTTACGGTAATACGTAATGGTAAAGAAGAAAGTTGGTGATTGCAGAAAGTCAAATGGATATTCTCATGGCAATTGCACCAACAACAAAAACATGACTATTAAGTCATCATGGTAACACAATTTTCATATTTATAGTAGTATACTGTACTCATTAAACATGGTAGTTCAATTATTCTTAAAATGTGTGTGAAGAAAACTTTTGCTAAATAACTATTCAATATTTTGCTCTAAAGGTATATAAATTATTATTGAAAAGCCTAAAGGGTCCTTCTGTCAACAAGGTGTAAACAACCTTAAGCGACACGGTACTTAAGAGTCTTCAGACCACCGCTAGCTGGGAACCGGCCCCTACAACTAATTAATAATAATAAAATACCTCGTTGAGTAATAATATACAAAGAACTATTTACAAAACTTTTCCTAAATATAATTATTCATTCAATAATTGACTGCTATAAATTCTGTTAAAAGACTTGTCTAAATAGCAATGACTGATAGATAGCCTGTCATATTTATATACCTGTTTTATACTTGTATTTTTATAAGATCACTTATATTTTTTTTCTTATAACTATTATAGCATTCTTTAAAAACTTATTTTTTAAAATTTTGGGCCATCAGAACTCGGACCAAGTTCGGTCCGAACTCGGTCTGAATTCGGTTCAAGTATTTTTATATAACAGCAGCAACCACGGATTTGATCTCATTACTCCATCCTCCCAAACTCTTCTTCTCAAAACCGAAATCAAACCCTTCCTCCAAAACCCTAGTTTTGTAATCCCCTTCCTCAAAGCTTATTCTCTCTTAACTTGAGATCTAAGGCTCTTGGAGAGATTCTCCTTCATCCCCTTCAATCTTTTCAAGGTACAACCTTCATATTCTCAAACCCTTATTCATGGCTCCTAAATTTAGGAAAAAGAAGAGAAAAGAAAATAAAGCTTCCTCTTCTCAACCCTCTAGTAATGATGCTACATATTCCTTATTTTCTCCAAATATTCCAAATCCAGGAGAATATGATAATTTTATTTTTACTTCTATTGATACCTCAAATCTATGGTGTCACCACCCCATTTCCAGAGCCGGATATTTTTTTATTTTAATTTGGTTAATTGTGTATTATTTATAATTAATTGTATTTATATTTAATTAATGATTGTATTATTTTTATATTGATTGTTTTAGGATTTTGGCTAGCCTGGACCCATGTCAGACCCTAGTGGGCCCATGTTCGACCCAGCCCACACCCTTGTGAGACTTATTTTTTGGTTTAAAATATTTATTATATTTTTAGTGGGTTAATTGGAGAGATTTGGAGTTAGTTTGTGTGCTTTTGGAACCCCGAAACCCAAAACCCAAGTTAGGAGGGCATTTTGGACTTTATGTAACCCTTTATTAGGTGTTTGGCCGGCCCTCCCCATACTCCCAGACCCACACCCGACCAGCAGCAGCCATTCCCCTTCATTTTTCACTTCTTCTTCACTTCTTCTTCTTCTTCTTCTTCTTCTTCTTCTTCTTCTCCACTCTTTCTTCTTTCTCTCTCCTTCCCACTTCAAATAAGTCCTTCTTTCTTCTTTTCTTCCTCCATTCCTTCTTCCTTATGTTAACCCTAACCCTACATTCTTCCCCAACCTAGGTGGATAGAGCTTAGATTTGATGTTGGAGCTTGGATTGGGAGCTTGGAAGCTTGGTTTGGTGGATTTGGAGCATTTTGGAGACTTTGGCTTGGGATTCCAACTCCCAAGAGGTAAACCCAAATTTCTCCTTGTAATTACTCTTATATAGTGTAATTAATAGTTTAGAACCTTCCTAGACCTTAGGTCTACCCGTGGGAGAAAGTTGAAACTAGTTTGGTTGAGTTTGGAGACGTTAACATTAGGTTTTGTGTCAATTTCGGGTAGAATCCGAAATTGGCCCAATTTTGGGTGATGTCCTAGGTTAGATGGACCTAGATAGACGTTGTCGGGTGTCTTGAGGGTTAGTGCGTGTCTCCGTTCGGACACGTGAAGTCATGTCGCGGAGAAACGGGCATTTCGAGCATTTTTGGGGTTTTCGTCGTCGCTGGTTCTAAGTGCGTACGCATTTTTGCCACGGACCTAGAATCGATGCGTTAGCATTTTTTTAGGACCTAGACATCGTTTAGAATCCGTGGGTAAATTTTGGGCCAATTTCGAGTTGGTTTGGTGTGCGTTTCAGGAGGTTTTCCGAACCGCACACCGCGTGTTCGTCGAAATGACCGAACGACCATTTCGGCGTAGTTTCTGAGTTTCGGGCTTGTGCGCGCGTTGGGTTAGCTTCGGGGAGTGTGTGCTAGAATTCTTGGATTATATTTTATATATTTATAGGTGTTTGTGCGTGTCGGGGTCGTTGGACGCGTGTTGGTGGGGCGTTGTGCGTTGTGTTGTGTGTTGTGTGTGTGTTGTGTTTATATATATATATATATATATATATATATATATATATATATGTATATATATATTTGTGTGTATGTTTCTATATATATATTTATATATGTATGTGTGTTTTTATGTATATGTGAGTGTGTTAGTGAGTGTTTGTGTGAGTGTGTGTTGGTGTTAGTGTATGTGTA
The DNA here is from genome assembly GCA_036927795.1 of Iris macrosiphon. Taxonomy (NCBI): domain Eukaryota; kingdom Viridiplantae; phylum Streptophyta; class Magnoliopsida; order Asparagales; family Iridaceae; genus Iris; species Iris macrosiphon. The sequence continues at coordinate 3,819,809 of JAYESA010000009.1, forward strand.
GGTGAGTGTGAGTGAGTGTTTATATATATATATATATATATATATATATATATATGAGTTTGTGTATGTGTGTATATACATATGTATGTGTGTGCGTGTATATATATATGTATATTTGTGTGTGTGGTTGTGAGAGTGTGTGTTAGTGTGTGTGAGAGTGAGTGTGTGAGGGTGTGTGAGAGTGAGAGTGTGTGAGTGAGTGTATATATATATATGTTTGAGTGTGTGTGTGTGTGTATATGTATATATATTAGTGAGTGTATATATATATAGATATATGTATGTGTTTGTATATGTGTGTGTGTATTTATATGTATATGTGTGTGTGTGTTAATATATATGCTAGTGTGTGTGTGTTAGAATATATATATATATATATATATATATATATATATATATATATATATATATATATATATATATATATTCTAACATATATATATATATATATATATATATATATATATATATATATTCTAACATATATATATATATATATATATATATATATATATATATATATATATATATATATATATATATATATATATATATATATATATATATATAGGTGTGTGTGTCTGTATGTGATTATGTGTGTGGTCGTGTGTGTGAGAGTGAGAGGGGGGAGGCAGAACAGCTCAGCAGCAGCAGTAAGCAGCTGCAGCAAGCAGCAGTTCTAAGCAGCAACAGCAGCCAGGTAAGCATGCAGCAGCAGCAGCAGCTTTCGCAGGTTGCGAGGGGTAGCAAGGTATAGATATAAATAGATAGATAAATAGATGGATAGCTAGCTAGATAAATAGATTGATAGGTAAATAAATACTAGATATAGATAACTAGTTAGATAGAATTTTAGTTAGTTATATAGATATAAGATAAATAGATAGATTAGTTAGATAGATTGATATATAGTTAGATAAATTGATGGATATGTGGATATATATATATAGATAGACATATAGATAGATAGATAGGTAAATAGCTAGATAGATAAGTAAATAGATACCTAGATAGCTAAATAGTTAGATAGATAGATTTATGGATAGATAGATATCTAGATACTAGATAAATAGTTAGATGGATACATAGATAGATAATAGATGGATTGATAGTTAGATAACTAGATAATTAGATAATAAATAGATAGTTAGATAGTTAAATAGATAGATAGTTAGATCTATAGTTAGATAGATATAGATTAATAGATAAATTGGTAGATTGATAGCTAGATAGATAGATGAATAGTTAAATAGATAGTTAGATAGATACGTAGATTAATAGATAGATAGATACGTAGATTCATAGATAGATATATATAACTAGATAGATAGATGGATAGATAGATAGATAGTTAGATAGATAGATTTAGATAGATAGTTAGATAGATATATATCTATATGTATAGATATATATACCTATAGCTAGATAGATAGTTATATATATATATATATATATATATATATATATATGTATATGTAAGGTAAGGTATGTATGGGTATATGTATGTATGTGTGAATAGGTATATATATATATACATAGGTACGTAGATATGTATAGATATGATAGATATATATTTTTAGCCTAGATTATAGCTAAATATATATATATATATCTACATACTTAAATAGCTACTAGATAACTAGTTAGATGGGTTTTAGAGCGATATCTCAATACCTTGAGATATCCAAGGTATTGAGTTTCGAGCGGGGTTTTTGAGCAATTGCCTAGGTTTGAGTTTAGAGATGGATTTTTATGTATATGTGTATATATTTACGCGTGCTAGCATAGGTTTTAGCGGGTATAGGCGGGGCGTATAGCGTAGGGTGAGGTATCGGATACCGAGGGTATCCCGGTATCTCAAGGAGGCGGGTTTGAGGGTTTATTAGCCTAATGACCTAGTTTTGACCTAGAATTTCAGGGGCACCCTAGTTTGACCTAGAGTTGACCGTGGTTGACTCGGTTGACCGCCAAAGTCAACTTTTGACCTAGATTTGATCCAGAGTTGACTTTTTGGGCCCAGAGTTCTTTTTAACCCAAATTTCACCGGTTTGATCCGTTTGACCTAGAACGACCCTAGAAGCCTATTTTTAGTTATTTTATATCTGTTTAACTCATTAAAAACCTGTTTAACCTTGGTTTTCGCAATAGGTCCTTGCGACACCGGTTCGGATCGCCAGTTGCTCAGGACGTCAGGCGAGTACATTCTCTGATAGTTTTCATTATCTGATGATTATTATGATTCAGCTTCTAGTATAGTATTATCTGATTATTCTTGCATAACGCGGGACACTGACTGATATTTCTGGATTTATTTACTTGCGACACGTACATTTCATGTTTCTGGCCTCTATTCTGGAATCACTACTGGCATCACCTACATGCATCACTCATGTTTCAGGCTAGACTCATACTTGATTTACGTGTCGGGTCTTGGATTCACTTGTATTAGTCGGGGTGGGAAAATACTTGAGTAGACATGTAAACATTCCCATCTGGAATCATCAGGAATCACTTCCTCTGGTCTAATCTGGAATGATAGCAGCCGCGCACCCAGTGCGCGGTGAGCCGTACTTACCCCTAGCCGTTTACATGTCGAAACAAGTATTTCAAAGACACTGAGTTTATTCTTTCTAGTCTGGACTCTCTTGTATTTTTTGACTTGTCTCACTTACATGTTTCTGGACTTGACTCACTACATGTATTTCATGCTGGACTCACTACACGTTCTTGTGCACAGACTTACTCTTAGTTTAGATTTTTTGTATCTTGCAGTCATTACTATCTTATTTCTGATATTCATGCATCTTTACCTTATGCACCAGTGATATGTATATTTCTTGTTCCATACTTTATTTCACTCTTCTTGCTACTTGCTACAACTATTTTATAGTTTTTATCATTTAAATGGAACTGCTGTTAGAGATGTACTTGCTCCAGTCCTGACTGGACATATTTTTTCAGAGTATTCGGAGGATTGGTGTCCGACGTTTTATGGACTAGAGCCTGTCGATGGTGCAAACAGGGACCCTCTAGTTTAGGAGTGATTTCCGGGTTGGTAGCCGGGGTCACTAAGACCTTGTTATTATTTTTATTAGCTTTTAGCACCGGATTTGTCTCCGGTTTTGGATTAAGACATTGTATTGTATATTATTTTGGTTGATGTATTATTATTATTGATGTTGTGGTTGTTGTAGTAGTTGTTGTCGGTTAGACTTTATAGTTATTAGTCTTCTTTGTTATCTTATCGTGCTTAGATTCGTGATTGAGTACTTAGTTTATCGTTATGATATTGCTCCTCCGTTTGGAGTTGAGATCTTGACAGGTTTATATATTGATTGTGTGAGATTGTTATCTAGATAGTTGACCTAGACAGCGTTCTACCGCCGATGCTGCGGCATAGGCTGGACGTACCCACGACTCATGCCCGATTTTTTGGGTGCGGGTCGTGACACATTTTTTGTGGCGGCCCCATGCAGGTCTCGATTCACAATTAGTGAGATATCGTGGTGGTACAATAACTTAGTTGTACTGCTGCGAGCCTGCTATAGGATCTAGGATGAGAGTGTACTCAATCACGACTAGGAACAATTCCAATATAATTATTCTAAAATTGCTTTCTTTTAAAATATTACTGTCCTTCTTTGATGATATCGTATCTTGCACCGTATTGACTTCTTTTGATCTGTGTTCAGGATACCTCCGAAGACACAATCTCGTCATACCGTTCCAGCAGTTGCCACCGAGAGGTCTGCTATCTCTCGTCCAACTCATATTCAGGCAGCTGCTACCGCTCCACTCACCACTCCTGCGGTTGAGGGAGCATCTGCTTCTCTCGGGGATCCTTCTTCACCTGTCGATCCGAGGACTACCCCAGTCGTTCCGGTGGTTCTTCCACAACTTCCTGCACCAGTAGATACCGAGCAATTGTTTGCGTTCTTCAGGAAGATGATGGACGCGCAACACCGTCAGGTAGACGTGATGAGGCTGGGCATTGAGAACGCCCATCAGGTGGCCATGACGGTAGTGGATAGGGTGGCACAGATTCAGCCACAGGCAGATCAGATTCAGCGCCCGAGGCCGGGCAGCATCATTGACTTCCAGAGGATGTGGCCCAAGGAGTTCCATGGTACAGAAGGGATCCTGTACGCGGATGACTGGATAGAGCAGATCGAGGGGATCTTCAGGCTGGCATAGATTCCGGACAGCATGCAGATAGAGGCAGCGGGTAGTCAGATGTTCGACCTCGCTTTGACATGGTATCGTACTGATACGAGGATCGCGGCACTAGGGCTTACTTGGGAGGCTTTCAAGAGGCTTTTTAAGGAGAAGTTTTTCCCAGATGTGGCGCTCAGTGCTTTGGAGAGCCAGTTTGAGGCACTCGTCCAGAGGAGCATGCTGGTGGACGTGTACGCAACGGAGTTCTGTCGTCTGGGCAGATTTATGGATGGCTTGAGTGAGACAGCTAAGGCGAGGAAGTTTCGCAAGGGCTTGGTCATGGAGGTCAAGTCTTTGACTAGGAGCGACCGCGAGGCGACTTTCGAGCAGATAGTAGGAGATGCTCAGAGAGCAGAGGATGACTTGGAGCTCAAGTCCAAGAGAGGCAGGGATGATTCAGGCAGTGCGAGTGGTAGTGCAGGACCGGCTAAGCGTCCCTATGTACAGAAGGCAGCGCAGCAGGGTCAGGATCAGAGGGTGCCCACTTGTGCCTACTGCAGGAAGGCAGGACACACTTGGGATATTTGTAGGAGGAGGCTGAAGGTGTGTTTGTTTTGTGGATCTGCTGCTCACCAGATGAGAGATTGCCCCACTGCACCTTCATTTGGTGGAGCACAGGATCGGAGAGTTGGAGCTAGGCCGTCTGTGCACAGCATCATGCCCCGCACCAGCAGAAGGATATACCCCAGCAGGGCAGGGCTTATGCGTTGACGGTCGAGGAGGCTGATGCTACGGGTGTCGGGTTAGCAGGTCTGTCTCTTTGTTTTCTTCCTGTCCTTTCCATTCCTTGTGGTGTGCTTCATTAGTACCTGTTAGATTTTCTTTGTGCTGTGGTAGATAGTGTAGTAACCCTGATTGAGACTGTGATAACACGACCAGTAGGACCATGATCTTGCATGTTGTTTAGGTAGAAATTCTTGACTGTGATTGTTGGGGGTTTGACCTAGAGGGAGTGTGATTGACTTTAAATTTCGAGGACAAAATTTTCTAAGGAGGATAGGCTTGTCACCACACCATTTCCAGAGCCGGATATTTTTTTTATTTTAATTTGGTTAATTGTGTATTATTTATAATTAATTATATTTATATTTAATTAATGATTGTATTATTTTTATATTGATTGTTTTAGAGTTTTGGCTAGCCTGGACCCATGTCAGACCCTAGTGGACCCATGTCCGACCCAGCCCACACCCTTGTGAGACTTATTTTTGGGTTTAAAATATTTATTATATTTTTAGTGGGTTAGTTGAAGAGATTTGGAGTTAGTTTGAGTGATTTTGGAACCCCGAAACCCAAAACCCAAGTTAGGAGGGCATTTTGGACTTTTGGACTTTATGTAACCCTTTATTAGGTGTTTGGCCGGCCCTCCCCACACTCCCAGACCCACATCCGACCAGCAGCAGCCATTCCCCTTCATTTTCCACTTCTTCTTCACTTCTTCTTCTTCTTCTTCTTCTCCACTCTTTCTTCTTCCTCTCTCCTTCCCACTTCAAGTAAGTCCTTATTTCTTCTCTTCTTCCTCCATTCCTTCTTCCTTATGTTAACTCTAACCCTACATTCTTTCCCAACCTAGGTGGATAGAGGTTAGATTTGGTGTTGGAGCTTGGAAGCTTGGTTTGGTGGATTTGGAGCATTTTGGAGACTTTGGCTTGGGATTCCAACTTCCAAGAGGTAAACCCTAATTTTCTTCCTTGTAATTACTCTTATATAGTATAATTAATAGTTTAGAACCTTCCTAGACCTTAGGGCTACCCGTGGGAGGAAGTTGAAACTAGTTTGGTTGAGTTTGGAGACTTTAACATTAGGTTTTGTGTCAATTTCGGGTGGAATCCAAAATTGGTCCAATTTTGGGTGATGCCCTAGGTTAGACGGACCTAGGTAGACATTGTCGGGTGTCTTGAGGGTTAGTGCGTGTCTCCGTTCGGACATGTGAAGTCGTGTCACGGAGAAACGGGCGTTTCGGACATTTTTGGGATTTTCGTCGTCGCCGGTTCTAAGTGCGTGCGCGTTTTAACACGAACCTAGAATCAACGCGTTAGCATTTTTCTAGGATCTAGACATCGTTTAGAATTCGTGGATAAATTTTAGGCCGATTCTGAGTTGGTTTGGTGTGCATTTCAGGAGGTTTTCCGAACCGCACACCGCGTGTTCGTCGAAATGACCGAACGGCCATTTCGGCGTACTTTCTGAGTTTCAGGCTTGTGCGCGCGTTGGGTTAGCTTCGGGGAGTGTGTGCTAGAATTCTCGGGTTATATTTTATATATTTATAGGTGTTTGTGCGTGTCGGGGTCGTTGGGCGCGTGTTGGTGGGGCGTTGTGCGTTGTGTTGTGTGTGTGTTGTGTTTATATATATATATATATATATATATATATATATATATATATATATATATATATATATATATATATATATGTATATATATATTTGTGTGTGTGTTTCTATATATATATTTATATATGTATGTGTGTTTTTATGAATATGTGAGTGTGTTAGTGAGTGTTTGTGTGAGTGTGTGTTGGTGTTAGTGTATGTGTAGGTGAGTGTGTGTGTGAGTATGAGTGAGTGTTTATATATATATATGAGTTTGTGTATGTGTGTATATATATATGTATGTGTGTGCGTGTATATATATATGTATATTTGTGTGTGTGGTTGTGTGTTTGTGAGAGTGTGTGTTAGTGTGTGTGAGAGTGAGTGTGAGAGTGAGTGTGTGAGGGTGTGTGAGAGTGAGAGTGTGTGAGTGAGTGTATATATATATAGATATATGTATGTGTTTGTATATGTGTGTGTGTATTTATATGTATATGTGTGTGTGTGTGTTAATATATATGCTAGTGTGTGTGTGTTAGAATATATATATATATATATATATATATATATATATATATATATATATATATATATATATATATATATATATGTTAGAGTGTATATATATATATATGTATGTATATATAGAGAGTTATATATATATATATATATATATATATATATATATATATATATATATATATATATATATATATATATATATATATATATATATATATATATATATATATATATATATATATATATATATATGTATATAGGTGTGTGTGTCTGTATGTGATTGTGTGTGTGGTCGTGTGTGTGAGAGAGTGAGAGGGGGGAGGCAGAACAACTCAGCAGCAAAAGCAAGCAGCTGCAGCAGCAGCAGTTCTAAGCAGCAGCAGCAGCAGCAGCAGCCAGGTAAGCATGCAGCAGCAGCTTTCGCAGGTAGCGAGGTGTAGCAAGGTATAGATATAAATAGATAGATAAATAGATGGATAGCTAGCTAGATAGATAGATTGATAGGTAAATAAATACTAGATATAGATAACTAGTTAGATAGAATTTTAGTTAGATATATAGATATAAGATAAATAGATAGATTAGTTAGATATATTGATATATAGTTAGATAGATTGATGGATATGTGGATATATATATAGATAGACATATAGATAGATAGGTAAATAGCTAGATAGATAAGTAAATAGATACCTAGATAGCTAAATAGTTAGATAGATAGATTTATGGATAGATAGATATCTAGATACTAGGTAAATAGTTAGATGGATACATAGATAGATAATAGATGGATTGATAGTTAGATAACTAGATAGATAGATAATAAATAGATAGTTAGATAGTTAAATAGATAGATAGTTAGATCTATAGTTAGATATATATAGATAAATAGATAAATTGATAGATTGATAGCTAGATAGATAGATGTATAGTTAAATAGATAGTTATATAGATACGTAGATTAATAGATAGATACGTAGATTCATAGATAGATATATATAACTAGATAGATAGATGGATAGATAGATAGATAGTTAGATAGATAGTTAGATAGATATATATCTATATGTATAGATATATATACCTATAGCTAGATAGATAGTTAGATATATATATATATATATATATATATATATATATATATATATATATATATATATATATATATATATATATATATATATATATGTATATGTATATGTATATGTAAGGTGAGGTATGTATGGGTATATGTGTGTATGTGTGAATAGGTATATATATATATGCATAGGTACGTAGATATGTATAGATATGATAGATATATATATTTTTAGCCTAGATTATAGCTAAATATATATATCTACATACTTAAATAGCTACTAGATAACTAGTTAGAGGGGTTTTAGAGCGATATCTCAATACCTTGAGATACCAAGGTATCTCAATACCTTGAGATATCCAAGGTATTGAGTTTCGAGCGGGGTTTTTGAGCGATTGACTAGGTTTGAGTTTAGAGATGGGTTTTTATGTATATGTGTATATATTTACGCGTGCTAGCATAGGTTTTAGCGGGTATAGGCGGGACGTATAGCGTAGGGTGAGGTATCGGATACCGAGGGTATCCCGGTATCTCAAGGAGGCGAGTTTGAGGGTTTATTAGCCTAATGACCTAATTTTGACCTAGAATTTCAGGGGCACCCTAATTTGACCTAGAGTTGACCGTGGTTGACTCGGTTGACCGCCAAAGTCAATATTTGACCTAGATTTGACCCAGACTTAATTTTTTTGACCCAGAGTTAACTTTTTGACCCAAATTTTACCGGTTTGACCCGTTTGACCTAGAACGACCCTAGAAGCCTATTTTTAGTTATTTTATATCTGTTTAACTCATTAGAAACTTGTTTAACCTTGGTTTTCGCAATAGGTCCTTGCGACACCGGTTCGGATCGCCAGTTGCTCAGGACGTCAGGCGAGTACATTCTCTGATAGTTTTCATTATCTGATGATTATTATGATTCAGCTTCTAGTATAGTATCATCTGATTATTCTGGCACAACACGGGACACTGACTGATATTTCTGGATTCATTTACTTGCGACACGTATATTTCATGTTTCTGGCCTCTATTTTGGAATCACTACTGGCATCACCTACAGGCATCACTCATGTTTCAGGCTGGACTCATACTTGATTTACGTGTCGGGTCTTGGATTCACTTGTATTAGTCGGGGCAAAGAAATACTCGAGTAGACATATAAATATTCTTATCTGGAATCATCAGGAATTACTCCCTCTGGTTTAATCTGGAATGATAGCAGCCGCGCACCCAGTGCGCGGTGAGCCGTACTTACCCCTAGCCGTTTATATGTCGAAACAAGTATTTCAAAGACACCGAGTTTATTCTTTCTAGTCTGGACTCTCTTGCATTTCTTGACTTGTCTCACTTACATGTTTCTGGACTTGACTCACTACATGTATTTCATGCTGGACTCACTACAAGTTCTTGTGCACAGACTTACTCTTAGTTTAGATTTCTTGTATCTTGCAGTCATTACTATCTTGTTTCTGATATTCATGCATCTTTACCTTATGCACCAGTGATATGTATATTTCTTGTTCCATACTTTATTTTACTCTTCTTGCTACTTGCTACAACTGTTTTATAGTTTTTATCATTTAAATGGAACTGTTGTTAGAGATGTACTTGCTCCAGTCCTGACTGGACATATTTTTCCAGAGTATCCGGAGCATTGGTGTCCGACGTTTTATGGACCTGAGCCTGTCGATGGTGCAGACAGGGACCCTCTAGTTTAGGAGTAATTTCCGGGTTGGTAGCCGGGGTCACTAAGACCTTGTTATTGTTTTTATTAGCTTTTAGCACCGGATTTGTCTCCGATTTTGGATTGAGACCTTGTATTGTATATTATTTTGGTTGATGTATTATTATTATTGATGTTGTGGTTGTTGTAGTAGTTATTGTCGGTTAGACTTTATAGTTGTTAGTCTTCTTTGTTATCTTATCGTGCTTAGATTCGTGATTGAGTACTTGGTTTATCGTTATGATATTGCTCATCCGTTTGGAGTTGAGATCTTGACAGGTTTATATATTGATTGCGTGAGATTGTTATCTAGATAGTTGACCTAGACAGCGTTCTACCGCCGATGCTGCGGCGTAGGCTGGATGTACTCACGACTCATGCCCGATTTTTTGGGTGCGGGTCGTGACATATGGTTCAATAATTTTGTGCAGAGAAATATTTGCAAGAAAAATCCTATTAACTTTACTACTTTTCATGCCCAAAAATCTAAACTTGTATAATTCCATCTTCATCGTCTAGTTAAAACTAGAAAACTCATATATTTGAATGCTATTCACATGTTTTACTGTAATCTATCTCATAATCAATGGTCTATCTCTTCGAGAGTGGGTGGAATCAATATTGAATTTGACGATACAACTTTGGGTGAAATTCTTAAAATCCCTAACGAAGGAGATGCCCTAGTTGAGATCGACAAACTCAATCTCAGAGATGACATCACTCTTGACTCTTTCAGGGACATACTTTGCGCCCCGCATCCTTGTCCTGACGGAAAGTTTCATGCTCGTTATTTTAACCAATACATTTATGAACTTTACTGTATCATATACTTTGCTATCATTTCCAAACAAACCTCCAAAGATGATATGACCTATAGGGAGATGTCTGCTTTATATCACTTTTACTCATCCACTCCCTTTAGCCTTCCTAAAACTATGATTCGGCAGATGATTAACTATTGTAAACACAAACGTCAACTTTCTTATGCCATGTATCTTCCACTCATCTTTGAGCACTTCTATATTCCTATGGAAGAACCTATTTATCTATCTGAGCCAGCTTATCTGACCAAAGCCCACATAATTCAGCCTATTTTTCTTATTCTTGATGAAGATAACTCATCTGATTCTGATGCACCAGCTGATCCAGCCCCAGCTCCTCCTGCTCCAACTCCTATTCCTTCATCCTCTGCATAACCTGCTACCTTGGACTCTATCCATGAGATGTTCCACGAGTAATTCAGGTTGCAAAATGAGATGATAGCTGCTCAACACCAAGAGTAGAACACTATGATTATCACTCGACTTCGCGACCAGTCTTATCGCACCACTCTTCAGGCTCACACATTAGCCAACTCCCTAGCAGATCTTCAGTATCACCCATCATCCTACTGCACCTCACCCAGTGGCCCGTGATCCTTTTCGCCCAGGCTACAGGATCGATGATCCATTTGTTCAGCAGTACTTCGACCCTACCGGAGCATACTTTCACGATCATCCGCCTGTTGATGCTGCTGATGATGATCTGTGATAATATTTTATATTTCTTATGGCTATATGGATGTATTAGTTTTTCTATTTTTACTGTACTAGAAACATTTTCTTAAAATGTTCAAACATTTATGCTATTTGCCTAGTGCCAGTCTTGTTATTTATTCTGATTAAATAATGCATATTATTATTTCTGGTTAATTTATTAAACAAATACATGCTACTTTTATCTGGTTATTATGTCTATTTCTTTAATTTGTCATAATCACTCATTACGGGAGATTTATTATTTTCCACTATGATATTTTAAAAAGGGGGGAGAAATGACAAAATATGTGATGATTATAGTTGATGATGTATAGTTGATGACATATAACTGTGATATATTTATATCTATTTTGTTAACTTATCTGCACCTAATTTTTCTATAAAGAAATGTCAAGTTACAGGTTCTTTTAAATGCTCTCGTTCAAAGGAAAGATCTACTTACGGGGGAGCTTTTTCTAAAAAGCTAGTTTTTCAAGAAAAGATCTACGTTCAATGAAACTTTGTTTACGTTTTAACTATATGTATCAAAGACTACATTAGACTCACCATATGTGTATTTTGGCATAGTTTGTCAATTATCATAATGCGGGAGATTGTTGACACAAAGTGGTCACAGTCAACCTGATTCTGATAATCGTCAAATATTAGATGAATCAGATCCAAAACACATATAAAGTAGATACTCAATGCAAAGCATAACAACTTCATCGGTACCAAAGTCAGACTCTGCAACAGCTATTGATTTCATATTTAAATGTAATCATTCGTTTATTTGAGTCTAGGACTGATGTAAGCTGAGTCGCACTGGCAAATCCCAAGTACCTATACCCATATACTTAGTCCACTCAAATAAACCAAAGAACCTATCCACCAAATCATGCCACATTCATTTATAAAGTCTACCATACTAGGAGACCGAACTCGGGCCGAACTCGTGCCGAACTCGGACCGAAATTGGTTACCCTTTTGGTATGAAATCAACCAGTTCAATAGCTCCTGATTTCTTAGCCCAGCGGTTGAAATTTTGAATTAAACCCCATTCGAATTCTGACCAAATTCTGTTTTTCTATAACCTATAAATAGGATTGGAATTCTTCATTCTAACAACACGACAATAACTCAAATATTCTTAAGTCTTCTATCCTATTGTGACCAAACCTCTAAGCCTTAACCTTCCCATCTAAAGAGCAACTCCCTAGCCTTCCTAGTGCCAAGTGTGATCTCGGTCTATAAGTCTTCTGAGTTGTAAAGAGCTTTGTTCAATCAGTTACTCTCTCTCTCAAGTTGTGAAGTTGCGAGACTTCATATCAAAACTTGTGTTATAAAGAAGTGACAAGCCTTCGGATCAAAGCTTGTGATTCACTATTGGTGATTATAATAGATACAACTCTGAGCTTGATTTCTCGGGACTGGAGTAGTCTTCTCAGAGAAAAACCAGTATACATCTTGGTGTTTGCGTTTGCTTTCTCTCTTACTCTATTGCATATATTCATAACACTGCTAGTAGTATTCTTACACATGAGATATATTCTAACTGCTAGTAGTTAATTACCATTGCATGCCATAGAATTATATTTTAACAGGTGATTTTATTTCACTGCATACATAAACTCTATTTACCCCCCCCTCTAGAGTTTCCATACACGGTCCTACGTGCTCAGCACTTGAAGACCCGCAGGACATGGGCTGCAAAGGCCAATGTGCCTCATCCAACTGCGGAGCATGTGCTTTCTGCCTCTCTCTTTCTCTGTTGCTGAAGACGCTCATCAGGCGTCCACCCAGGTTTTTTATTTCCATACGACATCCTCGTCTGACGCAGAAAATGCTCGGCACTCAAACTCTGGCAGAGGAAAACACTACGATGCCAGGCGTTTGGATACTGATGCAAGTTCTATGTAGACAAGGAGAAGGCCGCATAAGATCGACTATGCGGCATCGGTTGACAGCCGTTAGCAGATGGTCGCATGCTGCTCCACCAGAAGCAGAACCTATATTTTTGACCGAATCTCATACAGCGCTGATCCTATGTGCCATGCTGAGAATGGTGAAAACCCAAACTTGGACTCTTCGTATTATGCACCAGCGCGTGCAAGGACGAAGAAGTCTAGGGCAGTACGAGCTCGCCAAGCTCAAGCAACTGCTCATTCGGCTGACCGTCAACAGGTATCGCTGACTGTTATGCGTGCCTCGGACGGAAAGCTAAACTAGATGACCCACGTGTCCAGCCCGCAGTGGCAAGTGGACTGGATCAATCTCAAAAGTCTTACGCTGACGACTTGGGAAAAGTTTTTCCATAAAATCCAGGTCAGGGAGCAAAAATAACACCTACACACCCATGTTCTCATTACAAGGGTGTAAAGGTAAATCAACCCTCGCATGACTTATGTAACGTGATCAATCATAAGCACAAAGCGTAAAAAGAAACTACGGCATATGAAATGGCCCATTTGGGACATTACTGTGCCAGTATTACCATCAATTGCTACTGTAGTTAGATAAAAGTACCTGCAAATAGGCGATCAACATTCCAACGACTACAACCAAGGGCACCCAGCCGGCAACTACCCGGAGAGCAGGAGGAGCCATCCTTCACCTCATGCTATTAGGCTTCAAAGGCCCCCTTCGCGAAGGAAGGTTGTAAACCCCCTGATTTTTTTAGAATTTTTAAATTTGGATTTTCACAATTTTCTGGAATTTTCTGGAAATTTTCTGTAATTAAAATCAGGGTTCTAATTATTAAATGATTTTTAATTGCTAATAAATTATATTAAAATATTATGAAAATAATATTTTTCGGTGTAAAATAAAAAACTGGACTTAGGACAATTTTTTCTGGAATTTATTGGACCCCGGCCCTATTTTTAAACACCTAACAATAATTAATTATTTAATTATTTAATTATTTAATTATTTAATGATTTAGTTATTTATTTTTAATAAATAAACCCAAAGCCCGGCCCAAACCGACCCAACCGGTCCGGCCCAATCCTGGCCTAGCCCATTGGGCCCAGCCCAGCCCGCAATTGCTCGCTGGTCGGGTCGGGTCGGCCAGACCCGGACCGCCCGAGACCCGACCCAGCCGTCCCTCACCCCCCACGACCAGTCACCCCCGTGCCCGCGTCCACTGCCGCGTTCGCCGGCCAGCTCCGCCTGCTCCGCTCCACCGCCCACGTCTACCCCCTCGCCTCCGCCTTCCCCGCCACGACGCCGCCCCGCTCGTCCTCCCCTCTCCCTCTCTCCTCCCTTTAAATCCTCCCTCTCTGATCTCCCCCTCCACCGCCATAGCCACCACTCCGCCACCGCCAGCCCAGCCCGCCTCGCCGTGCCCCGCCGACGGCAGCCCCGGCCCTCCCTCTTCTCCTCCTTCCTCCTCCCCCGCTCGGCCACGAGCCCGGCACCGGAAGCAACAGCAAACCGCAGCGACAGCTACTCCGGCCGCCCCCGCGCCGCCAGCGCCGCCTCCGTCGGCCAGCACCCGAGCCCAGCGCGCCACCGCGTGCCTCCGGCGACGCCAACCGAGCCGCCCAGCTCCGGCGAGGAAACCCTAACCCTAATTCCTTTGTATCCGACACGTGTCGGACACGACGAGAACCCAGTTTTTGAATCCTGTTCAGGTACGTGTATCTCTCTGCTCGTAACCCCGTTTTCAATTCCGTCTTTTGCATCACGAAGCCTGCATGACCCTCTCGGTGTCCGTGCAACCAGCTCGGGGCATCGCGTCCTGTGGCGATCGCGAACCACGATCCAAAAACAGGAAAAACAACGCCCCAATTCACCCCGGAACTGGGTGCGCCCAGGCAAACGGGACGACTTGGTCGTGCGCGGTCTTCACAGATACGTGCGCGCCGTCGATACGGACGTGCAGGATTTCGCAAAAGTCGATTCGGGTGTGCGTGCACACCGAAATCAACGCGTATCCGCGGACATCGCCCCGTATCTGACTTTTCTTAATTGCGACCTAACTTTGTGTACACACGTCGGATTGAAACGAAACTTGCGCCATCGGACTCGTAGCGATACGCTGGTCCTGTGACCCAAGTTTGGTTCGATTCTGAGAATGTTGAGGAAATCGCGTGTCGTGGGCCCCACAGGCTCCACTTGACGGGCGATTTTGTGACCGGCTCATCGGAATCCAATTCTGGAACTTCCGTTGGGTTCATATCATCGTTCCTGACCTGTTGACACTAAGTTTGGCGAATTCGGAGACCTTTGACCCTGACATATTTTTCGGTGCGAAGCGGGCCATATGTGGACCCCGCTTAGACCCGAAATTGCCATTTTTGCCCTTGTCTCCAAATTGGACTCAAGGACAGGCGTTTCTAGCTGATTAATATTTTCTGGATCTGATGGTAATGTTTATTTCAGCAACCGGAGTACCGCCTGCAATTCCAGCTGAAGTCAGAGCCGCAATTGGAACCGGAACCACAGGCAAGTGTACCTTGCCAAACCCTGCAGCTTGCTATTTATTTTCTTGACTTATTTATACATCAGTGGGCATTTATACTTTGCCAACTCGTAGTAATTTCTGTTATAGTACTTGCCTGAGTTCTTGTGTAAAATATATAAACTTGTTTAACTGTTCAACCCAGGACCGAGTGACTTTACTTAGCGTCCGATTACTAGTCGGGTGCCAACCCCGTACGCGGAGTTGTGTAACATCACATAGACATGGATACCGAGACCCGATATTTCTCGTACTTGTCTTATCAAGTACATCATAACCCAGGACACTTGACACAATTCATGGACATGATCTTCCTGAGATATTCGTGGTGATTCTGTATAGGATACAAGACTTGACATTGACATTATGTTCCTAGATACTATATGACTTATTGTATTAGATATGATCTTACGTGACATGGACATGGGGCCACATGGACATGAGATGTATGATTACATTGGGTGGGGAGAGACACACAGGCTACATGTTGATTTTATATTATGCCGGCGTCTCAGTCTCTTTCCGAGCTAGACAACCACATGATATCACTGCTACCGGCTCCCCGACACCGAGCTTGTAGTGGTTTCAGCCTGAGTTCTAGTGCTGCTCTCATCTTGCATGTCACTTAGCTGGTTATTTAGTATTTCTCTATTGTTTCATTTATTGCTGGAGAGACACACAGGCTACAGGTTGACTATATTATGCCGGCGTCTCAGTCTCTCTCCGAGCTAGACAACTACATGATATCACTGCTACCGGCTCCCCGACACAGAGCTTGTAGTAGTCTCAGCCTGAGTACTGGTGATGTTCTCACCTGCATTGCACATAGATGGTTACATATTTATCCTATTCATTTTATTCTCTGCTGCACTGCATTTATTTTGGCTTGTATTTTCTGTACCTTGTTATGTCCCCTGAGGACCTGGAATAGACTATGTCCCCAGGTATAGCCGAAGAGATTCATCCAGATATACACCGTACAGGAGCACTTCTAAGAGCTGTACCAGAACCTGAGAACGAGATCGTGCCAGAGGACTTCTCCTGAGTATTGGTTATATATAGTCAGTTATTTCTGTTTATGTTTCTATTTTCAGTTCCTTTATTTCCTGTCTATTTGCTTGATGTATCATATTTGTTCTCAGATTGTTCACCGAGACACTTATTTGAGATTGTTAGTTTATATTATTTGCATTATTCTGGCATTTAATCTGTGATTATCTGTTGTGGATGAGATTAGAATAACCTGGGACTTGTAATAATTGTTCTATTTTCTGTTAGACTACAGCTTAAGCATGCCCTGATGGATCCATTAAATTGGGTTGTCCATCGGTGCGTGCTGCTGGCCATTGCCACGTGTCCAGTCCCTCGATATTTTGGGACTGGGGCGTGACATGGTTTTTAATTATTTAATTATTTAATTATTTAGTTATTTAGTTATTTATTTTTAATAAATAAACCCAAAGCTCGACCCAAACCGACCCAACCGGTCCGGCCCAATCCTGGCCCAGCCCATTGGGCCCAGCCCAGCCCGCAATTGCTCGCGGGTCGGGTCGGGTCGGCCAGACCCGGACCGCCCGAGACCCGACCCAGCTGTCCCTCACCCCCCACGACCAGTCACCCCCGTGCCCGCGTCCACCGCCGCGTTCATCGGCCCGCTCCGCCTGCTCCGCTCCACCGCCTACGTCGACCCCCTCGCCTCCGCCTTCCCCGCCACGACGCCGCCCCGCTCGGCCTCCCCTCTCCCTCTCTCCTCCCTATAAATCCTCCCTCTCCGATCTCCCCCTCCCCCGCCATAGCCACCACTCCGCCACCGCCAGCCCAGCCCGCCTCGCCGTGTCCCGCCGACGGCAGCCCCGACCCTCCCTCTTCTCCTCCTTCCTCCTCCCCCGCTCGGCCACGAGCCCGGCACCGGCAGCAGCAGCAAACCGCAGCGGCAGCTACTCCGGCCGCCCCCGCGCCGCTAGCGCCGCCTCCGCTGGCCAGCACCCGAGCCCAGCGCGCCGCCGCGTGCCTCCGGCGACGCCAACCGAGCCGCCCAGCTCCGGTGAGGAAACCCTAACCCTAATTCCTTTGTATCCGACACGTGTCGGACACGACGAGAACCCGGTTTTTGAACCCTGTTCAGGTACGTGTATCTCTCTGCTCGTAACCCCGTTTTCAATTCCGTCTTTTGCATCGCGAAGCCTGCGTGACCCTCTCGGTGCCCGTGCAATCCGCTCGGGGCATCGCGTCCTGTGGCGATCGCGAACCGCAATCCAAAAACAGGAACAACAACGCCCCGATTCACCCCGGAACTGGGTGCGCCCCGCCAAACGGGACGACTTGGTTGTGCACGGTCTTCACAGATACGTGCGCGCCGTCGATACGAACGTGTGAGATTTTGCAGAAGTCGATTCCGGTGTGCGTGCACACCGGAATCAACGCGTATCCGCGGACATCGCCCCGTATCCGACTTTTCTTAATTGAGACCTAACTTTGTGTACACACGTCGGATTGAAATAAAACTTATGCCATCGGACTCGTAGAGATACGCTGGTCCTATGACCCAAGTTTGGTTCGATTCTGAGAACGTTGAGGAAATCGCGTGTCGTGGGCCCCACAGGCTCCACTTGACGGGCGATTTTGTGACCGGCTCATCGGAATCCAATTCTGGAAGTTCCGTTGGGTTCGTATCATCGTTCCTGACCTGTTGACACTAAGTTTGGCGAATTCGGAGACCTTTGACCCTGACATATTTTTCGATGCGAAGCGGGCCACATGTGGACCCCGCTTAGACCCAAAATTGCCATTTTTGCCCTTGTCTCCAAATTGGACTCAAGGACAGACGTTTCTAGCTGATTGATATTTTTTGGATCTGATGGTAATATTTATTTCAGCAACCGGAGTACCGTCTGCAATTTTAGCTGAAGTCAGAGTCGCAATTGGAACCGGAACCACAGGCAAGTGTACCTTGCCAAACCCTGCAGCTTGCTATTTATTTTCTTGACTTATTTATACATCAGTGGGTAATTATACTTTGCCAACTCATAGTAATTCCTGTTATAGTACTTGCCTGAGTTCTTGTGTAAAATATATAAACTTGTTTAACTGTTCAACCCAGGACCGAGTGACTTTACTTAGCGTCCGATTACTAGTCGGGTGCCAACCCCGTACGCGGAGTTGTGTAACGTCACATAGACATGGATACCGAGACCCGATATTTCTCGTACTTGTCTTATCATGTACATCATAACCCATGACACTTGACACAATTCATGGACAGGATCTTCCTGAGATATTCGTGGTGATTCTGTATAGGATACAGGACTTGACATTGACATTATGTTCCTAGATACTATATGACTTGTTGCATTAGATATGATCTTACATGACATGGACATAGGGCCACATGGAAATGAGATGTATGATTATATTGGGTGGGGAGAGACACACAGGCTACAGGTTGATTTTATATTATACCGACGTCTCAGTCTCTCTCCGAGCTAGACAACCACATGATATCACTGCTACCCGGCTCCCCGACACCGAGCTTGTAGTGGTTTTAGCCTGAGTTCTAGTGCTTCTCTCATCTTGCATGTCACTTAGCTGGTTATTTAGTGTTTCCCTATTGTTCCATTTATTGCTGGAGAGACACACAGGCTACAGGTTGACTATATTATGCCGGCGTCTCAGTCTCTCTCCGAGCTAGACAACTACATGATATCACTGCTACCGGCTCCCCGACACAGAGCTTGTAGTAGTCTCAGCCTGAGTACTGGTGATGTTCTCACCTGCATTGCACATAGATGGTTACATATTTACCCTATTCATTTCATTCTCTGCTGTACTGCATTTATTTTGGCTTGTATTTTCTGTACCTTGTTATGTCCCCTGAGGACCTGGAATGGACTATGTCTCCAGGTATAGCCGAAGAGATCCATCCAGAGATACACCGTACAGGAGCACTTCCAGGAGCTGTACCAGAACCTGAGAACGAGATCGTGCCAGAGGACTTCTCCTGAGTATTGGTTATATATAGTCAGTTATTTTTGTTTTTGTTTCTATTTCCAGTTCCTTTATTTCCTGTCTATTTGCTTGATGTATCAGACTTGTTCTCGGATTGTTCACCGAGACACTTATTTGAGATTGTTAGTTTATATTATTTGTATTATTCTGGCATTTAATCTGTGATTATCTGTTGTGGATGAGATTAGAATAACCTGGGACTTGTAATAATTGTTCTATTTCCTGTTAGACTACAGCTTAAGCATGCCCTGATGGATCCATTAAATTGGGTTATCCATCGGTGCGTGCTGTTGGCCATTGCCACGTGTCCAGTCCCTCGGCATTTTGGGACTGGGGCGTGACAAAGGTAGAAAGTCTAGCACCTCCAGTCCGTCACTCTCGACCAACGTGTCGAGAAGGCGGGTCCAAGGAGGACAAGCAAAAGGACCTACATAGGATATTTTTTTAGGCACCCGCTCAAAGAAGAAGCTGCCAGCCACTGGGGGTAGCTCTTTCTCGGGATCCCAGATAACTGCAGAAGCTGAGGGCCGCAATCCCACAGAACTCTAAGATAATCCAGCGTTCCGAGATGACGTTGATTCCCAGGGAACGGGTGCTGAGATCCCTGGGGGTAGCCACCCTCATAAGGAAGATGCAGCCTCCTACGCTGGGGGTAGTATTCCATCAAAATCCGAATGAGACACAGCACTACCAACTTTCCCCGACAACTATTTGTTGCAAGAGTCTGAGGCAGAAAGTGCTACGTCTACCATCCCATTCATCTCACCTCATGTGAGAATATCATACATGGCAGGGGACGAGACCGAAGGACCCAGTGATCGACAGCGCCTTGAAGCCCTCGAGGCCATGATACAAACCGTGTTCTAGACGATTTTTCATCTATGCAGCAAGACTGTGTATGGGTGTATCTGTTTCCATGGAAGCCCAATACGAAGAATGCGGTGCTACCCTACCTCCGAGTAAAGCATCGAAATTAGGGGCCACGGATCAAGCCGCCCCTGACAAACTCCTCGACGAGAAGGGCCGCAGCCTACGACATCCTTCACAGGAAAATGAGAAAGAAAGCAAGGAGATAAAAGTCCTCTCTCCCCCCCCCCGACTGCCTATTTATAGGCTACAAAATCGCGTGTAGGGATCGAGGCAATGAACCGAGCAATTAATGAGATAAACCTGACACCTTGATCCGCGTGATCATATCTAATCCCTTCGGAAATCGATACCTCGAGCCCCAAGATATCCGGTCAAAGATAGAGCAAATTTCCTCATTTAATGATCGGAAAGCCTGTCAGAGACAACTATGCGGCATGTTACCCCTATGCAGCCAAAAGTACTCGACCATTCTTCTTATTCAAAGTATTCCAAACTTATCATTTTGAAAACTTTGGAGGGGTTTTGTAGAAGCATAAAAAAATTATGCAGGCCGCATAGAGGTCATGCCCCCTAAAAAATAAAATTCAACCGCAGAGAAGTCATATGCGGCCTGAACAACCAAACTACAGAGAAGCCAAATGCGGCCTGATCAACCAAAGGTCTAGAAGCCGCATAGGATACTCTATGCGGCCTAAACAACCACAGAGCAGGGAGGCCATAAAAAACTCCCCTGGAATAGCATTCGATGACTGTCAGACTCTAACACATCACTCGTCGCACTGAGACGCTTTAAGATTCGAGATGATGACTCAGGAAAAGATAGAAAGTCATATCACATATTGATAGTCTCGACAGACGTGCCATGCCATGTGCCCATTCATATGCAGCTATATGCCCATGCAGCCTCGTCTTCATGCTGCCAGAGTGTCCATCCGACCAAGGACAGATGAGAGCTTGCATGCGGCTATATACCCATGCGGTCTCATCATCATGCGGCCAGAGTGTCCATCCGTCCAAGTCCAAATGAGAGCACACATGCGGCCTCGACTCTATGCGTCCTCGTCCTCATGAAGCCAAAGTGTCCATCAGATCAAGGCCAAACGAGAGCACACATACGGCCTCAACTCTATGCGTCCTCATCCTCATGAAGCTAAAGTGTCCATTAGACCAAGGACGGACAAGAGCACATATGCGGTCAGGATGACTATGCGGCCAAGAAGTTATGCGGCCTTTAAACTTGCAAGATCTTTTCTGTTGCAACCGAAGAGATCCTCACGCAATTAGTGCAGACCACATATCCAGCTGACCAGGTGGCGCACATAATGGGTCAATAACGACCACATCACCTTCACCGAGATTGTATCAACCATATATCCCAACCAAGGCTATATGGCAGCACGCCCGTAGTATACGGCCGAGTTACAACCATATTCTGTTGAAGGAGCTCCCATGCGACCACTAAACAGAGGCATATGTGGCATTTATAGTCCGTCAGCCTGGCGGTTATAAATAGCATGGTAGCACACCCACACAACAGAGGTGAGCAACAGGCATAGAAGAAAGAACAGAAAAGAGCTTCCTCACGCCCACATCGGACCGTCAACGGAGTAAAAGAGTCACTGCAACACTCAATCTCAATCGTCACATCCCAGAATAAAAAATTATACTTATATTGTCTGTCTACGACCTCTTCGTACTTTCTTTAGCTTATTATGAAAGCAATCCCAATTTAATGGCGAACACTCATTAAGGCATCTAAACCTTCCTCCCATAGGATTTTGTTCTACTCAGAGAACAGATAGTAGACAACAGTGGTTCTGGGTCTGTAATCCCTCAATGTCTCAAAGGAATATTCATTATTTTTGATATTCTCCCAGTCAATAATCCTTCTTTGAACCAAAATCTAGATGCCTAGTAGATTTCTTTTTGAACTAATAACATAAAACTTTATGGTAGAATTACAAAGACAGAATATCAAAATTCCTCCAAGCCCATGTATGATGTATCCTTGACTATATGCGGTGTTACGCCGTTATAACATGGCCTAAAGCCGAGGCATTACCCTGTCAAGGTACCTCGTGTGGTGTCGCCAGTATAACATGGAGTACTACGCTCCTTTATAGTTCTTATGATCATCTGGCGCTTGAGGTCATATATGAACGGATCCGCCAGACCCTCCTGACTCCGATCATCAACCACTGTAATGATGCCATCTTTGATGCGCTCATGTTGTGTCTTGAACGGACCAACTAGAATCACCTAGCTCCGAACATTAACCTCTACCATGACGCCATCCTTGATGCGCTTATACAACACCATGTGCCTTAGCACACAGATCTCTTCTAACCATTGAAGAGAAAAATTTAATGCCACCGCTGCAGTTGCCTGATTGTCGCAGTAAATCGGTACTGCTGAATATACGCACCAACCACTGGAAGATCATAAATGAGCTCCCAAAGCCATCCTGCTTCCTCTGCTACAGCCTCCAGTACATAGAACTCAAATTCCCTTGAGGAATGGGAGAGCATTGACTGCTTCTTCGTCTTCCATGATATAGTAGCTCCACCCTTTGATAAGACATATCCTCCTATGGACCTTTAGCTCTCTTCTTCTGAATACCAGTTTGTATTACTAAAGCCTTCCACTACGGTCGAATTACCGCTGTAGTTCAATGCATACTTCTGAGTCCTCTTGAGATATCTTATTTTTCTCCTCACAACTTTCCAGTGCTCAACACTTGGATTGCTTGTTAATCGACTCAGCATTCTGACGGCGAAAGCAATGTCAGGTCTTGTGGCAGTTGTTGCATATATCAAACTTTCAATGACGCTTGAATACTCCAGGTGCCTGACACTTTTCCTAGGATTTGGCTTCAGCTTCTTGTCACACCTGTAAGGAGTATTGATCCCTGGAAGATCCTGATATACATAGTATGTGAGCATCTTCTCAATATAATAAGACTGTGACAATGCCACTCCAGTGCCCGTCCGGATGACCTTGATCCCCAGGATCACATCAGCTCCACCCAAGTCTTTCATACTGAACTTGGATGAGAGGAACTTCTTTGTCTTAGTGATATGTGCTCGATCCGTGCCTAGAATTATCATATCATCCACGTATAGACAAATAATAATTCCTCTCCCGTCAGCGAACTTTATGTAAACACACTTGTCCGTCTCACTGACCATATAGCCGTTTGATCTTATAACTTTATCAAACTTCTCATATCACATCTTGAGAGCTTGCTTCAGACCGTATAACAATATCACCAACTTGCATACTTTGTCTTCAAGGCCCTTGACGATGAATCCTTCTGGTTGTTGCATGTAAATCCTTCTGGTTTGTCTTCTAGTTATACATCCATCTGATGTATAACTAGCTTATTGGTTGTACTTATAGCAATCAATATCATGATGGTCGTCATCCACGCTACTGGATCATATGTGTCTAAGTAGTTGATCCCCTGCTTCTGAGAAAACCCTTTGGCCACCAGCCTTGCCTTGAACTTGTCAACAGCATCATCTTCTTGAAGATTCGATTGGTTTAGCTCCTTCAGGTAAATCAACCAACACCCAAGTGTTATTGGAGGTTATTGAGTCATACTCATTATTTATAGCCTTCCTCCAAAAGACAGCGTCTGGTCTTTATTGCCTCATAATAGGAAATAGGGTCTGCTTTCACATGATAGGTGACGAAGTCATCTCCGAAGTCTTTCTGTCTTCTCACTCGCTTAGACACCGGTTGTGAGCTCTGGTTCGAACGTTATCTCTGGAGTGACAACTTCTTCTTGGACTATATCTTTATTGGAAGCGTTAGCCTCCTGTGCACTCACATTATTCTCTGGAATATCCGCAAAAATAATATTCTTGTGCCTTATAAATTTATCTTCAAAGAATTCTGCGTCACGAGATTTTGATGATATAATTTGACTCAATATGAAGGAACCTCCGAGCATTACTCTTTTCAGCATATCCCAGGATGATTGTTTTCGTAGTCCTCGTTCCTAGCTTATGAATCTTCAAGTCTGGAAGCTTCATATATGCCAGATACTCTCACACTCGAATGACATTCAAGGTGGGTCTGAATTTGAACCAGATTTCATGAGAAGTGACATCTGATGTTGCGTACAGCACTCTGTTCAGTATGAACGTAGCCGTCAGCACAACTACTCCCTAGAAGCAGTTTAGAAGACCCATAATTAACAGTATTGACTTTATTATCTCTATCAATGTTATGTTCTTTCATTCAGCTACTCCATTTGATTGAGAAAAATTCAGAGCAATCATCTCATTGATAATTTCATGTTCTTTACAGAATGATGTAAATTCAATGGACCTAAAATCTCTGCCTCGATCACTTCTGAGTCTATTGATTTGTTACCTTGTTCGACGTTCTGCCTCAGCCCTGAACTCCTTGAACTTCTCGAATGATTCGTCTTTTGTCTTGAGAAGACAAACGAGTGCGTACTTAGAGTATTCTTCGATGAAGGTAATGGAATACTTTATCATGGTCCTTGTGGAGAACCGTTTGAAGTCACAGATATCTGAGTGTACCAACTCCAAAAAATATGTACTTCGATTTACTTGTTTGAAAAATTTTCTTGTAATCTTTCTCTGCGTACATACCTCACACTTCTCCACCTCATTATCCTATATTTAGAGATAAACCATAGACTAGACATCTTGCTGTACAGAGTATATGCCCTAGTCTTGGTGTCCCATAACTCTTGTAATGAGACTCTACTCACAAGCAGAAGATCAAACATATATCTGATACTGAAGCCTTGTTCACACAACCAATTCCTACTCCCCATCCCCAACAAATATTAATGGATCCAATCACGACACGTTATGAACACGAATATGGGCACACTGAACACGAACAGTATATGAATATGAAGTACACGATAATCAATACCCGATATATATGATGAAATACATGTAAAAGAGTACCCTCTGAACACGGTAGAGGATAACATATCCTGACAGGATCCATATAGTACCAGTCTGTGTAACCACTGTGTCAGAATCAAGTATACAGTTCTAGAATATGCGATATATACACCATCATGAAATAAAAAATAACAAGGAGATATACTCGCCTCTGGTCCTGAGCAAAGAGTGTCTCTTGATTCCCAAGATGGTGTC
This sequence comes from Iris macrosiphon, assembly GCA_036927795.1. Lineage (NCBI taxonomy): Eukaryota > Viridiplantae > Streptophyta > Magnoliopsida > Asparagales > Iridaceae > Iris > Iris macrosiphon. Next base: position 3,845,659 of record JAYESA010000009.1, read on the forward strand.
ACACAATCATATTTAGGAAGTTTCAAGTTAAAAGGTGTAGTGGAAGATAATTGAGTTAAACAATGCACTAATGCATGCTCTATTAGGCCATACTAGGTCCATACTAAGTTTAAAAGTCTAAATTGGTCATTAACTATTCAATAATAGCTAGTACTAAGTCTCACATTATCTATACTAAGTCATTACCTAGGTATATAGCTAATACCTTAACTAACATTAAGTAATATAACTAACTGTCATACTTATACACTTTATAGTAAGTGATACTTAACTAACCCATAACCTATCAACTAACTGACACTAAATAGCACTGACTAATACATATAATTTATTAACTGATATCATACTCTTAATTAGTAACTGATACCACAACTTACCCTTAGTATCACTTCTATCTGATACCAACTTATATCAATACTAATGCTATCATATCTCAAATTTTTTAACTGATACTGGCCTTACTAACTATATTAATTGATATCATTATGGTATACTAACTCATTTAATAACCACAACTTATAACCCAAAAGCAACTGATATAAACTAATACATACACCGTTAATTGATACAATAGTATACTAATACTTAATGCTAAACTCAACTAGTCCTCACTGATAATAATACTAACTGATACCCCAATCTATTATCTCACTGACACTCACTAGACCAACCTCCAATGCTTTACTGATACACATTGGTGTATCCTCCCTGATACATACAGTCCATTACCCTTTCCTTCACTACTTAACTAATGATACTGCCCTTCTTTAATATTCTGATATCATCGATGTGATACACTCACTGGGGATGGCTTCTACTGCTGCTTTAACTTATTATTTACAAACATTGCATCTAAGCACTGCTACTGCTTTTACCTTCTCTTCTCTCATCTGCAACAAATTGCAGTGCACCCATCCCCATCTGTACAACAAGCACATTATTGTGGCCACTGCTTATCTTATCCTATTAACCTGATACATACTAACTTAGCATCCAAGATACTGCACTTGACCTGGAAATGAACTCATCACTGACATCTAGGCCCTTCCCTGTTCGAGCTCCAATTGATCTTATACTGAGTATTACCCAAACTCAGGTGCTACTGAAGCTCACTTCAAACATTTGTTGCAACCTTGAAGCAAATGTGTCGAACATACTGCTGCCACACTCCAATGCCAGGTACTCGAGCTCCCCACAGTTATGATACATAAAGTCACCTGTACACATAAGTGCACTGCCAATGGACATCAACTAATAGCTGTTACATGATCCCTATACTCTCTCCCTGAACCACCATGAAGTTTTCCCTAGACTGGACACCCTCTCATCTTGTTTGTAACAGGTTGCAGCACCTACCAAGGCTGTTGTGCACTGATAGACAAGTATCAATATTCATACTAAGAAAAAGTGATATACTACAACTTGTTGGTAACACTCCTCTCCCAATCCATCACACAATAATACACCCACACACACTCACAGTCACTTAATCACAGTATTTCCTAAACTCACTGATACTCGAAGCTCAAACCACACACACACACACACACACACACACACACACACACACACACATATATATATATATATATATATATATATATATATATATATATATATATATATATATATATAAAAATACTTATTATCATATACATATCTATATATGATACATTAGAGGCAATTAAGAAAACACCTAGAATACATAACTAAAGTATTCATGAAATGCACCCAACCACAATGCCAAAACTCTCAATACTCTGCAATAATCCTTTCCATATATCAAATACACTATTATATACCTAATACAACTTGCTACAAAGAGAATTTAAGAGTAATTGTATAAACCATCCAAAATAGAGCTCTGTATCATACTGTATCGCACAATACCATGATACGGCCTACACATATCCATTTGTGGATATGTACCTAATCTCACAACCCCAATCTAAGTCTAATTAGATCTAATTGATCTCATGACACACAATTGATGTGTCAATCTCATAATTATCCCAACATGCACACAAATTACCACATAGAATTCATAACCAATTAGCCTAAAACTTGTTCCTATAGGTATCCCTATGCCATTGGGTCATTCCTAATGGTCAAATGCATAATTTAGGAGTTAGAAAAAAGGTAATTCAGAAATTACCAATTAGGAGATGAATTTCTAATAAAAATCAAAGTAGACACGATCTGGACACGATCTTTCCGCTACGACTCCTCCTCCTTGTGCTCCTTGCTTCTCTAAGATCCAAGATCCTTGTGGAATAAGAATGAGAGAAAAAATGGAGGTGAATTGAGTGAGAATTCAATGGAGAAAATGATGAGAAATTGAGGATCTAATTTCTAGATCTAGAATGAATGTAAATAAGAGGAGAGAGAGAGAGAGAGAGAGAGAGAGAGAGAGAGGAGAACCCCCTCTAGAAGTGGCCGACCCCCTTCCCCATTCCAAGTCACATGTAAATTTCCCATATAGCCCTCCATCATGTATTATGGAGAAATAATTAGGGAGGACTATTTGGGTAGTTTCTAACTAATTATAATTAACTAATTATCCCTAATTAATTAGTGAGAATGGTCTAATAGACTTGGGTCCAAGTTAGGCTCACTAGTTGTCATGACAAATTTCAATTGGTTCACATGGGTCAAGTCCGTCCAACTATTTGCTAGCCCACTAATTATAATTAAAATATAGCGCAACTACAATATTAATATAGCATACTAATTAATTATTAAATCACTAAAATAGTATAACTATGCTAAATGACTAAATTATCCATATTTGAAAAAGTGAGTGTGACAATCCTACCAACCATAGAAAATTTTATTCCTCGAAATTTAAGGAAGAAGCTATCTACAAAAGCAATCACAACAAGCAAAAATTTTTTTTACCTCATGGCTCAAACAGATAAGGATATCGCTCGTGCATCTCGGCCTCTCGCTCCCAGGTACTCTCTCATGACGAGTGATGCCTCCACACAACGCATACCAAAGGAATCGTCTGGTTTCGCGGCACCTTCTTCCTGCAATCCAGAATCTCCACGGGCTGCTCTGGATAACTGAGAGTAGGACCAACCTTGATCTCCGAGTGATCCAATACATGACTAGGATCTGTCACGTACCGTCTCAGCTATGATACGTGGAACACGTTATGCACTCCCTCTAGTGCAGATGACAAGTTTAGTCTGTAAGCCACTGCACCGACCCTTTCGAGAATACCAAAAGTTCTGATGTACCGTGGACTAAGCTTTTCGCCTCCACCAAAGCAAATCGTGCCCCGTATCAGAGAAATCCTCAAGAATACCATATCGCCGACCTAGCATGAAACACAGTCTTAGAAATCTAACTATAACAAACAATCACAAGCAATACAAGACAAAATATATACCTCAAACTCCAATAGTCTCCGGTGACTATCGGCACAATACAATTGTCTGTCCTGTGCTACCCGAAGCCTATCTCTAATATGCTTCACCTTTTCAGCTACATCCACAATAATCTATGTTCCCAATAAGGCTCTCTTACCAACATCATCCCATGATAATGGACTGCGATATCTCCGTCCATACAATGCCTCAAATGGTAACATCTCAATGTTGGCCTGGTAGCTGTTGTTATAAGCAAACTCTACCAAGTGAAGGTGACCTTCCCAATAGCCTCTGAAATCTAAAACACAAGTGTGAAGCATATCCTTGAGAGTCTGTATAGTCCTCTCCGACTGTCCGTCTGTTTGAGGGTGATATGCGGTACAAAACTTGAGCTAGGTGCCCAAGTTAGCCTGCAAACTCTTCCAGAAGTGGGACGTAAAACGATTATTCTAATCCGAGATGATGACCACATAAACTCCATGCAACCTGACTATCTGACTCACATACATCTCCGCGAGCTTCTTCGTAAACGTACCTATTTTGAATGAAAAAAAGTGGGACAATTTGGTCAACCTTTCTACGATGACCCAAATCGCATCTTTCTCTCTTGGAGAACGCGGAAGCCCCAAAAAAAATTTCATCGTCACATGCTCCCATTTTCACTCTAGAATGGGTAAAGGCTGAAGCAATCCACCTGGCCATTGTCTCTCTGCCTTTACCTACTGGCATACCAAGCATCTGGATACGAAGCTAGTCACCTCCCACTTTATATCATACCACGAAATATATTCTCTCATGTCCTTATACATCTTGTTGGCATCTGGATGCATAGAGTACTGAGATCGATGCGCCTCCTGATGAACCTCCTCGCGCAATGCTCCACTCGGCACGCACAATCTGGTACCGTGTCGTAATGATCCATCCTCTGCACTACTGAAGTCCTCTGCCAATCCCATCCAGACCTGCGCTCGGATGCCCCTCAGAGACTCATCCTCGAACTGTACAGATCTGATCCGGTTCATCAACTCTGACTATACCTAAAGTCCCCATATCTGTGTCGCAACTCCAGGAACTAACACCTCAATAACCAAGCAATCAAGATCGGCTAATAAATGTCTGTCCCTTGTCAAGTACATAGCCACTGGATACCTGCTCAAGGCATCAGTGACTACGTTGGCCTTTCCTAGATGGTACTGCAAAATAATATTGAATTACTTCATCAACTCCAACCACCGCCTCTGCCTCATATTGAGCTTCTTTTGTGTAAACACATATTTCAAACTTTTGTGACCTGTAAAGATCTCCACCCGCTCTCCATAGAAGTAGTGCTTCCACAGCTTAAGACCAAAAATAACTACTGCCAACTCCAAGTAATGGGTAGGATAATTCTTCTCATGCAGGCGTAATTGTCTGGAAGCATAGGCAATCACATTTCCGTTTTGCAGCAATATACAACCCAAACCCTTACCCGAAGCATCACTATATATAGAAAATTTTCCTGTCCCTTATGGCAACGTCAACATTGGAGCTGTAGTCAACCTCCTTTTCAGCTTCTCAAAAGCAGATTAACTCTCCTCAGTCCAGACGAACTCCATGTCCTTCCTGGTTAGTCTAGTCATCGGATCCACAATCCTGGAAAAATCCTGAACAAATCTCCGATAATAGCCTACTAATCCAAGAAACTCCTGATCTCCGCCACTGAACTTGGAGTAGACCATGACTCGACTGCTGATATCTTCTTCGGGTCTACTGAGATCTCTTCTCCTGTAATCACATGCCTGAGTAATTCCGCATTATCAAGGAAGAACTCACACTTCGAAAGCTTGCCATAAAGCTTCTCCGTACTGAGGGTCTCCAGAACTATCCTCAGGTGCTTCTCATGCTCCTCCAGGATCTTTGAATATATCAATATAGCATCAATGAAGACCACAACAAACTGATCCAGATACTGATAAAATATCTTATTCATCAGGTTCATGAATACCATTGGGGCATTAGTTAACCCAAACGACATTACTAAGAACTCAAACAGCCCATACCGAGTCCTGAAAGCTATCTTCAGAATGTCTTCCATCTTCACTTTCACCTGGTGGTACCCCGACCTCAAGTCTATCTTCGAGAATACCTTCGATCCGCTCAACTGATCAAACAAATCATCAATCCGCGGCAACGGATATTTATTCTTGATAGTGAGGTTGTTGAGAGCTCTGTAGTCGATACACATGTGTATCGACCAATCATTCTTTGGTACAAATAATATATGAGCACCCCACGGTGATAAACTTGAGTGGATGAAGCTCGTGTCATGTAAATCATTCACCTGCTTCTTCAACTCCACCATTTCAGTGTTGTTCACCCTATAGATGTGCTGTGATATCGGCTCTGCGTCTAGCACTAAGTCTATAGAGAAATCCATATCTCTGTCTGGTGGCAACCCCAGTAACTCCTCCGGAAAGACGTTGATATACTCTACAATCAATGGATGTAGCGGCTCTTGTTCTTCCACTATAGCTCAACAGAAGGCTCATTTACTCTATTTTGTTGCTCCTCTGACGAACTCAAACTCTGGCTCTCTTGGCGGCTGAAACAAAACTCTGTCTCCACGACAATCGATACAAGCAAGATGCCTACTCAACCAATCCATCCCGAGTACTATGTCGTAGCTCGGAAGTGGCATTACGAGTAGACAAACGCTCAACTCTCAGCCTCCCAAAGAAACTCTTCGATCCTTGCAAACATTACTGACCAGGATAATGCCACCCGCTGTCGTGATCTTGCATTTTCTCGCCAACGGTTCAGTCATAAGATGATGCTTCAAAGCAAAAGATACAGATATGAATGTGAAGCACCAAAATCAAATAAAGCATGAGCTGAAAAATAATTAAGATAGACTGAACCGGAAATAACATCACCAACTGGCTCATCTTTCTCAACGGTCAAGGCGAAAGCTCTCCCCTATCGCTGGGCACCTCTCTGCTGCTGGTGGTGCTGAGTGAACTATTTATTTTGTGGTGGTAAGGGAGGTCCTCTCTGTTGTCCCACTGGTGGTCTCGCGGGTGCTCTTTGTACCTGGGCCCTGCCCTAAGCTGAATGAGCTGGAGCTCTAGGACAAGCCCTCAACCGATGGTCTCCTGATCCGCAGAATAAATAGTGGCCCAATCTCATTCTGTACGCATCCCATCCATGTCCCGGATTATTGTATAATAGGCAAGGAATAGCTGGCCTCTGGATTTGGTACGTCTGTTGCACTGGCGCTCTAGCTAGTACATGGTACTGCTGCCTCGGTTGCTGGAAGTGTCTCTGATGATGCTGCTGAAAGTGAGGCCGCTTTGTTGGGCCCGTACTAGTACTGGATCCTTCTATGTCCCTCGGCCTCTTGAAGCCAAGCTCTAGATCATCCTTTGCCTACTGTGCCTGCCTCAGAATCTTCTCAAAATTAGCGGTGGGATCTTCATTCGTATGTGATTTGATCTCCTTGTTCAGCCTAATCTATAATACTCTGCCGTATACTCATCCACCGTCATACCTCCCTGAACGAGGTACTGAAACTGGCTCTCTAGAGATGTCAGAGCCACATTTGTAAAGAACTTTTCCTTGAAGAACTCCTTACAAGCTTCCCAAGTAAGTCCCGGTACTGAGATCCTGGGGTCCGTCCTGAACCAATTCAATATGATATCAAAAATTATGCTTCTTGCGGCCTCTACCTGCAACCTCTCTGGAATCTGCGCCAGCCGTAGGTTCATCTCAATGTCTTCTATCCAATCATCAGCATAAAAAATCTCCTCAGTGCCTTTAAAGTCCTTCGGCCCCATGCTCTTAAAATCTATGATAGTCCCCGGCCTCGGCTGCTGCGGGGTGAACTGAGGTGGTATCGTTTATGGCTGGACTATGGCGACTCTCTCGATTGCGGCAAGTACAATCTGGTGGGCATTTTCAATGTCCTATCTTATAACCTCTGACTGGCGCTGTTGTGCCTCCATCATCTGTTGAAAGAGCGCAAACATCTGCATCTGATCGATTGTGGGTTGTGGAGGTGGAATATCCTCTAAGACTGTCGGCGCTATCCTCTGTACCAGAGGTGGAGCACCCCCAAAAGTTGCTGCAAAAATGCCCACCTGGATCTGTGAAGCGGAGTTCTGTACTGAAGTTGCTGGAACAATGCTTGTTGGTGCTTCCCTCAGAGGCGACGAAGTGACCGACCTCGCTGACACTGCGCCTGAGCGCTGGAAACACAGCTTCGGCGGTATCAAGAAGATAGATTGAAACAAAGAAATCAAGTAAGATACGGTATCATCATGGAAGGACTGAATTATTAAAAATAAAGCAAGCATTCAGATAGATAAGGATAGCAAAGCAAATAATTTGAAACTATTTTCTAGTTGTGATTGAGTATACTCTCATCCTACATCCTATATCCTAAAGCAGGCTCATAGTAGTAATCTAGGTGAGCACTACTATAATATATCTCTAATTGTGACTCTAGACATGCATGGACCACCACTAAAAATGTGTTACGATCCGTACCCGAAATAAGGGCACGAGTAGTGAGCAACGCCCAGCCTACGTCGCAGCATCGATGGTAGAACGCTGTCTGGGTCAACCATACTATCTAAACATCTCATACAATATATATATATATATATATATATATATATATATATATATATATATATATGATAATGGTAAACATTACTCAATCACAAAATAAAACTAAAGGAGGATGAAAGCACGATATAGAATAAAAGAGGAAAAAGAGTCGCAATACATCCACAAGTCGAAAATAATATATATACATGCCAAAAGACTCAATAAAAGTCTAATACAAATCTAAACAATAAGTCTAAGACTCATCAGCATCTGGTACTAGGTCCTCCTGCTCTAAAGAAGTATCCTCTAATGGTACATCGTCCCGCGGAACGTAGTAGATGGGAAACTGGTCCACAAGCCAATCATCTGAAAAATATATCCAGTCAGGATTGGGGTAAAGTACATACCTCTAAAAGCAGTTCCAAATACATAATCGAGCATATATAATATATAATAGAAAAGGGTACAAGATAACTAGCCATAAGAAATGGAATGAACTAGAGTGAACATGTAATGTACTGGAATGAAGAACATGCAATATGAACGACTGTAATTTAAATAAAAATAGATAAAACTAGCTAATGTGTCATAGAGTATAAGTTCATTATGTGATCGGTTTGGGTTGAATACGAATACAATATGGCAACTCGATTGCACGTGTGATATGTAATCGACATGTACACAAATACACTTGGGCTTGATCACATAACCAACTCCTACTCTCCCATCCCCAACCAATACTAATGGATCCAATCATGACACATTATGAACATGAATATGGGCACACTAAACACGAGCAGTGTGTGAACACGAAGTACACGATAATCAATACTGATACACATGAATATGTGAAGGAGTACCCGCTGGACACGGTAAGGGATAACATCTCCTGACAGGTTCCATATAGTACCAGTCCGTGTAACCACTGTGTCGGAATCAAGTATACAATTCTAGAACATGCGATATATACACCATCATGCAATAAAAACTAACAGAGAGATATACTCGCCTCTGGTCCAGAGCAAAGGTTGTCTCTCGATGCCCAAGCTGGTGTAACACAATCCTATTTAGAAAATTTCAAGTTAAAAGGTGTAGTTGTAAACTCCCTCGACCAGATTTTAGTAAATTAGGATTAGTTTAGACTAATTAGAATTATGGCAACTTTTTTAAAATTTATTTATTATATATTCTGCTGATTGTGCACCTGTCTGTTATACAATTAATTAGGGCATTCCACTAGCTGTTAAACCCTAAACAAATTCCACATACCTGCCCTAGACTTGTTAGACTACTTTTCCTGTATTTTTAGCAACTCCCAGAAAACTCGTTTGGTGCTTCGTTTTAGTCGCACAATTATCGTTACAAACGTACGTATTTATTTCCTATTTAATTTTCTGCTCTTTACCCATCTCTGTACCCCTAGAGATTTGAGGACCAGTAGGCACCTGTTTTGCCCAAACAAAAATACGATAATATTCTAGACTGAATATACTACAATTAGTGTATTGACACCGTAGAGAAATTATGACCCTAATAGCCTCTAAATAATTAGTGAACACCGTGCGCAGTATTTATTAATTAATAAATACGAGGACCCGTATCACCTGCAGAATCAGACCCTGCCTCTGCCCAGATTCTCTCCACTGTCCAAAACATTTTTCCCCAGCTATTTCCCTCATTTTTTTGTACAATTTAGAATTTCGGGTAATTAGTATTTAAAATCAGGTAAATTACGAAATTACGCAAAATACCAAATTCATGCATTTATACAATTATTGAAAAGTTAGGGGTCTTTATGCAAAATGGCATGCTAGGTGGCCAAATTCTATTGGCTAGACCATAGGTGTATGGGACCCACCCAAACCACCCAGAAAAAAATCCTGTAGAAATATCCCAAAAATCAAATTTACCAAAATACCCCCAAACTTTCCTTTATTTACAAAACTGCCATTGCCTACAACCCCTATAAAACCCGATCCCCTCCCATTCAAATCCTCACAACTCCTCCCTCCGACCACCGCCGGCCGCCCAACTCCGGCCAACCCTTCGCCCTGACCCCCTCTCCCCTCCGGCCAAGCCCCACCGCCAGCGCCGCCCTGCTCCGCCGGCCACAGCCTCCGCAAACACCCCACTCCCTCACTACTACCCACAGCCACCACCACCCGAACCACTTCCCCCGCCGCCTCCGGCCACCGTGCACCGCCACCAACCCCACCTACCGACTCGCCCCGACCTCCTCTCTCCGACGACCACCCCCTCACCGCCCCACGACACTTCCTCCGGCCGCCCTCACCTCCACAGTGCCCCGGCCGAGCTCCCGACTACACCACCACCTCCACCTCCGACGGCCTCCAGCCTCCACCACCGCCGTCGTGGACCTCCGCCACCACCACCAACCTGACCGCCACCTTCTCCTCCACCGTTCCCCCACCCTGCACCGCCGCCTACTCCGTCGCAGCCTCCGCCGTAGCTCCCACAAGCTGCTGCTGCTGCTGCTGCTGCTGCTGCTAGCAGCCACTGCTGCTGTTGCCGCTCCTCCGGCCGCCTCCGGCCAGCTCCGCCGCCGTCCACCCGCCGTCGACAACCCCTAGGGCCCACCTGTCAGAGGGTATAATACTAAACCCTAATATATATGTATTTACATATATATCCCTATATGTATACCTATATGTATATATATGTATATATATATGTATATATATATATGTATATTTATATGTATATATGTATATTTATATATATATATGTATTATATTATTAATATATATATTATATATACTGTATTTATACAGTATATTATACTGTATATACTATTATTATATATTTACTAAATATATGTATATATACCTATTATTTCTATCCATATATATATTTATAGTATATTTATATGTATATATGTATGTATATGTATATATTTATATATAATGTTATATATATTTTTCTGTTTTATTCATATATATTTATATATATATATATATATTATAGATATATATATAACATATTTCATATATGTTATATTATTACTATTATAAATATAGTATATATGTATGTATATATATACTATGCATTTTTCTTTTATTTTATTTTCTGCACTTAATTTCCTGCACCTATTATATATGTTATATATATATATATATATATATATATATATATATATATATATATATATATATATATATATATATATATATATATATATATATATATATATATTATCTATATCCAGCTGGATAATACAGCTTAAATATATATTATATATTTTAATTCTTGTACTGTCATTTTAATTTATTATTTAATATATATTACTGAGCTGGATAATAAAGCTCCTATATATGTATACATTTATAATTCTTGCACTGTCTTAAATTTATTATATATACATATATATATTATCTATATATATTATATAAGTTATATTTACATTTCTGCCCTGTCAATTCATTTACCTATATTATACATCAGTGGATATACCCTAATTATTATATTATTATAAATCAGAGGATACACCCTGATAATATTATATTATATTATTATATATATAGCAGTGGATATACCCTGCTACTATTTACCTACATTTCTTTTCTGTTCTTTATATACTATATATACTACAATATATATTATATATATATCTATATATATATACATACTATATATATAAGTATATATATATATATATATATATATATATATATATATATATATATATATATATATATATATATACTTTATATTACAACCATGATATTCACGAACCCTGCCTATTTTAACAGAAACCAACTTCAGCACAGCCAGTGACCCCCAGTCACAAGCACCCTCAACCCTGACTGGGAGATCAGGTTTTCAGTACTATCAAGGAGTAGGCAAGTATACCTTGCCAAGTTAATATTCAAATTAAATTATTGATATCTGCTTTGTTCCTGAACTTCATATACCATGATTACCTGAGACTGCCTTGGGTACAGTCAACTGATACGTTGACATTAGCATATTAACTGTCACGACCCGCACCCGGAAATTCGGGCACGAGTGCGTGGGTACGTCCAGCCTACGCCGCAGTGTCGGCGGTAGTACGCTGTCTAGGGCATAATCACAGGTAATAAATCTAGCTCATTCACAATAATTAAATAGGCAAGGAAAAAATAGCAGGAAAAAGAACGCTAAGATTTTATAACCAGAATATGATAATCAGATCCAGAGTTTATTACAGAACCATAGATTATATCGGGGACAAACCCGATTACTAAGATGAAAGGAAATAAACAACTAATGCTAACTACTCTGCAGGAGTAGTCTCCTGGGGGGGAACCGGCTCTGCAACTGTATCGCCTGCTGGCTCATAGGGTCCATAATAGGTAGGGGCAAGGTTCTCATCATCGCCTAAACAACGGATCCAGTCAGGAAAGGAGCAAAGTACACAACGCACAACAAGATTTAAGCTAAATATTTGTGACAGGTAGAAAATAACTGACTAAGCATCATGTTGAGAATATGCGTAAGTAAATAGTGAAATTAACTGAGAAATAATGCTATAAAACAAGACTAGAAGTAAAGTATGATTAATTGCTATAAACCAGAAATACGAGTAAAACAGGAAAAATGTGACAGGAAATGTAACTGTAACAAGACAACAAGAACTGCAACAAGACAGGAACTATGTGCGTGAACTTGTGTATTTAGAATACATAGTTGGCATGTAGGGGTTTATAAGGCTAATAAGGCCGTCATAGACGACTAGCAGTCAGGAACAATCAGGAATAAGGCTGATGGTACAGTCGCGTACCAACAGCTAGCAGTCACGACAAGGGGAAAGGTAAACTACATGCCTCCTAGTATTCTCCCACCCGACATGAAAAGCAAGACATGAAATATATTATTCAAGACATGAAATCCAGTGTTCTAACTCTACATATGATCATCAATGGTACTATTAAGCAGGGAATTTATTTATCACAATATAAAGGTTAAACTTGAAGTGCAGGTACTTGCCTGTTGTTTGGATCTGATTAATTTGGTTCTTGGAGAAAATTCCAGAGATGAGTCCAAAAGCTGAAATAGACATTACCATCACGCTCATAAGATGTCAAATAGCTAGAAACGCCTGTCCTTGGGTCCAATTTGGAGACAAGGGCAAAAACGGCAGTTTCGGATCAAAACGGGGTCCGCCGGTGGGCCCGCTTTGCACCGAAAAATGTGTCCGGGTCAACGGTCTCCAAATTCACCAAAATTAGTGTCAACAGGTCAGGAACGCTGATGCGAATCCAACGGAACTTCCAGATTTGGATTCCGATGAGCCGATCACGAAATCGCCCGTCGAGCGGGGCCTGTGGGGCCCACGACACGCGATTTCGTCAACGTTCTCAGAATCGAACCAAACTTGACCCACAGGACCAGCGTATCGCTACGAGTCCGATGGCGCAAGTTTAGTCTCGATCCGACGTGTGTGCACGAAGTTAGGGTGAATTGCAGAAAAGACGGATACGGGGCGATGTCCGCGGATACGCGTTGATTCCGGTGTGCACGCACACCCGAATCAGCTTCCACGAAATCTCACACATCCGTATCGACGACGCGCACGTATCTGTGAAGACCGCACGCGACCAAGTCGTCCCGTTTGGCGGGGCGCACTCAGTTCCGGGGTGAAACAGGGTCTGGTTTTTTCCTGTTTTTGGATCGCGGTGTGCGATCACCACAGGACGCGATGCCCCAAACAGTTTGTCCGGACACCGAGAGGGTCATATAGGCTTCACAACGCAATTTACGGAATTGAAAAAGGAGCTACGAGGCGAAAGTTATGAGTACCTGAACAGGGCTCGAAACCGGGGCTGAAATCGTGTCCGTGTCGTGTCCGACACGACACAGGCTGTGTCCGACACGAAGAATTAGGGTTTAGGGTTTTCTAGCCGGACTCCGGCGGAGGGCGGCCGGACAGAGGCGGAGGGGGCCGGGGGCAGCGTGGGGGGGGCACGGCGAGGCGGCTGGGGACCGTCGGCGGCAGGGGTGGCCGTCGGCGGGCTGCTGCGGCCGCTGCTGCTGAGGGGGAGCCGGAGGCAGTCGTCGAGGGGGCCGGGCACGGTGGAGGAGGAGGCCGGGGAGAGGGATAGCGGCGGTGGCGGCGTCGGGCAGCGGTGGCGGTGGGCGAGAGCGACGGCGGTGGGGGGTGTAAAATAGGGGTGGCGAGGCGAGGGGGCTCCGGACGGAGCGGCGGCTAGCGCGGGGGCGCGGGGACGCGTGGCGCTGGCCGGGCGGAGAGGCGGGCGGCGCGGCCGGCGGGAGCGGAGCGGGGAGCGGGTCGTGGGGGAGAGGGCTGGGGAGCGGGTCGGGGTCCGGGCGGGTCGGGTTCAAGCGGACCCGACCCGACCCGTTAGGGTGACGGGCCGCGGGGGACTGGGCCGGACCGGCCCAATGGGCCGTGGGCTGGGATTTAAGGAATAAAAATAATAATAATAATAATAATTAATAATTAATAACTAATTAAGTAAATAGTTTGTTTTAGGTGTTTTAAAAATAGATCCGGGGTCCAATAAATTCCAGAAAAATTGCCCTAAGTCCAGTTTTCCATTTTACACCCAAAAATATTATTTTCATAATATTTTAATGTTATTTATTATCAATTAAAAATTTTGTAATAATTTAAAACCCTGATTTTAATTACAGAAAATTCCCAGAAAATTCCAAAAATTTGTGAAAAATCATAATTTTAATATTTTTGAAAAATCAGGGGCTTACAATCTACCCAACTTATAAAAATTTTATCCTCGAAATTTAAATTATGGCAGGGTTCTCTCTGTCCAAACTCACTTGGTCACAGTATAACGGGTTTCTCTTAGGTGAACATTGCGGTCGCTACCCAACTTAGAATTTTACCCATATCCTTTAAGGCTGTACAACTAGTAAAGCTAGGTCCCAACTTAATAAATCATGGTATTGAATCTTTAAGTCTGCAACACAAACACATCACTTAGGGTATTGCCTTAGTCATAAAGGGTTAACATCAATTTGACCGGTCTGAGGGGTATGTCTAACACTACAATTCAACTTATATCAAACACAGGATTTTGTCTTTCCGAAGTAAGGGAAGACGAGGATCAATAATAAGAGTTTAAGGGCGAGGTGGTAGAACAGAGGTATAGGGATCAAGGCGTTTAAAGAATTCTAATGGGGATTGTCAGGCGGTTATGGATTGAGATTCTATTCTGGTAATCATTTATTCGCATGCTCGTATTAGTACGGTTATGTAACTGATACGATATGCATGGGCCACCACTAAAACGTGTCACGACCCGCACCCGGAAATTCGAGCACGAGTGCGTGGGTACGTCCAGCCTACGCCGCAGTGTCGGCGGTAGTACGCTGTCTAGGGCATAATCACAGGTAATAAATCTAGCTCATTCACAATAATTAAATAGGCAAGGAAAAAATAGCAGAAAAAAGAACGCTAAGATTTTATAACCAGAATATGATAATCAGATCCAGAGTTTATTACAGAACCATAGATTATATCGGGAACAAACCCGATTACTAAGATGAAAGGAAATAAACAACTAATGCTAACTACTCCGCAGGAGTAGTCTCCTGGGGGGGAACCGGCTCTGCAACTGTATCGCCTGCTGGCTCATAGGGTCCATAATAGGTAGGGGCAAGGTTCTCATCATCGCCTAAACAACGGATCCAGTCAGGAAAGGAGCAAAGTACACAACGCACAACAAGATTTAAGCTAAATATTTGTGACAGGTAGAAAATAACTGACTAAGCATCATGTTGAGAATATGCGTAAGTAAATAGTGAAATTAACTGAGAAATAATGCTATAAAACAAGACTAGAAGTAAAGTATGATTAATTGCTATAAACCAGAAATACGAGTAAAACAGGAAAAATGTGACAGGAAATGTAACTGTAACAAGAACTGCAACAAGACAGGAACTATGTGCGTGAACTTGTGTATTTAGAATACATAGTTGGCATGTAGGGGTTTATAAGGCTAATAAGGCCATCATAGACGACTAGCAGTCAGGAACAATCAGGAATAAGGCTGATGGTACAGTCGCGTACCAACAGCTAGCAGTCACGACAAGGGGAAAGGTAAACTACATGCCTCCTAGTATTCTCCCACCCGACATGAAAAGCAAGACATGAAATATATTATTCAAGACATAAAATCCAGTGTTCTAACTCTACATATGATCATCAATGGTACTATTAAGCAGGGAATTTATTTATCACAATATAAAGGTTAAACTTGAAGTGCAGGTACTTGCCTGTTGTTTGGATCTGATTAATTTGGTTCTTGGGGAAAATTCCAGAGATGAGTCCAAAAGCTGAAATAGACATTACCATCACGCTCAGAAGATGTCAAATAGCTAGAAACGCCTGTCCTTGGGTCCAATTTGGAGACAAGGGCAAAAACGACAGTTTTGGGTCAAAACGGGGTCCGCCGGTGGGCCCGCTTTGCACCGAAAAACGTGTCCGGGTCAACGGTCTCCAAATTCACCAAACTTAATGTCAACAGGTCAGGAACGCTGATGCGAACCCAACGGAACTTCCAGATTTGGATTCCGATGAGCCGATCACGAAATCGTCCGTCGAGCGGGGCCTGTGGGGCCCACGACACGCGATTTCGTCAACGTTCTCAGAATCGAACCAAACTTGACCCACAGGACCAGCGTATCGCTACGAGTCCGATGGCACAAGTTTCGTCTCGATCCGACGTGTGTGCACGAAGTTAGGGTGAATTGCAGAAAAGGCGGATACGGGGCGATGTCCGCGGATACGCGTTGATTCCGGTGTGCACGCACACCCGAATCAGCTTCCACGAAATCTCACACATCCGTATCGACGATGCGCACGTATCTGTGAAGACCGCACGCGACCAAGTCATCCCGTTTGGCGGAGCGCACTCAGTTCCGGGGTGAAACAGGGTCTGGTTTTTTCCTATTTTTGGATCGCGGTGTGCGATCACCACAGGACGCGATGCCCCGAACAGTTTGTCCAGACACCGAGAGGGTCATATAGGCTTCACAACGCAATTTACGGAATTGAAAAAGGAGCTACGAGGCGAAAGATATGAGTACCTGAACAGGGCTCGAAACCGGGGCTGAAATCGTGTCCGTGTCGTGTCCGACACGACACAGGCTGTGTCCGACAAGAAGAATTAGGGTTTAGGGTTTTCTCGCCGGACTCCGGCGGAGGGCGGCCGGACAGAGGCGGAGGGGGCCGGGGGCAGCGCGGGGGGGGGGGGCACGGCGAGGCGGCTGGGGACCGTCGGCGGCAGGGGTGGCCGTCGGCGGGCTGCTGCGGCCGCTGCTGCTGAGGGGGAGCCGGAGGCAGTCGTCGAGGGGGCCGGGCACGGTGGAGGAGGAGGCCGGGGAGAGGGATAGCGGCGGTGGCGGCGTCGGGCAGCGGTGGCGGTGGGCGAGAGCGACGGCGGTGGGGGGGGTAAAATAGGGGTGGCGAGGCGAGGGGGCTCCGGGCGGAGCGGCGGCTAGCGCGGGGGCGCGGGGGCGCGGGGACGCGTGGCGCTGGCCGGGCGGAGCGGCGGGCGGCGCGGCCGGCGGGAGCGGAGCGGGGAGCGGGTCGTGGGGGAGAGGGCTGGGGAGCGGGTCGGGGTCCGGGCGGGTCGGGTTCAAGCGGACCCGACCCGACCCGTTAGGGTGACGGGCCGCGGGGGACTGGGCCGGCCCGGCCCAATGGGCCGTGGGCTGGGATTTAAGGAATAAAAAAAAAAATAATAATAATAATTAATAATTAATAACTAATTAAGTAAATAGTTTGTTTTAGGTGTTTTAAAAATAGATCCGGGGTCCAATAAATTCCAGAAAAATTGCCCTAAGTCCAGTTTTCCATTTTACACCCAAAAATATTATTTTCATAATATTTTAATATTATTTATTATCAATTAAAAATTTTGTAATAATTCAAAACCCTAATTTTAATTACAGAAAATTCCCAAAAAATTCCAGAAAATTGTGAAAAATCCCAATTTTAATATTTTTGAAAAATCAGGGGCTTACATTAACTTAGTCTTACAGACTCACCAATTGTTGTGAAAGTATTCTAATACTCTCCTAGACCCTATCACGGGAACACGTAACATGGTTGCAATGCATATTGGGATACGAGCTGCGTGGTGATTAGCTACCAGTACGTGTGACCCGTATCACGGATTAGAATAAATCAGGAAATGTACGACTTGACATTCATTGGGATGGGAAAGATAACTGGTAGACGTATGGGACACCCCCTCCATAAATATTTTATACTTTCGTACCATGATGGTCGATTGCAGAGTTCCCTTGAGTCAGGGGGCATATGACACATATACTAGCCAGTCCCCACGATTGGTGAACTACGTCAGCATATGTCTAGCCGACACAATCCCATGCATACTACAAGGTCTTTACTTGCATTTCACGTAGAATGATTAGCACCTTGTATTTATTTTTCTTTATTCAGTATTTACCTACTTGGCATGTCATTTTCTGTATCTTGTTATGTCCCACTGAGGATCTGGTTCCCTGCCAGATCTAGACGAGGCTTTTTACCCCACTGTGTACGGCCCTTATCAGGAGGCTAGATGTGTTACCGAGGAGGAGCTCGAGGAGACACCCTCAGAGAATGCTTGACCCTAGAGGCCTGCCACTTGGAGATGGAGATATTTTGATCAGATAGACACTGCTTAGTCTATCTAATTTTTCTGCGCTATTATCAGTTTTTGTAGTAGGCTTGTAACCTCACCAGTTGTGTACTGTATCAGACGCAGTTTTTATATATATTCAGCACTTGCTTTTCTGACATTTTGTTGTGGATGAGATAGTTTGCCTGTGTTGTTCTTGTAGTATCTTAGGACAGCGTAGCACGTCCCTATGGGTCTATTCAAAATAGATTAAGCCCTTAGTGACGTGTCAACTGGCCAGTGACACGTGGCCTAGTTCCTGACATTTTGGGACTGGGGCGTGACACGGTTTTAGTGGTGGCCCATGCAGGTCTAGTTTTAATTGCTAGTGGTATGATGACATGCCCAGCAATGCCTGCAATAGGATAGGAATATTAAGTCTCATCCACACTGACACCATCTTTACAATTTCTATTATTGCATCTTGCTTGATTATCATTATTTATCTCCTTTGTGTTTTCTAATTATCCTATTTTCCTCAGAAATATGGACATACCCGAGAAACTTGCGAATAATGGGGCCGACCAAGCAACAGACCCTTCGCCAAGTGCCCAAGGAACTCCGTCCAATCACCAGAATTCTGGCTAGGAGACGACACAAACACCACATGCAGAGACACCTTTGTCTCCACCTCCAGCCTTGCCTATCCTGATGCCACAACTTGAGGGTCAACCTCAAATGTTGCAGTTTCTCCAGACTATGTTGCAGAACCAGTGGCAACAAACTGAGGCCCTGAGACAGTCTCAGTGGCAGCAAACTGAAGCTCTGCGACAGACGTTAATGACGGCTTTGGAGAGAACTACTACTCCGACACCAGTACCTGTCCAACCAGCGGGCACAGTTCGAGGCTTCCGTCAAATGAGCCCGAGGGATTTCAAAGGCAACGAGACTCCTGAGGAGATCTCCGATTGGATCTCCAACACCGAAATGCTGCTAGAAGGATCGCAACTCACCCCCGACCTATGGATGACTGCTGTGAGGGGCCAACTTCTTGGCAACGCCCATCACTGGTGGAAATCCATAGAGCGCAGCATCGGCAAAGACCAAACTTGGCAACAATTCTTGGAGCATTTCAACGCCAAGTACTTTCCAGCGACAGTCTAGAATGCCCTATACTCCCAGTTCCTGCACCTGGAGCAGGGAAACATGACGGTAGATGCCTACGACGCGGAGTTTAGCAGACTAAGTCGTTTCGGTGCTGATCTGATCCCGAACGAGCTGAAGAAGGCTAAAAGATTTCACCATGGCCTTAACTACGAGCTCCAGAGGTACACAACAATGCAGTCAAGAATCTCCTACAACGAGGTTCTTACAGAAGCCAGGGAGCAAGAAGCCATTGGCCGAGGAGCCAGACGCTCAAATCCAACCTTCCCGGCCAAGAATCAGCACGGAGCAGGAGGACCTATCCGTCGTCCACAATATCAGACGCAGCAGATAACGGGACCCTATCAGAAGAAGGAGCTCCCGACTTTTCACTTTTGTGGCAAGAAGGGGCATTTTGCCAATGACTGCAGAAAGAAGCTGGAATTATGCCTGTTATGTGGAGCTAAAAATTATATGGCCAAAGACTGCCCACAACGCAGAGATGCAGCACCACAGCAAGGGCAGAAGCCAAGAGCCCAAGCTCAGAAAATGCTTCCCTCCACATCAGGAGGATATCAGAGAGGAGCACCTCTGCCTACTCAGGAGGCCCAGTTCAAGGCCAGACAACAAACCGGAGGACAAAGGCACGGACAAGCCTTTGCGTTAGCTGCCGTTGCAGAAGAGCCTGAAGGGGAAACTATAACAAGTACCATTTTAGTTGCATCATTACCTGTAACTGTATTATTCGATTCTGGGGCTACTTTGTCTTTCATATCTAGTAGTTTCGTAGCCATGCACAAGCTATCCACTTCTCCGCTACCCAAGTGTTGGAAAATACTTACTGGAGGAGGTATTGTTCCAGTTACCAACATTATCGAAACCTGTCCGGTAGTTGTTTGTAGTAGAGGACTAAGAGCGCGATTTTTGGTACTTCCAATGCCAAATTTCGACGTTGTCTTAGGCATGGACTGGCTAATCCAGAACAATGCTATCCTAGACTGCCGAAAGGGTAGTGTTATCTTTAGACCCCCAGATCACCCAGAGTTCGAATATATCCGAGGAACCATTGAGCAAGGAGTAGGCCAGACTCCTAGAGCTTACATGGCGATGGAGACAGCACTTCCCTCAATTATAGCAGAGTTCGAGGATGTATTTTCAGAAGAATTGCCAGGCCTACCGCCTGACAGAGAAGTGGAGTTCATTATTGAGCTGATACCCGGAGCTGCACCAGTATCCTCCAATGTATACCGACTGGCGAAGAAGGAGCTTGACGAGCTGAAGCTTCAACTGGAGGAACTACAGATCAAGGGATTTGTTCGTCCTAGTGCATCACCCTGGGGAGCACCAGTGTTGTTTGTACCAAAAAAGGACGGAACATATCGCATGTGCATTGATTACAGAGCCCTCAACGCTCTGACAATCAAAAACAAGTACCCCTTGCCGAGAATTGACGACCTGTTCGATCAACTAACAGGAGCCGTGGTATTCTCAAAGATAGACTTGAGATCAGGTTATCATCAGGTCAAGGTACGGAGGGAAGATATTCCAAAGACAGCATTCAGGACTCGTTATGGTCATTACGAGTTCCTGGTGATGCCTTTTGGACTAACTAATGCACCTGCCGTATTCATGAACCTGATGAACAGAGTCTTCCACCAATATCTGGACCAGTTCGTGGTAGTCTTCATCGACGACATTCTGGTGTATTCAAAGAGCCACGAGGAGCATGAAGAGCACTTAAGGTTGGTATTAGAGACGCTGAGATGGGAGAGCCTTTATGCTAAGATGAGCAAGTGTGAATTCTTCCTTGACCGTGTCGCATTTCTTGGACACGTTATCACCGGAGAAGGCATCTCGGTAGACCCAGCAAAGATCTCATCTGTTGAGACGTGGCCAACCCCGACCAACGTCTCAGAGGTGAGAAGCTTTCTAGGACTTGCCGGATATTACCGACGATTCGTAGAAAACTTTGCAAGAATCGCGGAGCCGATTACTCGTCTTACCCGCAAGGAGCAGGAGTTCATATGGACTGAAGATTGCCAGACAGCTTTTGATGACTTGAAGAAGAGTCTGACTACAGCTCCCATCTTGACTATACCATCTGGATCCGGAGGTTTTGTCATATATAACGATGCATCCGGAAAAGGATTTGCTTGTGTCTTAATGCAACATGGAAAAGTTGTAGCTTATGCCTCAAGGCAGTTAAGGACTCATGAGAAGAATTACCCCACTCACGACCTGGAGCTTGCCGCAGTCATCTTCGCCCTGAAGCTATGGAGACACTATCTATATGGCGAACGAGTGGAGATATTCACCGATCATAAAAGTCTGAAGTACGTCTACACCCAGAAGGACCTAAATCTGAGACAAAGACGATGGCTCGAAGTGATGGCGGATTTCGAAATTGATCTACAGTACCATCCAGGGAAAGCTAATGTGGTGGCAGATGCTCTAAGCAGAAGACCCTCGGCATTCTTTATGATCACCCAACCAGGTCTTCTGAGAGATCTAGAAAATTTGGGAATAGAGGTCATTATGCCAGGACTTGACGGCCAATTATCAAACTATCAGCTGCAATCAACTTTGGTAGAAAGAATCAAAGCTGCTCTACCAACAGATGCAAGATTTCAGAGGCTTCGACAAAGAACAGAGGCTGGAATTCAGACAGGATGTCGCATACACGAAGATGGGACTCTAAGATGTGGTGATCGTCTTTATGTTCCAAATGGAGAACTTCGTAATGAGCTTATGTCAGAAGCTCATAGCTCAACATACTCTATACATCCAGGAGGCACAAAGATGTACAGAGATCTGCGACAATATTACTAGTGGCATGGAATAAAGCGGAAGATAGCACGCTTTGTGGCCAAATACCTGGTGTGTCAGCAAGTCAAGGCTGAGCATCAGAGATCTGCCGGTCTACTTCAACCCCTCCCAATACTTGAGTGGAAATGGGAACACATTACGATGGACTTTGTTACGGGCTTCCCAAGAAGTCCTAGTGGTCGTAATAATGTATGGGTAATCGTAGATAGACTCACAAAGGCTGCTTATTTCCTACCTTTTAGAGTTGGACAATCTACAGAAGTCTTGGCAGATATGTACATGAAGGAGATAGTGCGTCTGCATGGAGTGCCAGTCAGCATAGTATCTGACAGAGATACGAGATTTACATCTTACTTCTGGCGAAGTATGCAAGAAAGTCTTGGTACCCGCCTCAAGTTCAGCACCTCGTATCACCCACAAACAGATGGCCAATCAGAATGCACCATCCAGACACTTGAAGATATGCTGAGAGCCTGCATGCTTGATTTCAGCGGATCATGGGAAGATCACTTACATCTGGTGGAATTTTCCTACAACAACAGCTATCAAGCGAGCATTCAAATGGCTCCCTTTGAAGCTTTGTATGGAAGGAAATGTCGTTCCCCAGTATGCTGGAGCGATGTTGGCGAGAGACAGATCTTGGGACCAGAACTGATTATTCGTACGGTGGAGAAAGTAAAGAAGATCCAGGGACACCTACGAGCTGCACAAGACAGGCAGAAGCACTGGGCCAACATTCATCGCCGACCTCTCGAGTTCCAAGTAGGGGAGCATGTGTTCTTGAAGATCTCACCTACCAGAGGAACTATCAGATTTAGAGGAAGAGGGAAGCTAAGTCCAAGGTACATCGGACCCTTCGATGTGCTAGATCGCGTCGGAGAAGTTGCTTACAGGCTAGCTCTACCTCAGACCTTGAAAGGAGTACATGACGTCTTCCACGTATCTCAGCTGAGGAGGTACATTCCAGACCCGAGTCATGTGCTGGACTATTCAGAGATCACCATCGGGCCAAGTTTATCATACCAGGAGGAGCCTGTAGAAATCCTGGACCGAAGCGAGAAAGTGTTGCGAGGCCAGACTATTCCTCTCGTTCGTGTTGCATGGAGACATCATGCACCAGGTGAATCCACCTGGGAACGAGAAGAGGATATTCATCAGCGTTATCCCCACCTATTTCCAAACCAGGGTATGTCCAATATTTCAAATTCAATCTTTCTTAAATCATCATATGTCCTTAATTAAATTTTTCATTATATGTTTGTTTTTATTTCGAGGACGAAATCTTCTAAGGAGGGTAGATTGTAAACTCCCTCGACCAGATTTCAGTAAATTAGGATTAGTTTAGACTAATTAGAATTATGGCAACTTTTTTAAAATTTATTTATTATATATTCTGCTGATTGTGCACCTGTCTGTTATACAATTAATTAGGGCATTCCACTAGCTGTTAAACCCTAAACAAATTCCACATACCTGCCCTAGACTTGTTAGACTACTTTTCCTGTATTTTTAGCAACTCCCAGAAACCTCGTTTGGTGCTTCGTTTTAGTCGCACAATTATCGTTACAAACGTACGTATTTATTTCCTATTTAATTTTCTGCTCTTTACCCATCTCTGTACCCCTAGAGATTTGAGGACCAGTAGGCACCTGTTTTGCCCAAACAAAAATACGATAATATTCTAGACTGAATATACTACAATTAGTGTATTGACACCGTAGAGAAATTATGACCCTAATAGCCTCTAAATAATTAGTAAACACCGTGCGCAGTATTTATTAATTAATAAATACGAGGACCCGTATCACCTGCAGAATCAGACCCTGCCTCTGCCCAGATTCTCTCCACTGTCCAAAACATTTTTCCCCAGCTATTTCCCTCATTTTTTTGTACAATTTAGAATTTCGGGTAATTAGTATTTAAAATCAGGTAAATTGTAAAATTACGCAAAATACCAAATTCATGCATTTATGCAATTATTGAAAAGTTAGGGGTCTTTATGCAAAATGGCATGCTAGGTGGCCAAATTCTATTGGCTAGACCATAGGTGTATGGGACCCACCCAAAACACCCAGAAAAATCCTGTAGAAATATCCCAAAAATCAAATTTACCAAAATACCCCCAAACTTCCCTTTATTTACAAAACTGCCATTGCCTACAACCCCTATAAAACCCGACCCCCTCCCATTCAAATCCTCACAACTCCTCCCTCCGACCACCGCCGGTCGCCCAACTCCGGCCAACCCTTCGCCCTGACCCCCTCTCCCCTCCGGCCAAGCCCCACCGCCAGCGCCGCCCTGCTCCGCCGGCCACAGCCTCCGCAAACACCCCACTCCCTCACTGCTACCCACAGCCACCACCACCCGAACCACTTCCCCCGCCGCCTCCGGCCACCGTGCATCGCCACCAACCCCACCTACCGACTCGCCCCGACCTCCTCTCTCCGACGACCACCCCCTCACCGCCCCACGACACTTCCTCCGGCCGCCCTCACCTCCACAGTGCCCCGGCCGAGCTCCCGACTACACCACCACCTCCACCTCCGACGGCCTCCAGCCTCCACCACCGCCGTCGTGGACCTCCGCCACCACCACCAACTTGACCGCCACCTTCTCCTCCACCGTTCCCCCACCCTGCACCGCCGCCTACTCCGCTGCAGCCTCCGCCGTAGCTCCCACAAGCTGCTGCTGCTGCTGCTGCTAGCAGCCACTGCTGCTGTTGCCGCTCCTCCGGCCGCCTCCGGCCAGCTCTGCCGCCGTCCACACGCCGTCGACAACCCCTAGGGCCCACCTGTCAGAGGGTATAATACTAAACCCTAATATATATGTATTTACATATATATCCCTATATGTATACCTATATGTATATATATGTATATATATATTTATATTTATATGTATATATGTATATTTATATATATATATATGTATTCTATTATTAATATATATATATTATATATACTGTATTTATACAGTATATTATACTGTATATACTATTATTATATATTTACTAAATATATGTATATATACCTATTATTTCTATCCATATATATATTTATAGTATATTTATATGTATATATGTATGTATATGTATATATTTATATATAATGTTATATATATTTTTCTGTTTTATTCATATATATTTATATATATATATATATATATATATATATATATATATATATATATATATATATATATATATATATATATATATATATATATATATATATATATATATATATATATATATATATATATTATAGATATATATATAACATATTTCATATATGTTATATTATTACTATTATAAATATAGTATATATGTATGTATATATATACTATGCATTTTTCTTTTATTTTATTTTCTGCACTTAATTTCCTGCACCTATTATATATGTTTATATATATATATATATATATATTATCTATATCCAGCTGGATAATACAGCTTAAATATATATTATATATTTTAATTCTTGTACTGTCATTTCAATTTATTATTTAATATATATTACTGAGCTGGATAATACAGCTCCTATATATGTATACATTTACAATTCTTGCACTGTCTTAAATTTATTATATATACATATATATATTATCTATATATATTATATAAGTTATATTTACATTTCTGCCCTATCAATTCATTTACCTATATTATACATCAGTGGATATACCCTGATTATTATATTATTATAAATCAGAGGATACACCCTGATAATATTATATTATATTATTATATATATAGCAGTGGATATACCCTGCTACTATTTACCTACATTTCTTTTCTGTTCTTTATATACTATATATACTGCAATATATATTATATATATCTATATATATATACATACTATATATATATATATATATATATATATATATATATATATATATATATATATATACTTTATATTACAACCATGATATTCACGAACCCTGCCTATTTTAACAGAAACCAACTTCAGCACAGCCAGTGACCCCCAGTCACAAGCACCCTCAACCCTGACTGGGAGATCAGATTTTCAGTACTATCAAGGAGTAGGCAAGTATACCTTGCCAAGTTAATATTTAAATTAAATTATTGATATCTGCTTTGTTCCTGAACTTCATATACCATGATTACCTGAGACTGCCTTGGGTACAGTCAACTGATACGTTGACATTAGCATATTAACTTAGTCTTACAGACTCACCAATTGTTGTAAAAGTATTCTAATACTCTCCTAGACCCTATCACGGGAACATGCAACATGGTTGCAATGCATATTGGGATGCGAGCTGCGTGGTGATTAGCTACCAGTACGTATGACCCGCATCACGGATTAGAATAACTCAGGAAATATACGACTTGACATTCATTGGGATGGGAAAGATAACTGGTAGACGTATGGGACACCCCCTCCATAAATGTTTTATACTTTCGTACCATGATGGTCGATTGCAGAGTTCCCTTGAGTCAGGTGGCATATGACACATATACTAGCCAGTCCCCACGATTGGTGAACTACGTCAGCATATGTCTAGTCGACACAATCCCATGCGTACTACAAGGTCTTTACTTGCATTTCACGTAGAATGATTAGCACCCTGTATTTATTTTTCTTTATTCAGTATTTACCTACTTGGCATGTCATTTTCTGTATCTTGTTATGTCCCACTGAGGACCTGATTCCCTGCCAGATCTAGACGAGGCTTTCTACCCCACTGTGTACGGCCCTGATCAGGAGGCTAGATGTGTTACCGAGGAGGAGCTCGAGGAGACACCCTCAGAGAATGCTTGACCCTAGAGGCCTGCCACTTGGAGATGGAGATGTTTTGATCAGATAGACACTGCTTAGTCTATCTGATTTTTCTGCGCTATTATCAATTTTTGTAGTAGGCTTGTAACCTCACCAGTTGTGTACTGTATCAGACGCAGTTTTTATATATATTCAGCACTTGCTTTTCTGACATTTTGTTGTGGATGGGATAGTTTGCCTGTGTTGTTCTTGTAGTATCTTAGGACAGCGTAGCACGTCCCTATGGGTCTATTCAAAATAGATTAAGCCCTTAGTGACGTGTCAGCTGGCCAGTGACACGTGGCCTAGTTCCTGACATTTTGGGACTGGGGCGTGACAGTAGTGGAAGATAATTGAGTTAAACAATGCACTAATAAATGCTCTACTAGGCCATACTAGGTCAATACTAAGTTTATAACTCTAAATTGGTCATTAACTATTCAATACTAGCTAGTAATAAGTCTCACCTTAGCTATACTAAGTCATTACCTAGGTATATAGCAAATACCTTAACTAACATTAAGTAATATAACTAACTGTCATACTTATACACTTTTTAGTAACTGATACTTAACTAACCCATACCCTATCAACTAACTGACACTAAATAGCACTGACTAATACCTATGCTTCATTAACTGATATCATACTCTTAATTAGTAACTGATACCACACCTTACCCTTAGTATCACTTCTAACTGATACCAACTTATATCAGTACTAATGCTAACTAATTCTAACTAATGCTACCATATCTCAAATTTTCTAACTGATACTGGATTCACTAACTATACTAATTGATATCATTATGGTATACTAACTCATTTAATAACCACAACTTATAATCCAAAAGCAACTGATATAAATGAATACTTACACCATTAATTGATACAATAGTATAATAATACTTAATGCTAAACTCAACTAATCCTTACTGATAATAATACTAATTGATACCCCAATCTATTATCTCACTGACACTGACTAGACCAACCCTCAATGTTTCACTGATACACATTAGTGTATCCTCTCTTATACACACAGTCCATTACCCTTTCCTTCACTACTTAACTAATGATACTGCTTTTTTTTAATGTTCTGATACCATCGGATGTGATACACACACTGGGGATGGCTTTTACTGCTGCTTTACCTTATTGTTTACAAATGTTACATCTAAGCACTTGTAAGCCCCCTCATTTTAGAATATGATTAATTTGGTTATTTATAATTATTTTTATTATTTTGTTTAATTAGATAGATTTAAAGAATTAATTTCTAAAATTCTTTTTAATATATATGACACTTAGCCATGACTTTGATATTTTGAGCAATGCACGACCTTTTTTCTTTCAACAAAATTTATATTGTTAATCTTGATTGTATTTAGTATAATTGGGCCATGAGTGTTGCATTATTTTGATGTCCCCCATGTTCTAAAAATATTGAAAACCATTTAGAATCACAGTTACCGTAAAACAGCCTTCATTAGACTAGAACTTGACCCAAACCAAATCCAAACATATGTAGGCATGTAGTGCACCAAAATATCCTCATATATATATATATATATATATATATATATATATATATATATATATATATATATATATATATATATAATATTAAAATTAATTTATATATATATTATATTTAAATTAATTTGTTTCTATTTAGGAGAATTTTATTTATAGAAAGTGGTATAGGTGTCATCCTAGTTGGCAAATAACTACCTAACCAATTTCCTAACCACCCGAACAACCAAATCTTATCCAATTACAACCCAAAAACCAACCCCCCCTCTCATATTCGGCCAAGAGCAGCCCCCTTGAGGCCGAACCTATTAGCACTAGGAAACCTTCTCCTATATTTAAATTTATTTAAAAAACTCATATATATATCAACTTATCACCAAACCCTAACCCTAACCATACCCCTCTCTCCAACGTGTAAGAGAAGCCTCATCTCCTTCACCAAAAATTTCCTCCTCTCTTCCAAAAGCTCTATTTTTATCATCCTTCCACCATCTCTCCATCCAAATACAATTAAACCTCCAAGAAGAACCCCATCTTCCCCAAAAATATATCAAAAATCTATTTTTATCATCAACAACCCATCAAGAAGGGAGTAGCAAGCCAAGCACAAGCAAGAAGGAGTATTTTTTGGATAAGAACAAGCACCATCATCCAATCCTCCAAAGTTTTCGGTAAATCTTTAATATTTCTTTCTCAAATCCCATGGCATGATCCTTTTAGGTTATGTAAAATTATTAATTTAGAACCCATATTTTGATATCTTGTTCTCATATTATAAAATATAAACTTTTCATGATAGGTTGGTGATAATTCACTTGTCGGTAGAACTAGTTTAAAATTTTTAATATGATTACTTGAGAAAATATTTATTAATTTTTAAAACTGAAAATTAAGTATTTTAAAATTATTTTTTGTTATTTTAATGTCAAATCTAAACCCTATAATTAAGAGCCATTAGCCTAGATTTTCGGGTGATTTTGTGGCATAGTTTTGCCCATAAATAGGGGTTATTTTGGAAGAAATAAAAGGTGATTATTTTTTGAGATTAAAACAGAATAAAATATGATATAAAATATTTTTTTATGAATATAAACCATACACATGGACTGGTAATGCTCCGAACAAGTTTCAGATAAAACTAGTCAACTTAAAGTAACCATAATCTTGAAATATGTTTATTTTGTCAAATCTGGGAATTAATTGTTAAAATAAATATAAATTATATTTAAATCAATATTATATGATTTATTATAATTTATGTTCATGTCATTTAATTGGGGACTTAAACTTAAATTTTAAAAGTCAAAAACCAAGAAATTAGGTTCTGATACCCTATAAAAGTAAGCAAAGTTGTTAGAAATAATAACGGCCTTGGTTATGCATAGCATCGAATAAATTATATAATTAAGTTATAATTACAAGAATTTGTGATTGGACCCTTAAGTGTATTAATTGATTGATAGGTCAATTGAATCCCGAAGGAGTGGACGCGGGATCATCTTTACCACCACTGACTGTAGAACCAGGCAAGTGTACCTTGCCAAGATGTTTACAGTTCTAAATTAGTTATTTAATATTATTTATGCATTAGATTTTATATTTTTGTGGCTTGGTTGATGTACTTATTGAGCCTAGGGCCGTCTACTTTGTGTCCGAACAAGATTTGGGTACCGACATCCTCTGCGGAGTCGAGTAACGTTGTCAGAGAGTCATATTTACGAAACCATGTTGGTGCAAATATTATTTGCATATCCAACCATAGGACACTGGATACGATATTCATGTAACAGAGTCTTTCTCGACTTGTTCGTGGTACTTTGACTCTGGATAGGACTACATGATGCATGATACAGGGATGATATAGTGATACATAGTGACTAAGACTTGTGCTGATAGTTAGAGGTCATGATCTTGCGTGTCTTGATTGAGACGTAAGGTTAGATTGGGTGGGGAGAGTCTTCATCATGCTATGGGCATATTTTACTTATTACTATTTATTGTGTATTAGGCTTTAGGTTCCCTCTGCAGAATCTAAGGTATTATATATATATATATATATATATATATATATATATATATATATATATATATATATATACAGCTTCCTCCTGGTTTTTCTACACGGAGCATTGAGTGTACTATTAGATTACGGAAGTGTCCCTTGAGATCTTCCGTGAGTACCAGCCCGGGGTACGATACCATACTCTCATTTGCATATCACATAGTTGGTCGTAGTAGCTTTCACCATTTTCACAATATTATACTGTTTACTTCTTGCTTGTTGCTTTCTTGTACCTTGTTACGTCCCTCTAAGGACCTGGTCTCCTGCCAATTTTTGCAGTATAGACGATTATGGAGCCTTTGGAGTTGCTGATGTGTGTTGCTTGTCATGTGGACATTGGTGCCATGTACTTATATTATTTCTACCGGAGTTATGATTATTTATTCATATTGTTAATTTATCTGCTGATGTAGCCTAGTTTTTATAGACTCATATTTATTTTTCGAGTCTATTCGAGCTTATGTGTTACTGGACGGCCGACTTTAGCACATGTGCTCATTCTTGATATTTTGTTCTTTATGTGGATTATGACATAGATATTTTCAGTATTCTTAGATAGTTACCCTTATTATACAGGTTATACATATTTGAGTCGGACCAGAGTCTGGTCGAATGCGTAGCTAGCATGTTACGCATTCCTAGTCCTACGTATTTGGGACTGGAGCGTGACATATTTTTGTGGTGGCCCATGTAGGTCATATCATATCGTTTCGGTTACGTTATTGTGTCGAACGAGCCTGCAGTTAGGATAAGGTTGTTAGGATCTCAATCCACAATTGCTATTAGAACTTCCTTTGATTTCTAATATCGTCCTTGAACCTCAAAATTGTAATAATCCATACTTTCTTTGAACTCTTATTCTTTGATTCTTATTTTTCTCTAACTCGGAGAGACGAACACTCGTGCACGTTGATCTCCCCAGGAAAAGATTTTTGTCAAGATAAAGAAGACATATTTGATAGATTATTTGTAAGTAGATGGTTACCTGAATAGTAAAGATCATGGTAGATAATTTCTAGATATTAGAGTGAGAATAGATTAAGACATTACCAGTAGAAACCTAAAACAAGATGGACTCTATCAATTGCTTAGAATAGAAGTGATGGGTTAATATTAAATAAACATATTAGATGTATATGAGTGAGTTTATGTTAGGATATAATACTATGTTTTGATAAGATGGTTTGATCTAAGGTGGGTAGGTTTCTCGACTAGCGAATTGGTTTGGAGGTTAATCAATTTATGAAGATAATAATTGTCAAATTTTGGTGCTTTGATGCTTAAACTTCTATGTGATAAAAAAAAGGGTGTTTCGTTTTGAATAGTGAAAAAAATGATGAGATAAGGAGCTAGAGATTTATTTAATTTAAAATTTTAAGGCGATTATGATGTAATAGATTTAAAATTTTAAATTAAAATATTTTTGATGAATTTAAATGTTGTGGAGTTTAAATTTCAAGGATAAATATTAATTTAAATAAAGGGTTGAGAATTTGATATGACAGCATTGACGATTTTGTTAAACCATAAGTTTTTGAAGATTATGATATGATTGGATTTGTGTTTAAATTTAAAAGAGATTATGTAATAAATTTAAATTTAGATTTTAAGAATCTTGAGGCATTTAAACTTTGTGGGGTTTAAGTTTGAAGATTTTGATAAGATTTGACTTGGAATCTAAATTTGAGAATTTTAGGATATGAAGAGGCGGCGCACTGGTGAATATCAATTTCAAAATTTTATAATTATTTTATTTTTTGAGTATTATGTGAAAAATAATAATATAAAGAAAAAGATCGAGAGAATAGTTTCAAATTCAAATTTTGTGGATGTAAATTTGAATTAAAATTTATTCAGTGGAATATGCAATGGTTGGATTTAAATTAGAGGATTGGATTTAAACTTGAATTATTGAGATTGAGTTATTAAATAAAGTTTTGAGGAATTGGATTTAAATTAAAAATTTTAAATGATAGAATTTAAACTTTTAAAACTTTGAGAAGAGTTTGATAAAATAGATTTATATTTCCTTATAAGAAAATTTTAGAGGTTAAATAATATTTGGTAAATTTGAGTAAGTTTTGCGATAATTGTTGAATTGAAGGTAAGTAAAAATTGTGGTTGATTATATAAAGAAAAATATATAGAGGAGTAATTTTTTATGGAACAATTTTTGGAATTCAAAATTTTAGATGAGATTATTTTAAACCTTGTTATTGGATTTAAATTTTAAGAATAGATAGAATTAAATTAAGTTTTGAGATTTGATGAGATAAAGATATATTGTATTAAAGATTATAAATTTTGGGGATTTGATTTGATCTTAGAAGGTTGGTTAATATTAGATATGCCATATATGAATTATTTTGTTGGGTAGCTTTATGATTGCTAGGTTTAATGATACTATAGAGGATAAAATTGATTAAGTTATCAATATTATCGTTTCAAGAAAAAAAAATTGAGAAATTGAGGAGAAGACTATTTGAGAATTGAACTTTAAAATGGTGAAATGAGACAACTTTGAGGATGGAATTTAAAGGTATTATATGATAAGATTGAATTTTAAATTCTGAAAATGACATAATATATTGGATTTGATTTTTCTCTAAATTTGAAGGACTTAAATCTATCAGAGTTTAAATTTTGGAATTTAAATTTGGAGAATAGAATTATGGAAATTTGATTTAAAATTTTGAGTATTGGATTATTAAATTTATATTTTGAGAAAATTAAGAAGATTAACATTATAGATAGTGGACTACAAGATGTGGATTCAAACTATATTTTGAAGGTTGGAATTAAATTCAAGTTTAAGAATTTAAGGGCTTTGGATCTTACTGATTTAATTTTGAGGATTTTAAAAAAATTGAATGAGTAGAATAATAATAAATTTAAAAGGTGAGAATTGAGTTTAATTTAAATTTGAGGAGTTTAAATCTTGAATTGGTTAAATTTTAAAGATTTAATTTTCAAATTTAATTAAAAGTTTGAGATAAAATTCAAGAAATTAAAGGATAATGTTGAGGATTTTGAGTGTTAGGAGTTCAATATAATATTGAGAATTGATTTATGGGTTGGATTAAACCAAATAAATAACAATATAAAGATTGACTTTATCACTTATAGAATTGACTTTTAAGGAGTTAATTTGAATTCAAAATTTGAATTTTTTTTGAGAGATAAGATTGATGGAGTAGATTTCGAATTCAAATTTTAATGATAAAACTTTGAACATTTAAATTTATTCATGAGATATGCATTAGTAGGATTTAAATTGAGAAATTATTTTTAACTTTTAAATTTTTGGGATTGACCCATTAATTGATGTTTGAGGATGACCATTAATTTAAATACCAAAAATTTGTATATACGTAATGGCAGTGAGGACAAGACAAATTATGGCTATAAGGACAAATCAAATTATTAGAAAATTTTAAGAAATGACAAAATATGAGATACAAATTTTCAAGGATGGAATTAAAAAAAATTAAAAATCAAGATTGGATTTGATTTTTAAGTTTGGATATGGAATTAAATTTAAAGGATTAAAGTATTTTATTTTTGAACATTGCTATAAATGAGATTTAAATTTTGAGGAAATAATATTAGATTGTAATTAAGAGTTACGACTTGAGAATCTGATTTAAAAAGAAAATTTTATTGAATTTTAAAATTTTGAAGATAAATTCGAATTTCAAAGATTTACTTTAAAATTTTAAGCTGTGAGGATGAAGTAAAATTTGAGGACTTTGTTAAATAACAAAAGCGATTTGACTTCATGATTATATTGCTTAAATTTTAATAGAATATATATATATATATATATATATATATATATATATATATATATATATATATATATATATATAT
Organism: Iris macrosiphon; assembly: GCA_036927795.1. Taxonomy (NCBI): domain Eukaryota; kingdom Viridiplantae; phylum Streptophyta; class Magnoliopsida; order Asparagales; family Iridaceae; genus Iris; species Iris macrosiphon. The sequence goes on from JAYESA010000009.1 coordinate 3,880,450, forward strand.
ATATATATATATATATATATGTTATTGAAGATCTTAAATAATTATTTTTATTATTTTGTTTAATTAGATAGATTTAAAGAATTAATTTCTAAAATTATTTTTAATATATATGACACTTTGCCATGGCTTTGATATTTTGAGTAATACACGACATTTTTCCTTCCAACAAAATTTATATTACTAATTTTGATTGTATCTAGTATAATTAGGCAATGGGTGTTGTATTATTTTGATGTCTCTCATGCTCTAAAAATATTGACAACCATTTAGAACCATTGTTACCGTAAAACTACATTCATTAGACTAGAACTTAACCCAAACCAAACCCTAACACATGTAGGCATGTAGTGCACCCAAATATCCTCATGTATATATATATATATATTATTTAAATTTATTTATTTCTATTTAAGGGAATTTTATTTATATAAAGTGGTGTAGGTATCATCCTAGTTGTCAAATAATGAACTAACAAATTTCCTAACCACCCAACAACCAAACCTTATCCAATTACAACCCAACAACCAACACCCCCTCTCATATTCGGCCAAGAGCAGCCCCCCTTGTGGCCGAACCCTATTAGCACTAGGAAACTCCCTCATATATTTAAATCTATTTAAAAAGCTCATCTATATATCAACTTATCACCAAACCCTAACCCTAACCATAACAAATATCTTTCCCCCTCTTGTGTCCGACCCCTCCCCTCTCTCCAACGTGTAAGAGCAGCCCCCTTACCATCTCTCCCTCATAACATCATCTAATTCACCAAAAATTTCCTCCTCTTTTCCAAAGGCTCCACTTTTCATCATCCTTCCACCATCTCTACATCCAAACACCATTAAACATCCAAGAAGAACCCCATCCTCCCCAAAAATATATCAAAAATCTATTGTTATCATCAACAACCCATCAAGAAGGGAGTAGCAAGTCAAGCAAAAGCAAGAAGGAGTATTTCTTGGACAAGAAGAAGCACCATCATCCAATCCTCCAAAGTTTTCGGTAAATCTTTAATCTTTTTTCTCAAATCCCATGGCATGACCCTTTAGGTTATGTAAAATTATTGATTTAGAACCCATATTTTGCCATATTGTTCTCATATTAGAAAATATAAATTTTTCATGATAGGTTGGAGATAATTCACTTGTTGGTAGAACTAGTTTAAGACTTTTAATGCGATTACTTGAGGGAATCGTTATTAATTTTTAAAACTGAATTAATAGGTATTTATTTGCTGAAAATTAAGTATTTTAGAATTATTTTATTTTATTTTAATCGCAAATCTGAACTTTATAATTAAGGGCCACTAGCCTAGGTTTTCGGATAATTTTGTGGCATAGTTTTGCCCATAAATAGGGGTTATTTTGGAAGAAATAAAAGGTAATTATTTTCTGAGATTAAAATATAATAAAATATGATATAAAATAATTTTTCATGGATATAAACCAAACACATGGACTGGCAATGCTCCGAACAAGTTTCGGACAAAATTAGTCAACCTAAAGTAGCCATAATCTTGAAATATGTTTATTTTGTCAAATATGAGAATTAATTGTTAAAATAAATATAAATTATATTTAAATCAAGATTATATAATTTATTATGATTTATGTTTATGTCATTTAATTGGGGACTTGGTTATGCATGACATCGAATAAATTAATATTATTTATGTATTAGACTTTATATTTTTGTGGCTTGGTTGATGTACTTGTTGAACCTAGGGCCGTCATACGATACTTTATGTCCAAACAAGATTCGGGTACCGACATCCTCTGCGGAGTCGAGTAACGTAGTCAGAGAGTCATATTTACGAAACCATGTTGGTGCAAACATTATTTGCACATCCAACCATAGGACACTGGACATGATACTTATGTGACAGAGTCTTTCTCGACTTGTTCGTGGTACTTGAACTCTGGATAGGACTACATGATGAATGATATAGGGATGATTATAGTGATACATAGTGACTAAGACTTGTGCTGATAGTTAGAGGTCATGAGCTTGTGTGTCTTGATTGAGACGTGAGGATAGATTGGGTGGGGAGAGTCTTCATCGTGCTCTTGGCGTATTTTACTTATTACTATTTATTGTGTATTAGGCTTTAGGTTCCCTCTGCGGAATCTAATGTATTATATATATATATATATATATATATATATATATATATATATATATATATATATATATATATATATATATATATACAGCTTCCTCATGGTTCTCCTACACGGAGCTTTGAGTTTACTATTAGATTACGAAAGTGTCCCTTGAGATCTTCCGTGAGTACCAGCCCGGGGTACGATACCATACTCTCATTTGTATATCGCATAGTTGATCGTAGTAGCTTTTTCCATTTTTATAACATTATACTGTTTACTTCTGGCTTGTTGTTTTTTTGTACCTTGTTACGTCCCTCTGAGGACCCGGTCTGTAACACCCCGTTCCGCTCAAGCGGACTGCCGACTCAAACGGCAATCGTGCAGCTGTCCCGACCCGCTTTGCCTCGATCAAGAAGCAAAGGATATCCAGACTTGTCCCTACAGGAATCCGGCTTGGACTTTCAGAGGCTCGCTCAGACGTATCGCTCTACCGAGGCGAATCATCGCTAAGGTGGGTGGCTACGGTGAACTTGTCTTTGCTTAGCCAACACACATAAAATCTGGAATGTTTATGCTAGTCGCTAGGTGAATCACCCCCTGCATGCTAATAAATCCAACGCACCTAGCTAAGAGAATAATCCCAACTCATATTGCTTGCTAGAACATGGAAAAGAAAATACTGCTTATATTCAGACCCTCGCATGCTAAGTCCTTTAACGGTTTCACTTCTCGGCTTACCTTCGGGCCCGAGCAACGTGCCTGCTTATGTTCCTAGAAATGCATGCTTGTCTGCTTGATTGTTACCGTGTTTTCATCCAAACCCCGGAAGATTACTAAGTAGTCGTTCCGTGCATGATTGACCCTGCAGGTATCCTGGACCGTTAGGTCACCAAGCAGCCCCGAACCAGGGGAATGCATCAAGACAAGTTATTGTACAAAGAACAAGATCCAAGTATCCCGTGTACTCGTGTACTCGTGTTCCCATGAACTCGTGTTCTCGTGTTCTCTTGTTCAAAGTGCACGCGTGTTCTCGTGTTCTCGTGTATCTCGTGATAATTGAATGACCCAAGAAGAAAGTGCATGTCGCGGACAACTCGAAAATGAGGTATAGTTCTACGGACGGTCACCGGGGCACTGGGGCCGATCCGATCCGGATGGAACTCTTGTGTGGTCCCTCGTGTTCGGGCGAGTGGTTTGTAGCACCTCGTGTACTTACGTTGCATTCCACTTTCCCGGGACCACATCACGTGTGTAGTCCATCGTGTGCGGACAAGATGGTTTGTAGCACATCGTGTACTTTGTTGCATTCCATCTTGGCCTTGGACTACTTCATGTACAATCCATCGTGTACGGGCCAGATGGTTCGTAGCGCATCGTGTGCTCTCGTTGCGTTCCATTCTCGTCTGGGATTAGTCCTTTATGGCTATGCCAGCGACTCATGTTCATATAGATAAGTCATCCTCGCTTAGCGGCTATCCGCGTGCGAGTCATTGCATCAAGAACAACTGAGCACACCAAATACTGTCCCGTTCAATGACTCTCATGTTTGCATGTTGCATATGCTATGCTCCTGAATGTTTATACATGCCCCTGCTTAAAATTAACAATGTTTGCCTTGGACAGGGAAGGAGATGGTAAGTTGGTAAGTCTTGCCGTGTTTCCTCTAACATCGCACGGCGCACTGCCCGACACGTTAGGCTATTCAATATCTGCATGAAACTGATCCTAAGGCAATTAGAAAGACAACTTAATAGTTGTGCACGGAACCTGTATTACGTGTTTGGATTTGTCGAGCGAGCGAGTAGCTTCCCCACCAGTGCATTCAATGTACTGATAATCCACCAGTTTGATATGCAGGGTGCGGGAGAACCTCGTGCGGTGCGGACGCCTCCTTCGTGCGTGCTAAGGCCAGGAGTTCCCTCTGAAGCCTTGCAACGGTGCGTCCGGGACTGAAGCACATATACAAGACATAAGTTGTGAACATCGTCCGACCATCGCCTGTACATTCATTCCACAGTTGTAGCCACTTGGCACGCTTTTACTGTTTCAGAGAGAGAGGCTTGAGCGACTTGTAATCTCGGCTATACGCCGCCTGTAACACTTGTTCATATCAATAAAGAGATTACTTTACTTTGTTTCAATGCTTCCGCTATATTTGTCGACTCAGTGAACCTGTTACCGATCGCCTATGCGTTCATGACTCCGCTGCACTCGGACAATCTGTGCGACTCTGTGGCTTAGAACTCTTACCGCCAGCCAATGAACCATGGCCTTGCACGGGCATGGATCACGCTCGTGCGGCATCACGCCCGGATGGGTTAAGCGATCGTTCTGCGGGAGCGCTGGCGAGGGTAATTCCCGCCTAGCGGGAATGGCCGATTTGCCTGCGGGAGATCGGGGCATGACACGGTCCCCTGCCAGTTTTTGCAGCATAGACGATTATGGAACCTTTGTAGTTGCTGATGTGTGTTGCTTGTCATGCGGGCATTGGTGTCAGGTACTTATATCATTTCTATCAAAGTTATGGTTATTTATTCATATTGTTAATTCATTTGCTGATGTAGCCTAGTTTTTATAGACTCATATTTATTTCTCGAGTCTATTCGAGCTTATGTGTTATAAGGCGGCCGACTTTAGCACATGTAGTTCATTCTTGATATTTTGTTCTTTATGTGGACTATGACATAGATATTTTCAGTATTCTTAGATAGTTACCCTTATTATACAGGTGATACGTATTCGAGTCGGACCAGAGTCTGGTCAAATGCTTAGCTGGCATGTTACGTATTCCTAGTCCTACATATTTGGGACTGGGGCGTGACAACACTGCTACTATTGTTACCTTCTCTTCTCTCATCTGCAATAAATTGCAGTGCACCCATCCCCATCTGTACAACAAGCACATTGTTGTGGCCACTGCTTATCTTATCCTCTTAACCTGATACATACTAACTTAGCATCCAAAATTTGATAATGCACTTGACCTGGAAATGAACTCATCACTGACATCCAGGCCCTTCCCTACTCGAGCTCCAATTGATCTGATATTGAGTATCACCCAAACTCAGGTGCTACTAAAGCTCACTTCAAACATTTGTTGCAACCTTATAGCAAATGTGTACAACACACTGCTGCCACACTCCAATGCTAGGTACTCGAGCTCCCCACAGTTCTGATACATAAAGTCACATACACACATAAGTGCACTACCAATGGACATCAGCAAATAGCTATTACCTGATCCCTATACTCGCTCCCTGAACCACCATGAAGTTTTCCCCAGACTAGACACCCTCTCATCATGTTTGGAACAGGTTGCAGCACCTACCAAGGCTGTCGTGCACTGATAGACTAGTATCAGTGTTCACACTAAAAAAACTATTGTACTACAAATTTTTGGTAACACTCCTGTCACACCCTAGTCCCAAAATATCGAGGGACTGGACACGTGGCAATGGCCAGCAGCACGCACCAATGGTCAACATAATTTAATGGAACCATCAGGGCGCACTTAAGCTGTAAAGAAGGTCTACTACAACAAGTCACACTAATCTCATCCATAAAAGATAAATAAATAGACTGCATAATGAAATGGAAATAAGTAGCAACAAATCTCAATAAGTCGATCGGAGAACAATCCGACATATGTCTGAATACTCTGGCTCAGTAGGCCAGGAACAAAAGAGATAAACATGAAATAAATACTGAGTACAGGAACAGATACTCAGGAGAAGTCTTCGGCAGTCACCTCGTCTTCAGGGTTCAGTTCTGCTCCAGTATCAAGTCCAGCAATAGCTTCAGCTCCTGTCCCGTATATCTCAGGGTACTGCTCCTCAGCTAAACCTGGGGACATAATCCATTCCAGGTCCTCAGGGGACATAGCAAGGTACAGAAAATACAAGCCAAATAAATAAGCAGTGCAGCAATAAGTAAATAATGGGGTAAACTATGTAACCAGCTAAGTGATATGCAATATGAGAGCAGCACTAGAACTCAGGCTGAGATCGCTACAAGCTCTGTGTCGGGGAGCCGGTAGCAGTAATAACACGTAAAGGGTCTAGCTCTGCTGGAGAGTCTACAACCTCACAATAATAGTAGATATCTATATAGAACAGCCTGTAGCCTGTGTGTCTCTCCCCACCCAATGTAATCACGCAAACCATGACCATAACGTCTCATGTCCATGTCAGCGGGATTATAACTAATGCAACAAGTCATACTATCTATAAATAAATATCTCTGTCAAGTCCTGCATCCTATACAGAATCACCATGAATATCTTAGAAAGATTCTGTCCATGTATAGTGTCAAGTATCCTGGGTTGTAGGGTACTTGATAGGTCAAGTACAAGAGTAAAGGGTATCGTAAATCCATCTCTAAATGACGAACCCAACACCGCGTACGGTGTTGGCACCCGACTATGATCGGACACTAGGTACGTCATACGTTTTCTAGGTTAAGCAGTTTAAACAAGTTTATATGAATTTACACAAGACATCCAGCAAAGTATTATTACAGGAAATATGAAGATAAAGACTGCAAGTTTGGCAAGGTGCACTTGCCTGATGTTTGGATTCCACTTAGGTTCTGTTCTCGGAAATTTCCAGAGATGTCTCCGAAAACTGAAATAAACAGTACCATCACGCTCAGAAGGTGTCAAATAGCTAGGAACGCCTATCCTTGGGTCCAATTTAGAGACAAGGGCAAAAACAGTAATTTTGGGCTAAAATGGGGTCCACCGGTGGGCCCGTTTTGCACCGAAAAACGTGTCAGGGTCAACTATCTCCAAATTCACCAAACTTAGTGTCAACTGATCAGGAACGCTGATACGAACCCAATGGAACTTCCAGAATTGAATTTTGATGAGCCGAGCACAAAATCGCCCGTCGAGTGGGGCTTGTGGGGCCCGCGACACGCGATTTTGTCAACGTTCTCAGAATCGAACCAAACTTGGGTCACAGGACCAGCGTATCGCTACAAGTCCGATGGCATAAGTTTCGTTTCGATCCGACGTGTGTGCACAAAATTATGGTGAATTACAGAAAAATTGGATACGGGGCGATGTCCGTGGATACGCGTTGATTTCGGTGTGCACGCACACCCGAATCAGCTTTTACGAAATCCCATACGTCCGTATCGACGATGCGCACAAATCTGTGAAGACTGCACGCGATCAAGTTGTCCCGTTTGGCGGGGCGTACTCAGTTACGGGGTGAAACAGGGTCTGGTTTTTCCTGTTTTTGGATCGCGGTGTGCGATCACCACAGGACGCGATGCCCCGAGCGATTTGTCCGGGCACCGAGAGGGTCATACAGGCTACGCGTTGCAATTTACGGAATCGAAATCCGAGCCACGAGCAAGAAGATACACGTACCTGAACGGGGTCAAAAAACAGGGTTCTCGTCGTGTCCGACACGTGTCGGACTCGGGGATCAAATTAGGGTTAGGGTTTCCCAGGCCGGGCTGCGGCGGCTGAGGGGCGGCGCTGCGGTGGGGGAGGCCGGCTAGAGGGGCTCGGGCGGCGCCGGCGAGGCTGGGCGGAGGCGGCGCAGGGGCCGGAGGCGGCCGGAGCAGCGGCGGGGTTCGCCTCTAGCTGCTGCTGCTGCTCGGCGCTGTCGGGGAAGGAGGCGGAAGGAGGAGGAGAAGAGGAGGGGGCGGTGGAGGCGACGGCGCTGGGGTGCTGCGGGTCCGGGCGGCGGCGGCTGACGGTGGTGGAGCGAGGTGGCGGCGGAGTGGGGTCTGAGGCGGTGGGGGTCGACGGCCGGGGGGGGGGGGATATATATATAGGAGAGGGGCGAGGGAGAGGGGGCCGAGAGGGGAGGAGGACGTGGCGGGGCTAGCGGAGGGGGAGGCGGGTCGTGGCGGCCGGAAATCGCGGCGGGCGGCGGAGAAATCGGGGCGGGACGAACGTGGGGGTGAGGGGTGCAGCGGGTCGGGTCTGGCGGGTGCGGGTGTGGCCGACCCGACCCGACCCGATAGGAAACGGGCTGGGCCGGTGCGGGCTGGGCCGGTCTGTGGGCTGGGCCGAAAAACAATAAAAAATAATAATAATAATAATAATAATAATAATAATAATAATAACCATTAATTAATTAATAATTAGCTTAAATAGTTTTTAGGCATTTAAAAATAGGTCTGAGGCCCAATAAAATCCAGAAAAATTACCCTAAGTCCAGTTTTCTATTTTACACCATAAAATCATATTTTTATTACATTTTAATATTAGTTATTAGCAATTAAAAATTATACAATCACCACAGCACCTATGTAAATTTCTGAAAATTGCAGAAAAATTCCCAAAAATTGATTTTAAATAACTGAAAATTTTAGGGTGATTACAACTCCTCTCCCAATCCATCACACAATAATACACCCACACACACTCACAATCACTTAAGCACAGTATTTCCTAAACTCACTTATACTCGAAGCTCAAACCACACACACACACACACACACACACATATATATATATATATAGACACTTATTATCATATGCTTCTCTCTATATGATACATTAGAGGCAATTAAGCAAACACCTAGAATACATAACTAAAGTATTCATGAAATGCACCCAACCACAATGCCAAAACTCTCAATACTCTGCAATAATCCTTCTCACATATCAAATACACTAGTATATAGCTAATACAACTTACTACAAAGAGAATTTAAGAGTAATTGTATAAACCACCCAAAATAGAGCTTCGTATCATACCGTATCGCACAATACCCTGATACGGCCTACACGTATCCATTTGTGGACACGTACTTAGTATCACAACCCCGATCTAAGTCTAATTAGATCTAATTGATCTCATGACACATAATTGATGTGTCAATCTCGTAATTCTCCTAACATGCACACAAATTATCACATAGAATTTATAATTCATAACCAATTAGCCTAGAACTTGTTCATATATGTAGCTCTATGCCATAGGGTCATTCCTTATGGTCAAATGCATGATTTGGGAGCTAGAAAAAGAGAGAATTTAGAAATTACCAATTGGGAGATGGATTTTCAATAAAAACCAAAGTGGACACGATCCGTACACGATCTCTCCTCTACGACTCATCCTCCTCCTTGTGCTCCTTGCTTCTCCAAGCTCCAAGCTCCTTGTGGAATGAGAATGAGAGAGAAAATGGAGGTGAATTGAGTGAGAATTCAATGGAGAGAATGATAGAAAATTAGGGATCTAATTTCTAGATCTAGAATGAATGCAAATGAGAGGAGAGAGAGAGAGGAGAGCCCCCTCTAGTAGTGGCCGGCCCCCTTTCCCCTTTCCCAAGTCACATATAAATGTCCCATGTACCCCTCCATCATGTATTATGGAGAAATAATTAGGGAGGGCTATTTGGATAGTTTCTAACTAATTATAATTAACTAATTCTTCTTAATTAATTAGTGAGAATGGTCTAATGGGCTTGGGTCCAAGTTAGGCTCACTAGTTGTCATGACAAATTTTAATTAGTTCATATGGGTCAAGTCTAACTATTTGCTAGCCCACTAACTATAATTAAAATATAGCACAACCACAATATTAATATAGCATACTAATTAATTATTAAATTACTAAAATAGTATAGCTATACTAAATGACTAAATTACCCCTATTTGGAAAAGTGAGGGTGACAGAGATTGCTTATGTGTTGAGTTCTTCTATGTTCTAATTGTTGCCATGCGTAGATGCATAATGTCGGTCTCTCTTCGGCAACCGCAATAAACTTCTCCATGCGACTACTAGCTTCAGACATCTCCATGCGCCAACTTGCATCAGATGTCGACTTCCTTTCTCTTGGAATGTGCATCTCCAGCGACGCCAAATCAAGATCACTTTCATCTGCAGTAATACTAGATCCTGTATCTCTCTACCCACGTCCAACATTTGGCAGATGACTCATTCCTCATCCAAATAATTGAAGTGTAGCTCGTCAATCTTTTCAAGTTTGTAAAAACTTGTGTCGAGAAGACTTGTACGGTTGTTCTCCATCTTACTCGGATCTTGCTTTGAGATTGTTATTTTCTGAGACAGATCTTCAGATGGATTGAACAGATATCAGAAATAAAACTCTGAACGAGCTTGTTAGGAAGATAGCAAAAAACTCTGAACGAGCTTGTTATGATGGTACAAGATCTTCCTAAGCAGATATATAAACTCAAGATGAGTGCCAACTCCAGAAACCAACAGGCAGAAACAAGCGTTGTTCTTTCTTGCGAACACAGTTGCAATTGAGATAGAACAAGAACTAAAAAATGAAAAGAACATTCATTCTTCCTTGCAAAATGTAGTTGCAATCAGACAAAACGAACAAAGAAGAAAAAGGAGAAGAAGACAAAATAAAATTATTCTTGCTAGGGCGGTGAGCGTTGCTCAAAGCAAGATTCGTTCTCTATCGACGATCTGCTCTCAGGAGCCAGCAAGTTCACAAGAGAACTTCTGGAACGCTCGTAGTCACATCTTTGTGTGACTCGAATTGACTCCTTTGGACTCCTCTTTCCCAATTTTTGGTACGTCTCAAAAGGAGGCTAGAGGGCTCTTTATATAGGGAATGATGGAATCTTATCCTCCTCTTCTTGATATGGGACTAAAAAACCAATATACAAAATTGATATCCCACAATTGCAGCCCAATGCATAGCCCGCTCAGCGTCCGTTCAGCACCCACTCAACACCCTATCAGCGATCGTTCATCGCCAGTTCATGCAACACGCGCATGCAATCCCGAGCATAAAACTCGAGCATAAAATGAGCGCACGAGTGCACAAGCTCATAAAACGAAGTACAAAGTGCGCCAACAAAGCGTCACTTTACGCCCTTAAGCCCGAGTTCGATTGGGCTTAAGCTCCAATGGAATAATATCCAAGAGCATGACAAAAAGCTTAAAAGCTTTCATTGAGGAGTTAATCTTTTTTCTCCTAATAAAACACCCCAACATGGCACCCATGTGCCCCACCACACCCCATGTGCACACCTCAACACATACAAAGTATTATATTGAGATACTCATTTTGTGGTGTAGTCAATGTGGGACTATCTTTACCAGTCCAATGTCAAAAATACCAACAGTTTTTCTATTAGTACTTCTTGCATTTTGGAAACCTGATTTATTGGATAGTACTGACATAATCTATTCGTAAAATATGTAATATTTTTATTTATCTATTCTTCTATTTTCTTTGTCATTCTCATAGATAACTTAATATATAATGTTCTATATTTTAAGATGAAAATCATATTGTGGCTCAATTAGAGGTATCTAAGAACTCACCACTCAATATAGTGAGTGATTTGAAATACTTCTCAACAAATAGCAAATTTTGGAAGACTTGAAAGAAAAACCCAAAAAGTATATATTTAACTGGGTTATATGGAAAAAAGCCACGTGTACATTTCCTCCTCCTCTCTCTTCTTCTTCTACGCTTCTCTTTCCTCTTTAGGGAAAAAAATCTCATTTTTCTTGAGTGGAGGTTACTTTCTTCCCACCTTTCTTTTGTGAACACCATCAAAATACTCGAACCACTTCCCACTTCCTCTCTTCCTGTTGGTGGGGACGAGCAAGTAGTGGAGAAACTTGCCATTTCCTTCCTCTTGATGCTTCATTCTTCTCTTTACAATTGTTTTGCTTGCGTTGTTATTAATTATATAGAAGAAAAGAAATTTACGGGTCTAATCTTAGTTTAATATGAAGATCGTGTTCTTCCAGATCCAGGGAACCTAGAAAGAACCCTTCTTTTTTGTTTTTGGTTTTCCTGATTCATCGTAAAGCTTGCAATTTAGAATAAAGGAGCCGTCTTTTGATCTGGGTCAGCTTCATTTTTGTCGCCAGGGCCGTAAAGATTTGATATTTCGTACATGGGAGTAGCCGGTCGGAGCCCAAGAGTCGTGGTCGGGGAGGGTTTAAAAAGTAACTATGGGCAGGATGAGGAAGAAAATTGTGTAGTTGTTGATATTTCCTGTAGTTCAAATGGAGGAGATGGCGCTGGCGGTTGCGTTGCCATTGGCTATAGGGAGTTCGCCATGCGAGAGCCCCATGGAGATCACCTGCCTCAAGCTGATGGCGGACACCGCCAGCTTGCTGGCAGAAGATCCCATGGAGGAGGAGGGGGAGAAGAAGCGGTTGGAGGAGGATGTGCCGATGGAGGAAGGAGGAGGAGACGGAGGCAGCGATGGCGGTAGCGTCGGTAGCGCCGCCGATGACTTCTTGGTTTTGGATTCGGAGAAGGGTATTGTTAGTTTTGGTGGTGCTATCGAGGTTGTGGCGGTGCCGGTGGCGGTTGAGATGGAGGTCCTCCGGGGAGGACTGCCGTCGGGAGCGGCAATGGTGGCCGTAGCGTGTATTTGATGGACTATTTTCCGCTTTGGGGAACCGTCTCTATTATCGGACACAGGCCGGAGATGGAGGACGCGGTGGTCGCGGTGCCTCGGTTCTTTGAGCTGCGATGAGAATGGTAGCCGGTGATTGCGTCTTGGACGGGTTGGACCCGAGTTCGATTCGGCTGCCCTACCCACTTCTTCGGGGTCTACGATGGGCATGGCGGTCCTCAGGTGACAACCGTCGACTAGGTTATGCGCATTCGGAGATCGTAACTTGTTCTTGTTTTAGGATTTCTTATGGTCTGTTCTGATGTTTGATTAGGTTGCTGATTACTGCCGGGGTCGGATCCATTCGGTGTTGGTGGAAGAACTAAAGATTTCAAAACAAGGTTCCGAAGGAGCCGTTGGAGGTGACTTGCATAAGCAGTGGGAGAGGGCGTTCACCGATTGCTTTCAGCGGGTTGACGACGAGGTTGGGGGGAGGTGAGGAGGAGAAGCATTTCGGTGAGGATGGTGGCAACAGTGTTTGTTCGGATCTGCCATCGGATCCTGTTGCGCCGGAGACTGTCGGTCTACTGCTGTGGTTGCTGTTATCTGTTCTTCGCACATCATCGTTGCCAACTGTGGGGATTCGAGGGCGGTGTTGTGTCGTGGGAAGCAACCCCTGGCTCTGTCAGTGGATCATAAAGTTAGTCGAATGTGCTATAGTTTTCTTCTAGATTTCGAGTAACATTTATGGCTTTTAGTAGTGGAACTGACTTCAGATTTATGCCTCAGCCAAATAGGGAAGATGAGTATGCTAGGATTGAAGAAGCGGGAGGAAAGGTCATACAGTGGAACGGATATCGGGTGTTTGGTGTTCTTGCAATGTCAAGGTCAATTGGTAAGTTTTTTCTCTTTTCCAAAAGGCAACTTAGAACTGTTACCATACTATCTTGTACAGCATCAGGACTAGTCTTTTTCTTAAAGTCACTTAACATACTGAAGAAGCTGAATTGATATCAAGGATAACACAGTACCCGTATAGAACATGCAGGGACACGTGTAGGACACGACACGGCCCAGATATTTTGAGTGTATGTGCTTCCTAGAATAGCTGAATAGTAATCACGTCTCCTTTTCATTGTCATCTTATGCTTAGTGGTCTTCCTAGAATGCCTTAAACGTTCATCCTTTTACTTGGTCGTGCAACATAATGATGCTAGATTTTGATTAAGAGCTAAAATGCGCTTGCTATTTGCAATCTTCATTTCAATCTTTATAATTGTTGTTATTTGATATGCGAAATTGTAGCACATCCATAT
>JAYESA010000009.1:3894276-4138207 GCA_036927795.1 Iris macrosiphon
TGTAATTTCACCTAAGTTATAAATGTTAGAAATTGTCCAGGTAACGTAGTCACCGCCATATATTTGTCTTTATCTGTGCTTGGTGTTCGTCAGACAGGGGTTGGTTATCTCAGGTTGGTTGGCCTAAAGTTCTCGCTGTGGGCACTCTCAAACACGGTGTCGGAATGCTTAGGGCGTGTCCGATTTCCAACATATGGTATCAGAGCTTCGAATTTTGGTTCTGACAACTATGTCTACGGAGAAGATGAACACTTGTATGATCATCCTTACAGGAGGAATTGGGCAATTTGGAAGCCAAGGATAGAGAATCTACTCTGGTGCAATGACTTGCATGGTCCATTGGAGGGCGACAGTGCTATGACATCGGCCAAAGCTGCTGAATACTGGAAATGACTAGATCGAAAGGCCGTTGGATTCATCTGCCAATGGCTGGATGACTCGATATTTTACTACATGTCCATGGAGAGTTCGGCAAAAGCATTGTGGGAGAAGCTGCATTCGTTGTACGAAACGAAGACGACTGACAACAAGGCATTTCAGATTTGCCAACTCATCAACTTGAAGTACATGGAGGGTGCCCTAATGGCACAACATCTGAACGAGGTTCAGGGTATTATCAGTCAGCTGTCTGCGATAAAGATAGTAATTGATGATGAGCTTCAGGCCCTTTTGCTTTTGAGTTCTATGCCGGAAAGCTGGGAGACGTTGGTGGTGTCGGTGAGCAATTTCGCGCCTGGTGGAGTTATCACGATGGAGGCAGTCAAAAAAAACTTTTTGAACAAGGAGATCCGGTGTAAGCAAGTGGAATCGTCGCAGGAGTCCGCTCTGGTGGCTTCCTAGGGGAAGGGAAGACCCAAGTCACAGGAGAGGACATGGGGGAGTTCTCGGGTTCTTGCGATTGTGGACCGCAAGGAGGGCTGGTGGAGGGCTGTTATCACTGTCGCAAAATGGGTCATATCAAGAGAAACTGCATGAAGCTCAAAGCTGAGAAGGCCAAAGGCAAGGATGATCAGGAAGATCTCACGACTATGGGAGGTCTCATCATCGCAGCAACTGACGCAGAGAAACCTTGTGGCATGTATCATGATGGCGATTTGATCATATACACGGAAAGTCGTGTCATGCCATTCTATATATGAGGATCTTCACGTCATACCAAGCGGTAGGTTTAGACATGTGAAGATGGGCAACAAGGGGATGACTGCAGTTGTAGTCATCGGTGATGTGCACTTGACAACGGAGCTTGGTGAGAAGCTCGTTCTCAAGGATGTGCGACATGTACCGAGTTTGCGCTATAACTTAGTTTCGGTAGGGAGGCTGGCAAATGGCTGTCGCAGTTTATTTGGGTACAAAGATTTGATGCTTATGAAGGATTCCTAACAGCTGGTTAGAGGAGAGGGCATGTACAGGCTCAAGCCGCTGAGTTGTACAGGCATGCCACAAACATCGGATGGAGGCTCGAGGAGTATTCGACAGTAGTTAGATCGTCGAAAACTTGCTGAAGAGGGGCTTCGAGATACTTTGAGGATTACAGATGATTCGGTTCGTCGAGATAAGGCGACGAATGATGATGAGCCAAAGATTGGAGGTCAGTATGTCGGTCCCATGACAGTTAGTAGATCTCCAGGTGGGGGTTGTCTCACTGATCCGGTTTTGGCAACGAGTGGTTTGCCAAAGCTTCATGGAACGACATTGGTTTCAGCAGTTCAAGGCCAGGGGAGATCAAGGTTTGTAGCAAACTCAATCAGAGGTGGGAGCGTCACCATTCACATAGTTCCGAAAAAGCTGTGGGTCATCAATGACATGCACAGTGCGTGATGTTCTACTCGAGGACGCATATGTATGAGGGAGCTTCAAGTTCAGACACGAAGGTGGACAGATTCAGGAGTTCGAATCTTGGGAGAATCGTACCATCCGCTTGGTTGGGCTAGCCAAGGGTGAAGAATCTCATCGGAACGTTAATACGTTTCGGTGGAAGACGGAAGTCGGGGAGAGGCAGCCAAGACTCACGGTGAGGCTGATACTCAGAGACTTTGGTCTCAGCCGTGTCATTGATGTCGGCAAGATCCCAGTGGTATAGAAGGTGCTACGCATGGCATCTAATGTCGACGAGCTAGAAACGAGGGAAGATGCAAAGCAACTTGGGGGATCGGAGATCGGTGGCATGGTGGAGCAGAAACTCTATCGCGGGTGACAGGCATGGAGTATAATTGAGAAGCCATGGGGTTAACACCTTTCATTAGACTGGAGGGGGGGATTGTTGGGGTCCAGTCTGGATTTGTTGAATTTTGGAGCCCAAATATGGTCAAAGATTTGATTTGATATATGAAAATCTACATTAAATGTAAGATTTGATTAGATTTCAAATATTTAATTTGCCCATATTTGGACGTCCATAATTGGTATTAGGCTATTTTAGGTGTAATATGATTCTTATTTTAGGGGCTTCCTATTTAGGAAATCCTATTATGACTTAAAATAGGTTTCTCATCCTATAAATATGGGAGGAGGGTGGAGGCACAAAGCAAGCACAATGTAGAGATTCGGGGTACTCGTCCACAGAAAATCTAAGAGAAAATCTGTGCTTTGCTCTTAGGACTTCGTCATCCAAGACAAAAGGAAGGAAGAGATCTGATCGAGGAGTCGTCGTCTTCGTTTATGGAGTTTCTTACGGGTTGGTGAGTGATTTCAATTGTAATCTCTTTCTTTTCTTCTGAGTGTAGTGAGGGGGTTGAATCTATTAGGACAAATGGTTCAACATTGATTTTGTCAATCTTGTAATTTCACCTAAGTTATAAAGGTTGGAATTTGTCCAGGTGACGTAGTCACCGCCATATATTTGTATTTATCTGTGCGTGGTTTTCGTTAGACAGAGGTTAGTTATATCAGGTGGGTTGGCCTAAAGTTTTCGCTGACACGGTGTGGAAACGCTTGCAGGGCGTGTCCGATTTCCAACACATATGGGTATAAGTAATCGGGTCAGTGATTTACCCGGACGAAGAGTACTATACCCATATCCAGCCTCAAATCCGACCGGTTTTTTTTAATCCCCATCTCCCCGTCCCGCCTTAGTTCATGTTTTTAAATCCTCAAACCCACCCCCCCCCCCCCGAAGAAAAATCGGGTCCTCGTTGGATTCAGAAGAAATTACCATCTCTAACCGCAACCGCACCACAACCGTATCGCTTTCGTGCACCACCCCAGACCATACTGTACCGCACCCGCATCTGGCACTCACCTCCACCACACTTAATTCCCCCGAAGGGAATTAAAGTGCCACCCCCCGTGGCTCGAACCCGCAACCGGAGGAAATGCCTCATTCTTAACCACTTGGGCTGGAGCTCCTTGGCACCATATATATATATATATATATATACAGTAACGTGCACGTGCATTGCACGTACGTAAAAAAAATTAAAAAATAAATAAATATGAAGTTATTATACATACTGTCGTTTTTAGGAATCAAATTCAAGCAACCAAGAAAAATACCTCTCATCTTAACCACTTGAGTTAGAATTGTTTTAGTTGTATATAAATAATATTAGGTAGTTAAGTAATTAGTTATTTAAAAGAAATTAGTTAGTGGAATATTTACATACGACTTAGACGGCTCAATTTTGAGTCGTTTCCGAGCCCCCCATTACCTGGAGAGTGTGTGTGTATTCCTCCAGGTATATATGTTTTCCATCTAATATATATTCTGTGCATCTTCCAATCTTGTAATATATATTGTATGTGATGTGAAGCACACTAACTAAACATATTTTGTAGAGTACGCCATCATGAACAAAGTGTCAACTAAAGGGGATGTGTACAGCTACGGGATATTGGTGCTAGAGATGTTTACAGGAAAGAAACCAACAGATCATGTCTTCACAGAAGAAGATACGAACCTACATAAATTTGTGGAGACGGCTTTCCCTGGACGAGTCATGGACATAGTAGACACAGACATTTTCTTAGATGAAGATGCAGGGGACGAGGATGACAACACTCGCAGAAGCATGTTCATGAGAAGAAGAGGGAATGTTCATGAACTATTAACATCTGTACTTAGGGTTGGACTCTTGTGCTCCAAGGAATTGCCGAGTGGACGAATGCAGATGGGAGATGTGGTCAAGGAACTGGTAGCAGCAAAATATGCATTTGTCTCTGATGAAAGTCATGAAGAAAATACATTTGAAATCGCAACGGAAGCAAAAGGTGCATCAGCTCTATAATTACCAAAATATGCACCACGAGTGCTAAGAATATTGGATTACAATGTACTTGTGTAATTATATATATGGATTAGATCGTAACATGTACATTTTATATATATATATATATATATATATATATATATATATATATATATATATATAAAATTGAATCACACAAATATATATGGACAGACTCATGCACGCACTCTTGTAATTGCCAGAGCTAGCACACCAACTAGCAAGCTCGTCATGGACGGTTATATATAAATACATATAGGATGGTGTTTATATATATATATATATATATATATATATGCTGTACTACAAGAAGAGGGAGGGAAGCTTTGGTAGGTGAAGGAGCAAATTTGCTGCTGTGATGCTTATGATACTTCTAAAGGATAGACACGATCGGAGATTTAATTTGTTATATGTATAATATTTGTAACTTTGAGATATATAGATATGAGCAAGCAGCCATAGCAGCAAAACAAGTAATATTTAACATTGAACAGAAAAACACTTCAGACAGAAATGGTTTTCAAGAACAATAGGTGCCAGAATTTCATGTACATCGGTCAATTGATGCACCACACACACTTTACCAATTAAGGAAAAATAATTAATTAATATTTTCTATTTCTAAGTGTAATCTATTTTCTATTCGTAAGTGTTGTGGAGATCCGTGTTGGATCGGGAGGAACTTGTAGATGGTGAATTATATTTATTCCATTAGTGGAGGTTCTTCAGAGTTGGACTCCGATCGTCCAGTGGTTTTTTTCATCTGAGTTTTCCACGTAAAAAATTTTCTGTCTCCGATTTGTGTTTGGCGTGTTTTGTTTGTGCGTTTTGTTCGGTTCTCTCACAGGTATTCTCTGGTTCGGAAAACGGTTTCCGCGATTCGTTGACAGCATAAACACCACTGCTGCTTCCATCAATGACCCCTTAATTATCAGAGAAACACTGGTGCATCTGATCAAGTTGGCCTGAGTACAACCCTTGTAAAGGAAATCGAATTCAGTCTGTATCAGATTGGTTCCTTCGACGCCTAAATGGTACACACTAGCATTACGTTGATGACTTCTAGCTTCTTCTTAACCAACAAAGCTTGGGTTATTGCTTATTGGTGCTCTTGCTCGAACCTCATGCTACTGAACATGTTCAGCTCTGGACTAGTAGTAGACTATCCAAAAATCCAGAGAGAGCGAAATACTGGGATTGTCGAGTCAAGCCTAACAGTCACAAACAAAAGATTATTAAGTAGTATATAACTTCTTAAAGAACAATACAAAGATAATGGAATTGTCAATTGACATCACAGTAGCCTGAATTTTCTTCTGTATATATAGTGACTTAATATGAGTCAAGTCTTGCCAAATACTGACAAGATAAAGTATTGCCAAACTAGACGATTATATTATTTCTCGGGTATTCGATTTATTTATAAGCTAAGCAATACACACTCCATTCAATCAGTAAGCAAGCAAGAAACCAGCATCATATTGAAGATATTGAAGTACTCTGTGTTCAGTTCACCTTTAAGCTAATTCAGTCCTTACAATGAAGCTAAGGCTTTCTATTATCTTCCTATTATTACTAGTACAAACTTTCCGATTTCAAACCACCACTACTACTTCCATCACTGGTACCTCATCAAAGAGCACCAATGCATCGGATGTAGTTGCGCTCCTATCATTCAAGTCCCTAGTTGATGATCCTTTCAGAGCCTTGGCCTTGTGGAACGCTTCCCTGTGTTGAACACCTGGAATGGAGAACGCAAGTGTGTGTGTGGAGGGAATAGAACACAAAGAGGACAAGAAGATGGAATGTTCTGTCATATTATTAAAACGAGTAGTGTGTCTTTTATAGGCTTACATGCATAACTCCTCATCTAAAATCCAGAAACTATTTTCTCCTTGGACCATGCATCACCACACATATCCCACGGACTTGGTATGCACAGGAATAAGTCTAACAATTCACCTCCTAATCCTGTTGCATATAGTCTTTATCCCTCATAAACTTTTGCGATTACTTGATGACGATCATCCCGATCTTGGAGCGAAGCCCCTGAAACCTGACCCGGCCCAGGGCCTTGGTCAGTATGTCGGCGAGCTGCTCCTCTGTTCGGACATACTCTACCTCAGCTGTCCCGTCCTTGATGCAGTCACGAATGAAGTGGTACCTCGTCTGGATGTGTTTGCTGCGATCATGAAACACCGAATTTTTGCTGAGGGAGATTGCTGATTTGTTGTCGATGCGTAGCTTTACACATTTGATATCGTCGTCCTTCATGTCCGCCAGCAGCTGTGCGAGCCAGATGCCTTGGCAGGCGACAGTGGTCGCTGCGACATACTCGGCTTCACAGGATGACAGTGCCGCCACCTTCTGCTTCTGTGATTGCCAACTGATGGCACTGTTGCCAAGGAAGAATAGTACGCCTGTCTTGCTCTTGCGGTCGTCAACATCCCAGGCCATGTCGCTGTCGCAGTAGCCGACCAGCCGGGGCTCTTCTGCTCCTCGTCCGTCGCGGCAGCCGTAACCCTGCGTACTAGCAATATACCGGAGTATGTGTTTGACCGCCGCTAGGTGCTCAGTCGTCGGCTTCTCCATGAAGCGGCTCACATACCCGACTGCGAATGACAAGTCCGGCCGGGTGTGCACGAGGTAACGCAAGCTTCCCACTATGCTCCGGTACTCCGTGGCATCTGCCGGCGGTGCAGCACTATCTTTGCTGAGCTTCAGACGTGGCTCCATAGGCACATGGCAAGGGTTGCAGTCGCCCATGCCACTCTTCTCTAGAATCTTGGCTGCGTACGCAGACTGGTTCACTGTGATACCGTCTGCGTTCTGCTGTACATTGATACCAAGGTAGAAAGAAAGCAAGCCGAGATCGCTCATCTTAAATGAGTTGCTCATCTCGCGCTTGAACTTGTCGATCTCGCCCGCATTATTTCCCGTGATGATGAGGTCGTCGACGACACCCACGAGCAGCCTTGCCTCGCCATGGCCGCGCACGTAGATGGCGTGCTTCGAGGGATTCCGACTGAATATGAGTGTGGACATGTACTTGTCCAGCTTCGCGTTCCAGGCCCTCGGCGCTTACTTCAGGCCGTAGAGTGCCTTGTGTAGGCGAAAAACTTTATGCTCCCCGCCGGCGGCTACAAAACCAGGTGGCTGCGTGACGTAGACCTCTTCGTCGAGCTCCCCGTTCAAGAACTCCGTTTTCACATCCATGTGATGGACAGCCCAACCTGCATGACCAGCAAGCGCCAGTAGCAGCCTGACGGACTCAAGTCTGGCTACTGGCGCGAAAACCTCATCGTAGTCGATCTCGTGCCTCTGCACATACCCCTTTGCGACGAGTCGGGCCTTGTGCTTGATGACAACGCCGTGCTCATCCTTTGTAAACCCCCTCACCAAAAATAGGTATTTTGTGTGTATTTTATATTATTATATTTTTTATATATTATTTTAAATATTGAATTATTTTAGAGTATTCTCTTAGTTAATTAGAAAATAAATTTCTTAGTATATTTACTTATGTAAATATTTATTTAGAATTATTTTTAGGTTATTTTAGATTTTTGTAGATTTTTCTAGAATTTTTAGGTAATTAAAACATATGGTACTTAAATTTCTAGGACTTTCATGATTTACTTTGAGACCATACTTGCATGTTGTTCCTACCAAATATTTATTTTAGTTTAAAATATTTAATTATATTTTTCTGTAATTTATTTAGAATTTTAAGAAATTTATTTAGATTTTTGAAATTATTTAGGATTTATTTGGATATATATAGTCTTAATATTAGATAGATACTAATTTAGTGTTAATAGATATTAATAAGATTATATATAAATTATTTATATTATCTTTAATTATATTTAAGATTATAAATTATTGAGATAAACTCAAACTCTAATTTAAATTAATTCAAATCCTGAGCCTACTAGGAAAGTAACTTCATGCATATCCTATCCTTATTTAAATTCATCATAATCCTATCCAAATTAACCAATCCTAGTCGTATTCAATTAAGTAGTGTTCACCATTATAAATACCTCATCCTTCATATTTTTCTCCCCCAAATTCACCTCTTTTTCGTCCAAAAAGAGTCAAAATTCGTCATAATTTCAGCCTCATTTTCTAGTAGTTATGACGACTTAAAAAGACGATATCTCCTAGCTCTGGACTCCAAACGTGCTCCAATTTTTTTTGATAGAATCATATCAAGGTTAGTTTTCTGAATATATAAATTATTTTAATAATTTCAAAATATATTTTTTCAAAAAATTCTAAAAGTGCCAGCTGTCCAAAATCAGACGCATTTTGGTATTTTCGAGATTTCGGGAGATCCCGAACTCGAAATTATGAACCGTTTGAAGTTTCAGAAAGTTGACATGATGAACTTCTTGAAAAGTATTTTTCAAGAATTTAAAATATAAGTTTATTCTACTATAAAATTCGTGCAACGTAGACGTAAGTAGGAAACCACCAAAAACTTTCATCTGTGTGCCCTTGTGGCCATAACTCTTTACCGACTTGTAATTTTATGAAACCGTCGATTCCGATGTTCATATATAGCATTGAAATCTATAGGATTCTACACACAAATTCAGAATTTGAGTTGGTTGACTTTTTGATCAATTGATTGCCTTGATTTGCGTGCCATAGATCACAAATCCGTAAAGTTGACTTTCTTTAGACCAAAATTAGGGTTTAACAAAAAAATCAGATTATAATAAGATTAAAATACTATTTTAGGTTATTTTATTCAGAATTAAAATAGATTAAAATGGAGAAACCTATTCACCCACTTTTATAATCTAATTTGTTTAATTTATGTGACGGGTAGATCGGACGACGCCTTGAGTTGGGACTTCATTCTTTTTCAGATCAGAAAATATACCTTGCCAAATTGCTTACAGTATTTTGCATGCTTAGTATATTTCTGTATATTTATTGCATTTCTGTTTATTCATTGCATGTGAAGTTTCTTTCAGTCATTACTATATATTAGATATGTTGACACACACATGACACTTAGTATCATGAGAGAACAATCATTAGACGTATGGGCTTTTAACTACTCTGGTAAACCGTAGTATATAGTTCGCACTACGGGCGTGTGTCGCGCTGGTCGCTACCCCCGAGGTATGTCGATTTCTGTAGAGTCGCGCTGGTCGCTACCCCCGAGGTATGACGATTTCTGATGTCCACTAGCGGGTGTGTGAGTTGTGAGGCTTAGATCGAGTAGCCTACCCTTGCCCATACGTTAAAAAGTTGTCCTCATTTGCATTCATATAGATTGTCTTGTACAGCGTACTTATATATTTTTAAATATTATGCATGTTTACTGTATTCAAATTGGCTTGCTTCTATGTATCTTGTTACGTCCCTCTGAGGACCTGGCCCTTCCAGGTGTCGCTGTTCTTGAGTATTCGCAGGGGTGCAGATTCAGATGGTTACATATGTTTCGAGGATGTCTTCTCTTCGAGCCGTGATTGTTAGCTGGTATTCTTATATTGTGTTTGTTGATGTGTACTTATATTGTATTTTCTCTTACATTCGAGTTGGTAGTGGATTTGTTTCCACCCAACTATCATCTTTAGATACTTCTTATTGAGATCTAGTTATATAGATGTTGGTTATTTATTTATATTGATTCTCTGTGGATGAGATTTAGATTGTACCCTGTGACTTGTGATATATTTTATACCACTTGTGGATTTGATATTCATATTACAGCGTACGTATGGGTTATGGTTTCCATATATTAGAGTTGCCATATCCATGCGGCTGGCATGCTTACGTGTCCTAGTCCTATGTATTTTGGGACTGGGGCGTGACATCCTTCTTCGCCTTGTAGACCTATTTGAGTCCAATGGGGCGGTGACCAGCGGGCAGGTCCACGAGCCGTTAGGTGTTGTTCTCCTCAATGGATGCGAGTTCATCCAGCATCGCTCGGCGCCAGCACTCTTGTTGCTCCGTTTCTGAAAAAATAGAGGGTTCGTCATCCATGGCGAGGAGGAGGTCCTCGAAGTCGTGGTGGTGCACCGACTCAACTTCATAGATGTCTTGCAGATAGCGGTATCGGTGCGACGGTTCGTTTGGCGGATCGGACGTCGCTCCTGACAGCGGTGAGACGAATCGGATCGGAGCCGCACCCGTCGTATCAGGCGTCGAAACGCGTCGTCGCAGCTGATATCGCGGTTGTGCGAGCGGGCGTCACGGCCGGTGGTGGAGACGTGTGACCTGTTCCCGCCTGCTCGGGTGGAGGTAGTGTCCGCGTCGATGCGGGTGTGGCTGCGCCCACAGCCTCTGGCGATGGACCTCCGTTCTCGGCAGAATCGAACGTGCCGGGAAAGAGCTCGTGGAGAAATTCAACAGTGAATGCCTCGCCGATCCCGACGAGGCTGGCGTCGATGTCGGTGTGCGTCCAGTCCCACTTCCCCGCCTCATCAAAGATGATGTCGCGGGTGACATACAAACGACGATCGACTGGATCGTAGGCCCTGTAATTCTTGGACCCCGCCTCGTAGCCAACAAACACCATTGGCTTGCTCCGATCGTCAAGTTTCTTCAAATTTGGCTGCACCATCTTCACATGAGCAATGCAACCGAAAGTACGTAAGAAACTTACATTGGGGCGCTTATCATGCCATGCCTCATATGGCGTCTTTTCCTTCACTGCGGCTGTTGACGCCATGTTCAGCAGGTACACCGCCGTGGTCACCGCCTCGCCCCAGAATGCCGCCGGCATGCTCTTCGCCTTGAGCAAGCTTCGGGCCATAGCTACCATAGTCTGGTTCCGGCGCTCAACGACACCGTTTTGCTGAGGCGAGTAAGGCGCGGTGAGGTGGCGCTTGATGCCGTGGCGCTCACAGTAGTCGTTGAAATCGTTAACGTGAACTCTCCACCACGGTCAGTGCGTAGTACACGGAGCTTGCGCTTGGACTCGACCTCCGCCGCAACTTGAATGTGTTTAATCGCTTCGCTTGCCTCGTCCTTGGATCTCAGCAGCTTGATCCACATGAACCTGCTGTAGTCGTCGACGAGGAGAAGGAAGTAGCGCTTTCCGCCATGTGTTGCCGGTGAGATGGGACCACACAAGTCCGCATGCACCAGGTCGAGAGGGTCGGTGGCGCGGTAGTTGGCGTGCCGGGGAAATGATGTGCGTCGCTGCTTCCCAGCCAAACAGCTGTCGCATAACAGATCGACGTGATCAATGTGCGGAAGGCCGTCCACCATGTTTTTGCTGCTCAGACGACGAAGGACGTCGAAGTGTAGATGGCCGTAGCGCGCATGCCAGCGCCACGCCATGTCCGAGCACTATGCCGCGAGGCACACCGGCTGTGCGATCCGCAATAGAAGAATATATAGAAGATTTGAAGTGCGTGATACCTTAGCGAGGAGGCGACGCTGTTTGTCGCAGATTCGGAGCATTCCATCCTCGATTAGCGTGGAGCAGCCGGTCTCGTCCAATTGCCCGATGCTGACGATGTTGCTACGCAACCGGGGAATGTAGTAGACGTTGGTGAGGGCTCGATGTTATCTTCCTTGGCCCGTGAACACCACCGTGCCCCAGCCTTGGATGTCCACGACGGAGTCATCGCCAAATTTGACGCTGCCCCGCACGCCGGTGTCGAGTTCGGAGAAGACTGCCCGCGCGTCCGTCATATGGTTAGACGCTCCCGTGTCGCAGTACAAGGTCACATTGTCGGTGTCCTCCCGCTCCCCAAGCTTTACCATGGTGCACTCCTCGTTGAGCATCACCTGCTCGGTCGCCTCGGCGTGGGTGTCGGACGTTTCGACGATTGTGCACACCTGCGCCATCAAAAGCGCCGGTTCGTCCTCCTCCACCTGCGCCAAAAGGGCCTCGTCCTTCTTCTTCTTGCATCATTCACGAGCCCAGTGGCCCAGTTTGCAGCAATAACGGCACTTATCATCGCGAGTTGCACCGGAGCCGCTCCTTTCGCCGCTCGGCTTGGGATCGTGCGCTCCCGAGTCCCTCTCCGGGACGCGCCACTTCTTCTTCTGGCCGCCGTTTTCGGCGCCCCTGCTGGACGAGCCGTCTCTCTGTTGTTTCTTGCGAGCAGCCCACTCCTCCTCGGTAAGCAGTAACTTGCCGCCTGAGGTGTTGCCACTCTCGATCTCGTCCCTGATCTCCGCTGCCTTAAGCCTCCCCGTTAGATCCTCAATGGTGAGCACATCGAGATCCAAGAGGGTCTCGATAGCCAGGACGGTCTAGCTGTATTTCTTGGGAACCGCCGCCAGCATCTTGAGGACGAGCTTGTCCTCGAAGATCGTGTCGCCGAGTGCGGCAAGAGCGCTCGACAGTGAAGTGAGACGCATGGCGAAAGAATCCACGCCCTCACCGTCCCGGAATGCCAGTTGTTCATACTGTTTGCGCAGCGACTGCGCCTTTGCTTTCTTGACACGATTGCTGCCGACGTGCACCGTCTTCAAATACTGCAATGCCTCCCGCGTCGTCGCCTTGATCGCCAGTGATGAGATCATCGCTGGCGGGACAGAACGTAGGAGAGCCTCCACTCTTTTCTATCCAGCTCCCGCTCCGTCGTCCCGGTGTGCACCGCCGCCCAGAGACCTCTTGCCTCCATCATACACTGCATCACCAAGGCCCATTCATCGTAGTTTGCACACGTGAGTTGCGGATACTGCGTCCCGCCGGACTCCTGAAACACCTTCGAGATCACCAGGGTGCCTGCCACGCTCGAGCTGCTCGCTGGACTCGACGTCGACACTGATGGAGGTGTGAGTGGATTTTCGTCCGTATCAGACGACATGGCTCTGATACCACTTGTTGAACACCTGGAATGGAGAACGCAAGTGTGTGTGTGGAGGGAATAGAACACAAAGAGGACAAGAAGATAGAATGTGTCACGACCCGCACCCGGATATTCGGGCACGAGTGCGTGGGCACGTCCAGCCTACGCCGCAGTGTCGGCGGTAGTACGCTGTCTAGGTCATAATCACAGATAATTTAGAATCTATCTCATCCACAATAAAGTAAATAGACAAAGAAAATGACAGGGAAATAGAAATGATAAGATTTTCATAAGACAAATTGTGATATACAAATCCATGGTTTAATACAGAATCCCGAAGATAAATCGGGGACAAACCCGATTACTGTGCCGAAAGAAAATACTAGCTAACTGGCTGCTACTCCTCAAAGGTAGTCTCCTGCGTAGGAACCGGCTTCTCAACTGTATCACCTGCTACCTCATAGGGGCCATAATAGGTAGGGGCAAAGTTCTCATCATCGCCTAAATCAATAGATCCGGTCAGGAAAGGAGCAAAGTACACAATGCACAACAAAGATTAAACTAAATATTTATGACAAGTAGAAAAGAACTGACAAGTATTATGTTGAAGATATGCATAAACAAGAAGTAACAATAACTAAGGGTTAATTGCTGTAAATCAGAAAAATGAGTAAACAGGAAATAAATGAGACAAGTAAATGAAACCGCAACAAGACAACAGGAACTGCAACAAGACAAGAAACTATGTGTGTGAACTTGTGTATTTAGAATACATTGTCACGACCCGCACCCGGAAATTCGGGCACGAGTGCGTGGTTACGTCCAGCCTACGCCGCAGAATCGGCGGTAGTACGCTGTCTAGGTCAAGTCCAGATTTACTAACTAGCTCATTCACAACAACATGGGCAAGATAATAAGGAGAAATGAAACTTAAGATTTGCAACTGGAAATAAATGTAACAACAGATTCCAATGTTTAGTACAGAAATTCCAAAATAAAATCGGGGACAAACCCGATTAAATAAGATAAAGAGCAAAACTAAGATAACTACTGCTAACTACTCAGCAGGAGTAGCTTCCTGTGCGGGAACTGGCTCTGCAACGGTATCACCTGCTAGCTCATAGGGTCCAGAATAGGTAGGGGCAAGGTTCTCATCATCGCCTAAACAACGTATCCAGTCAGGAAAGGAGCAAAGTACACAGTGCACAACAAGATTAAACTAAATATTTATGACAATTAAATATTGAATATCATGTTAAGGAATTTGCATAAGGAATATCAATATCTCAGAGTTAAAGCTGTAAACAGGAATATGAGAAAGCGGGGAAATAAAGTGAGACAGGAAATGAAACTACAACAGTCAGCAGAAACTATAACAAGACTAGAAACTATGTGTGTGAACTTGTGTATTTAGAATACATAGTTGGCATGTAGGGGCTTATAAGGCTAATCTGGCCGTCATAGACGGCTATTAGGCAATACAATCGAGATCCGGCTGATGGACAGTCGTGTACCAACAGCTATTATGCAATCCTTAGGGGAAGGGTAAACTACATGCCTCCTAGTATTCTCCCACCCGATATGTAAACAAGACATGAACCCCGATATTCAAGACATGAAATACAGTACTTTAACACTACGTGTAATCAGCAAGGGTACTAGTAGAACAGGGAATTAATTATCACAATATAAAGATTAACTTGAAGTGCAGGTACTTGCCTGTTGTTTGGATCTGATTAATTAGGTTCTTGGGGAAAAAGTCCAGAGATGAGTCCAGAAGCTGAAGTAGACATTACCATCACTCTCAGAAGATGTCAAATAGCTAGAAACGCCTGTCCTTGGGTCCAATTTGGAGACAAGGGCAAAAACGGCAGTTTCGGGTCAAAACGGGGTCCGCCGTTGGGCCCGCTTTGCACCGAAAAACGTGTCCAGGTCAACGGTCTCCAAATTCACCAAACTTAGTGTCAACAGGTCAGGAATGATGATACGAACCCAACGGAACTTCCAGATTTGGATTCCGATGAGCCGAACACAAAATCGCCCGTCGAGCGGGGCCTGTGGGGCCCACGACACGCGATTTCGTCAACGTTCTCAGAATCGAACCAAACTTGACCCACAGGACTAGCGTATCGCTACGAGTCCGATGGCGCAAGTTTCGTCTCGATCCGACGTGTGTACACAAAGTTAGGTCGAATTTCAGAAAGGGCGGATACGGGACGATGTCCGCGGATACGCGTTGATTCCGGTGTGCACGCACCCCCGAATCAGCTTCCGCGAAAACCCACACGTCCGTATCGACGAGGCGCACGTATCTGTGAAGACCGCGCGCGACCAAGTCGTCCCGTTTGGCGGGACGTACTCAGTTCCGGGGTAAAACAGGGTCTGGTTTTTCCTGTTTTTGGATCGCGGTGTGCGATCACCACAGGACGCGGTGTCGCGAACAGTTTGTCCGGACACCGAGAGGGTCATACAGGCTTCACAACGCAATTTACGGAATTGAAAACGGAGATACAGGGTGCAAGATACGAGTACCTGAAGGGGACCCGAAAATCGGGGAAAAACCGTGTCCGACACGTGTCCGACTCGTGTCGGACACAGAATCCGATTTCTAGGGTTAGGGTTTCTGGTTTTCCGACGGCGGAGGGCGGCCGGAGAGCCGTCGGCAAGGGCGGCGGACTGCTCGCCGAGAGGTGGCGCGGCGTCC
Source organism: Iris macrosiphon (assembly GCA_036927795.1). Taxonomy (NCBI): domain Eukaryota; kingdom Viridiplantae; phylum Streptophyta; class Magnoliopsida; order Asparagales; family Iridaceae; genus Iris; species Iris macrosiphon. The sequence goes on from JAYESA010000009.1 coordinate 3,909,978, forward strand.
CCGTGGAGGCGGCGGCGCGGGGGCGGCCCAGGGCGGCGCCGCGGCTGCTGTGGCTGTCCCCGCTGCTGCTGTTTGCTGCTGCGGCTGTCGGGGAGGCCGCCGGAGGGGCGGGGACGGCGGGGCGACGCGCTGAGCGCGGCGAGGCAGTCGGCGAGGAGAGGGACGGCGCGGCGAGGAGGGAGAGGGGAAGACGGTGGCCGGAGAGGGGAAATTAGGGTTTGGGAGAAGGGAAGAAGAAGGAGCTTAAATAGGAAGGGGAGAGGGGGCTCGAGGCGTTGCGTGGCCGCGGAGGGGGCGGGGAGCGGGCCGGAACGGCCGGCGCTGCTCGCGGAGGCCGGAGCGGCGAGAATTCCGGCAGCCGGGTCGTGGGGAGGGGTGAGGGAGAACGGGTCGCACGGGTCGGGTTCGGGTCTGGCAGACCCGACCCGATCCGCTAGGCCGTGGGCCGGGCTGGGATAGGCGGGTTGGGCTGGGCCGGGAAAATAAAAGGAAAATAGTAATAATAATAATAATAATAATAATAATAATAATAATAATAATAATAATAATAAATTAATAAAATTAGTTTTTAGGCTTTTAAAAATAGGTCTGAGGCCCAAAAAAATCCAGAAAAATTGCCCTAAGTCCAGTTTTCCATTTTACACCCAAAAATATTATTTTCATGATATTTTAATATTATTTATTGCCATTTAAAAATTATTTATTAATTAAAAACCTTGATTTTAATTACAGAAAATTCACAGAAAATTCCAGAAATTTAGGAAAATCCAAGATTTAATAATTTGAAAATTCAGGGGGTTTACAACCTACCCAACTTACAAAAATTTCGTCCTCGAAATTTAAAATTATAGCAGGGTTCTCTCTGTCCAATCTTACTTGATTTCAGTCCAACGGTTTTCTCTCAGGTGAACATTGTGGTCGCTACCCAACTTATAATTTTACCCATATATCATCTAAGGCTGTACAACTAGTGAGGCTAGGTCTCAACTTAATAAATCATGTTTATTGAAAAAAAAATTTTTAAGTCTGCAACACAAAACACACCACCTATGGTATTCCCTTAGTCATAGAGGTTATCATCAATTCGACCGGTCTGAGGGGTACATCTAGCACTACAGATCAAACTTATACCAATCACAGGATTTTGTCTTTCCGAAATAAGGGAAGACGAGGATCAATAATAAAGAGTTTAAGGGCGTGGTGGTAGAACAGAGGTATAGGGATCAAGGCGTTTTAAAGAATCCTAATGGGATTTGTCAGGCGGTTATGGATTGAGATTCTATTCTGGTAGTCATTTATTTGCATGCTCGTATTAGTTCAGTTATACAACTGATACGATATGCTCAGCATGTCTAGGTCAAGTATATTTGTCTACTAATCACTACGTATCTCAATCCACGTAAAGTAGTCGGGCGAAGTGCGAATCAAAATGCACTAAGGTTGATCAGACCGTAATACACTGATTCTGAATAGACACTTGTATTAGTGTACGCGTCCAATAATACATGTGTCATGAACAAGCCTGATAAAGAGTAAGCTTGCAAAACTAGGCTATAGAATAGCAGCATAAACAAAGTACATCAAAAGTGCGCTAGATGATGATGAAAAGGAGGTACAAAATTTAAATTCACGTAATAAGCAAAATAACAGAAGATTCTACAATCTCTACAGTTATAAAAGCATACCAGGTTATTAGCAAGTTCAAAATTTCTAGGTTGGGGCTGAGGTCACGAACCAATAGGCGCGAGCTAAACAATAATGGAAAGGCAGCTAAAGGAAACCACTTACGCGCATTAGTGACTCTAAGAGTCTGCACGTTCTCCTTGGTCATCGCGTGAGCTTGTCCATGTTCTTGGAGCAGTGGCACAGTCCTTTACTCGATGTGCTGCTGATCCACAATATAGACAGGTACCCAGCCTCTTTCTGCAATCCTTCCAAATGTGACCTTGTTTCCGACAAAAGCCACAAATGGGAACTCGTTTGTTCTGCCCTTGGGTTGGATTCATCTGTGGTCGTTTTGCAGCCCTTTCCTGTTGTGCTTGGTCTGGTGCTGACGCATACGGCCGCTTCCGGCTGGACTCGATCCTTGTGGTGCACTCCACAGGTTGCGCTGCAGTAAGAACGCCCTCGTCGAAGGTAATTGCATTTGAACTGCTTGGCTTCCGTGACTCCGAGCTAATTCGGTCGATGAAGTTCTCCGCCTGGCGTTGTTGAGATTCTTGTTGAACCTTCTGATAGGCTTGCATCATTACGTAGAACATGCGGAACATCTGTTGTTCGTCCATAGGCGGTCCCAGTGGGAAGGAAGGCATCGGTGGAGTAGGCTGACTTGCTTGACTGCCTTGCGATGATTGGACGACTGGTATCACATTGTCTTCTTGGGTAGCCACAACGGCTGGTGGTGTTTCTGTGTGAGCCTCGTTGCTGGCTGGTGGGTCCATTTCCTGCATTCAAAACAACCGATAAGAGGCGCACAGAAATCAAAGCAGGATGCAAGTCAATAAAATGATTTGAAACCGATATGAATATCAAGAACGATTCAATCGAGTGGATGAGCTTTTCCTAAAATCCTCAATCTTATTGCAGGCCTGTTCGGTCCCTAAGTTGAAGCCGAACAATTTAGTCGTTGACCTGCATGGGCCACCATAAAAACGTGTCACGACCCGCACCCGGAAATTCGGGCACGAGTGCGTGGTTACGTCCAGCCTACGCCGCAGAATCGGCGGTAGTACGCTGTCTAGGTCAAGTCCAGATTTACTAACTAGCTCATTCACAACAACATGGGCAAGATAATAAGGAGAAATGAAACTTAAGATTTGCAACTGGAAATAAATGTAACAACAGATTCCAATGTTTAGTACAGAAATTCCAAAATAAAATCGGGGACAAACCCGATTAAATAAGATAAAGAGCAAAACTAAGATAACTACTGCTAACTACTCAGCAGGAGTAGCTTCCTGTGCGGGAACTGGCTCTGCAACGGTATCACCTGCTAGCTCATAGGGTCCAGAATAGGTAGGGGCAAGGTTCTCATCATCGCCTAAACAACGTATCCAGTCAGGAAAGGAGCAAAGTACACAGTGCACAACAAGATTAAACTAAATATTTATGACAATTAAATATTGAATATCATGTTAAGGAATTTGCATAAGGAATATCAATATCTCAGAGTTAAAGCTGTAAACAGGAATATGAGAAAGCGGGGAAATAAAGTGAGACAGGAAATGAAACTACAACAGTCAGCAGAAACTATAACAAGACTAGAAACTATGTGTGTGAACTTGTGTATTTAGAATACATAGTTGGCATGTAGGGGCTTATAAGGCTAATCTGGCCGTCATAGACGGCTATTAGGCAATACAATCGAGATCCGGCTGATGGACAGTCGTGTACCAACAGCTATTATGCAATCCTTAGGGGAAGGGTAAACTACATGCCTCCTAGTATTCTCCCACCCGATATGTAAACAAGACATGAACCCCGATATTCAAGACATGAAATACAGTACTTTAACACTACGTGTAATCAGCAAGGGTACTAGTAGAACAGGGAATTAATTATCACAATATAAAGATTAACTTGAAGTGCAGGTACTTGCCTGTTGTTTGGATCTGATTAATTAGGTTCTTGGGGAAAAAGTCCAGAGATGAGTCCAGAAGCTGAAATAGACATTACCATCACTCTCAGAAGATGTCAAATAGCTAGAAACGCCTGTCCTTGGGTCCAATTTGGAGACAAGGGCAAAAACGGCAGTTTCGGGTCAAAACGGGGTCCGCCGTTGGGCCCGCTTTGCACCGAAAAACGTGTCCAGGTCAACGGTCTCCAAATTCACCAAACTTAGTGTCAACAGGTCAGGAATGATGATACGAACCCAACGGAACTTCCAGATTTGGATTCCGATGAGCCGAACACAAAATCGCCCGTCGAGCGGGGCCTGTGGGGCCCACGACACGCGATTTCGTCAACGTTCTCAGAATCGAACCAAACTTGACCCACAGGACTAGCGTATCGCTACGAGTCCGATGGCGCAAGTTTCGTCTCGATCCGACGTGTGTACACAAAGTTAGGTCGAATTTCAGAAAGGGCGGATACGGGACGATGTCCGCGGATACGCGTTGATTCCGGTGTGCACGCACCCCCGAATCAGCTTCCGCGAAAACCCACACGTCCGTATCGACGAGGCGCACGTATCTGTGAAGACCGCGCGCGACCAAGTCGTCCCGTTTGGCGGGACGTACTCAGTTCCGGGGTAAAACAGGGTCTGGTTTTTCCTGTTTTTGGATCGCGGTGTGCGATCACCACAGGACGCGGTGTCGCGAACAGTTTGTCCGGACACCGAGAGGGTCATACAGGCTTCACAACGCAATTTACGGAATTGAAAACGGAGATACAGGGTGCAAGATACGAGTACCTGAAGGGGACCCGAAAATCGGGGAAAAACCGTGTCCGACACGTGTCCGACTCGTGTCGGACACAGAATCCGATTTCTAGGGTTAGGGTTTCTGGTTTTCCGACGGCGGAGGGCGGCCGGAGAGCCGTCGGCAAGGGCGGCGGACTGCTCGCCGAGAGGTGGCGCGGCGTCCCCGTGGAGGCGGCGGCGCGGGGGCGGCCCAGGGCGGCGCCGCGGCTGCTGTGGCTGTCCCCGCTGCTGCTGTTTGCTGCTGCGGCTGTCGGGGAGGCCGCCGGAGGGGCGGGGACGGCGGGGCGACGCGCTGAGCGCGGCGAGGCAGTCGGCGAGGAGAGGGACGGCGCGGCGAGGAGGGAGAGGGGAAGACGGTGGCCGGAGAGGGGAAATTAGGGTTTGGGAGAAGGGAAGAAGAAGGAGCTTAAATAGGAAGGGGAGAGGGGGCTCGAGGCGTTGCGTGGCCGCGGAGGGGGCGGGGAGCGGGCCGGAACGGCCGGCGCTGCTCGCGGAGGCCGGAGCGGCGAGAATTCCGGCAGCCGGGTCGTGGGGAGGGGTGAGGGAGAACGGGTCGCACGGGTCGGGTTCGGGTCTGGCAGACCCGACCCGATCCGCTAGGCCGTGGGCCGGGCTGGGATAGGCGGGTTGGGCTGGGCCGGGAAAATAAAAGGAAAATAGTAATAATAATAATAATAATAATAATAATAATAATAATAATAATAATAATAATAAATTAATAAAATTAGTTTTTAGGCTTTTAAAAATAGGTCTGAGGCCCAAAAAAATCCAGAAAAATTGCCCTAAGTCCAGTTTTCCATTTTACACCCAAAAATATTATTTTCATGATATTTTAATATTATTTATTGCCATTTAAAAATTATTTATTAATTAAAAACCTTGATTTTAATTACAGAAAATTCACAGAAAATTCCAGAAATTTAGGAAAATCCAAGATTTAATAATTTGAAAATTCAGGGGGTTTACATACATAGTTGGCATGTAGGGGTTATAAGGCTAATCCGGCCGTCATAGACGGCTATTAAACAATATAATCGAGATCCGGCTGATGGACAGTCATGTACCAACAGCTATTAAACAATAGGGGAAAGGGTAAACTACATGCCTCCTAGTATTCTCCCACCCGACACGAAAAGCAAGACATGAAATCCAATAGTCTAACACTACATGTAAACATCCAATGGTGCTAGTAGAGCAAGAAATTAATTATCACAATATAAAGATTTAAACTTGAAGTGCAGGTACTTGCCTGATGTTTGGATCCCAACTACAGTTCTATCCTCGGGAAATTTCCAAAAATGACTCCGGATGCTGAAATAAATATTACCATCGTGCTCAGAAGATATCAAATAGCTAGAAACGCCTGTCCTTGAGTCCAAATTGGAGACAAGGGCAAAAACGGCAGTTTCGGGTCAAAACGGGGTCCGCATGTGGGCCCGCTTTGCACCGAAAAACGAGTCAGGGTCAAAGGTCTCCAAATTCACCAAACTTAGTGTCAACAAGTCAGGAACGATGATACGAACCCAACGGAACTTCCAGAATTGGATTCCGATGAGCCGATCACAAAGTCGCCCGTCGAGCGGGGTGAATCGGGTCGTTGTTTTTCCTATTTTTGGATCGTGGTGTGCGATCACCACAGGACGCGATGCCCCGAGTGGTTTGTCCGGACACCGAGAGGGTCATACAGGCTTCACAACGCAATTTACGGAATCGAAAACAGAGCTACGAGCAAAAAGATACACACACCTGAACGGGACCCGAAAACCGGGCAAAATCATGTCCGACACGACACAGGACACAGTGTCCTGTGTCCACTGTGTCGTGTCCAGCCCCTAGGTTTTTAGGGTTTGCGGATTCCTGGCCGTGGACGGCGGGGACCGGCCGGAGGTGCGCCGGTGAGGGCGGGGGACGGCCGCCGAGGTGAGGCGGAGACGCTGGCGGCCGGGCGGCGCCGGATTCCGGCGGAGGCGGCTGCTGTCGCGGAAGGGAGAGGAGAGGGAGGAAAAGGCCGGGGCAGCACGGCGGTGGACGGCGGCGAGGGGGTTCTGCGGCGGCGGCGAGGCGTTGGCGGAGAGCGGCGGAGGAGCCCGGGGGCTAGGGTGGCGGCGGCCGGGAGTGTTGGTCGGAGGGGGGGGGGTGTTAGGGTATATATAGGTGGAGAGGGGCGGGGCTTAGCCGGGAAAGGCGGCGTCGCGGCGGGGAAGGCGGAGACGAGGGCGGGAAAAGCGGAGCGGATCGGGGACGTGAGGCTGGCCGCCGGAGGCGGCGGCAGACTCGGGCGCCGGAGGCCACGCGGGGGAGAACGGGGTGAGGGCTGACTGGGTCAGCGGGTCGGCAGGAGGCGGGTCGGGTCTGTCTGACCCGACCCGACCCGGTAGCGGGTTGGGGCTGGGCCGGTTGACGGGCTGGGCTGCTGGGCTCGGCCCACTGGGCCGGGCCGGCCCAAAAAATAACAATAATAATAATAATAATAATTTGTTTTTAGGTAATAAAAAAATAGGTCCGGGGTCCAATAGATTCCAGAAAAATTGTCCTAAGTCCAGTTTTTTCATTTTACACCCAAAAATATTATTTTCATAATATTTTAATATCATTTATTATCTATTAAAAATTATTTAATATTTAAAACCCTGATTTTAATTACAGAAAATTTTCAGAAAATTCCAGAAAATTGCAAAAAATCAAATTTTAATATTTACTGAAAAATCAGGGGCTTACAGAATGTTCTGTCATATTATTAAAACGAGTAGTGTGCTTTTTATAGGCTTACATGCATAACTCCTCATCTAAAATCAAGGAGCTATTTTCTCCTTGGACCATGCATCACCACACATATCCCACGGACTTGGTATGTATAGGAATAAGTCTAACACCCTGCGCTTCTGCCAGTGGCCAGGAGTCACCTGTGGTGGACGCCGCCACCCAGACAGGGTCTCAGCCTTGGACCTCGAGTCGCTAGGCCTGACAGGACCGATATCGCCATCCTTAGCCAACCTCACCTTCCTCAAAAGACTACATCTACCGCGTAACAATTTTCAAAGATACATTCCAGAAGAACTCGGTCGCATGTACAGACTTCAACATCTCAATCTGAGCTCAAATTCCCTCCAAGGAGGCATTCCTGACACTGTTCTCAACATATCGAATCTTCGTAACTTTCGCACCAACAAACTCCAAGGAGAGCTTCCCCGCAGTTTTCCACCCATTATCAATCTTGACCTATCAAACAACATGTTCACTGGGGTTATCCCGCCTTCCCTAGGAAATATCTCTGCTTTGGCTTATCTTGATCTATCGAATAATACTCACAGGCAGCATTCCCTCCTCCATGGGGATGTTGTCCTCCCTCACAGTTTTCGACTTGTCAAGGAACAACTTAACAAGAGAGATCTCGCCCCTCTATATTTAACCTCTCCCTACTCACTAAACTTGAAGCCCACACCAATACTCTCTCTGGAATACTCCCTGCAGATTTGGGCACTACTCTTCCCCACCTTCAAAAGTTACTATTGTACGAGAACCAATTTTCTGTGCCAATTCACATGTCGATGTCGAATGCTTCTAGGCTCGATAGAGTGGACATGTACTACAACGAATTCAGTGGCACGATCCCTTGGACTCTGGGAACTCTACAAAACCTCTACAGCCTAATCCTTGGAAATAACCAGCTTGAAGCTAAAGATGCCCAAGACTGGAGGTTCTTCACTGGTCTAGTTAACTACACCAACTTGGGCATACTTGATGTCAGCAACAATGTGCTTGGAGGCTTCTTGCCAGATGCCATAACCAACCTCTCTCAAGGACTGACATGGCTAGGCATGATGAGGAACCAAATCTCTGGAAGCATTCCTCCAGAAATTGCAAATCTTGCTAATCTAAGTGAGCTACACATGAGACAGAATCTTTTCACAGGTATCAATCACTCTCATTTCACATTATTGCTCATAACCTTGCACGGACACGAAAATGGCATCTGTATCCGTTAAGTGTCCTACCCATATCTGTTGGTGTTTTTGTCTTTGGACTAGTGAAAGATAGTCTCACATTGGCTACATCAAGTGAGTATTTCAATATAATACTTTGCTTGTATTGAGGTGTGCACATGGGGTGTGGTGGGGCACATGTGGGTGCCATGTGGAGGTGTTTTCCTAGAAAAAAAAATGATTAACTCCTCAAAGAAAGCATTTATGCTTTTTGTCACACTCATGAGAACAATCTCTTAGGAGCTAAGTCCCAAAGGGCTTAGCGACTCAGACTATGGCTCAAGGGCGCAAAGCGTGAGTTGCATACGTTGTTGCTAGCGCAGGTGCATGCACGGGCGTATGAGCACGGGCGTATGAGCAGGGTGCTGAGCGGGCGCTGTGCAAATGCATGTGCGGGCGTATGCACATGCTATGCGCGTTTACCCGTATGCGCGCATGCGCTGCTGCACTGTTGCGCGCATGGCCGATTCATTGCTGGCGCATGAGTCCGCTACTTGCAGGATTTAATCAGTTATGGAAAGATTGAGTCATTAATTTAAATCCGATTTTTATGGGATTTGAATTTAATTCATTCCAATCTTATGGGATATGAATTAAATTCATTCCAATCTTTTTGTAACTGATGGTGGCCAAAATTAGGATTAGGGTTTCCTCCCTATGCCTATAAATACTCTCTTAGTAGTCAATTTGAGAACTTACATCGAAAATAGAGAGACGAAGAGATGTTCTGCTGTGGCTGCCACCATTAGAGTCCAAGGAGATCGTACGAGTCCAGAAAGGATTAACGCGAGCGTTCCAAAAGTTCTACAAGAACTTGCTGGTTCCTGGGAGCAGATCGTGTGGGGACGAATCTTGCTTTGAGCAGCGGTGATCCATATCACCCAACAAGAGTTGTTTCATCTTCTCCTTCTAATCTTCTGCCAGTTGTACACTGTTATGTCTGTTTACAACTGAGATTGCAAAGAAGAACAGTAGTTTCTAATTATTGTAATTTTAGCAACAAGTTGTAATCAGAGTATTATATTATAGTACTTCGTAGATATCGAGAATAGTCAGAGATGGATCTTTTATGTGAACCCCTGATCTCGACCACGTGTTCTACCATCTTTTGATTAAGCCTCGGAATTAACAATCTCAAAGCAAGATCAGAGTAAGATTGAGAACAACCGTGCAAACCTTCTCGACGTATACTGTTATGTCTGTTTCCAACTGCGATTGCAAAGAAGAACAGTAGTTTCTAATTATTGTAATTTTAGCAGCAAGTTGTAATCAGAGTATTATATTATAGTTCTTTGTGGATATCGAGAATAGTCTGAGATGGAACTTTTGTGTGAACCTCTGATCTCGACCACGCATTCTACCATCTTTTGATTAAGCCTCGGGATTAACAATCTCAAAGCAAGATTCGACTAAGATGGAAAACAACCATGCAAACCTAAGCAAGATCCGAGTAAGATGGAGAACAACCGTGCAAACCTTCTCGACACAAGTTTTAACAAACTTGAGAAGTTTGACGGAGAGCATTACAATATCTAGAAGAGAAATGTCAGTCTTAATCTTCAACTCGTAAGCGTGGACTACATGATGACAGAACCTGAGCATGTTATTCTGGAGGGTGATGATGCTACTGTTCGAGCGATTGCTACTGCAATTGCTGCGCATAACAAGTGTATGAGAGACAACAGCCGCTATAAGTTGCTGATTCTGAACTCCATGGAGGATACACTGACGGAGTCATACAACAAGACGATCCATGCAAATATCGTCTGGGAGTCACTGGAAAAGCACTACAAGGTCGATGAGAATCGGAACAAGATCTATGTGACCGAAAAGGTCTGGAAGATGCAATTTGAGGACGACGATACCATGTTGCCTCAAGTCAAGAAATTTTTTAAGTTACGTCAAAAACTTGAGGATGATGGCATGTCCATGGTCGACGCTCTCGTCGTGGGAGGTATTGTCGCCAAGCTCCCATTTGGATGGAGCAACTTTATCTTGGACATACACTGGAAGAAGATGGAGGTCAACATTCATCAACTACTGCATTGGATCCACGTTGAAGATGAGTTGAGGGCTCAAAATAAGGTAGACGCGTTGTCCAAACAGTTGGCAAAGGCTAACTTGGTTCATGCTGGTGACTCCAAGGCAAAGCAAAAGGCTCATCACAATAAGGACTTCAACCATCTGAAGGTGAAATCGGCTTCGTTCAATCTGAAGCCCAAATCCAAGTCAGACGTGACTTGTTTCAATTGTGGCAAGAAGGGCCACTACTGGAAAGACTGCAGATTCAAGTCCAAACAGACAGAATAAGGTGAACTTAACAAAGTTGCTATGATTGCACAGGTTGTTACGGCTGGTGTCGATACTGACTGGAGGGTGGACACTGGCACCTCCTGCCATGTTTGCTTAAAGAGGGAGTTGTTCTCCATATACAAACCTACATTTGAGAAGGTTATGGTGGCAAACTAGACACAAGCTGAAGTACAAGGGATTGGGACAGTGGTACTGAATCTGACTTCGGGAAAGTCGTTTACGCTTCAGGATGTGAAGCATGTACCAGTAATTGCCAAGAACTTGGTCTCATGAAGTCTGCTCTGCAACGCAGGCTTGAGGATGGACATCAATGATCGACAGATAATAATGTCCTATAAAGGAACATACTTCGAAAAAACCTTTTGTACCGAAGGGATGTTCAAACTTTAACTTGTAACTCCCACTAATAATGTTAATACAGTCTATTTTTTTGGTTATGTCACAACGTCGTAGCACCACATATAGGCAGGTAGCCTAATGATGTAGAATGAAGAGTGATAGGCAGCTAGCCTAATGATGTAGAATGAAGAGTGATAGGCAGCACTACAAAGAGGCCGGTGACCTCATGTTACAGTGGTGTGACACCACCAAGAGGTAAAAGATGTAAAGCCTCAGCTACGCGAGTCATGTCACAGCAGCGTAATACCGCAAGGAAGCGCAATGCTTCATGCTTGGTAGTATGGCACTACAAAGAGGCTGGGACCTCATGCTACAGTAGGATGACACCATGATGAGGTATAACCTCGGCTTTGGGCCATGTAATAGCAGCGTAGCACCGCAAGGGGAAATACAATGCTTCATGCCATGACTCTTTAAAAGAACTCATCTAGAGTGTATGGAAAGAGATACAGGCCGTCTCTTGAGGGTAAACTTGTAGACACCCAAAATACATACACCAAAACCAGGCGTGCACAGGGCCTTTAATGTGCAATCGGAAACACAGCCGATGTCATTGTGTGAGTGAAAAAAATTACAGCTATGGTGCATAATTCAAGGCTTAGTCCATTCTTGTATCATACTGTTATTTGACCCATGCGAAAAGATTCAAGTCGAAGCGACATCTATTCTAATGTATGATGTTCAGTCACTGTGGGGAACGCTCAACCCATATATTGAGATATTTGGGAGATTGTTGGTATTTTTGCCTTTGGACTAGTGAAAGATAGTCCCACATTGCACCAAGTGGGTATCTCAATATAATATTTTGCTTGTGTTGAGGTGTGGACATGGGATGTGGTAGGGCACATGTGGGTGCCATGTGGGGGTATTTTTCTAGGAGAAAAAATGATTAACTTCTCAAAGAAAACACTTATGATTTTTGTCACACTCATGAGAACATTCTCTTAGGAGCTAAGCCCCAAAGGGGCTTAGCGACTCGGACTCGGGCTCAAGGGCACGAAGTGGTGCTTTATTGACACACTTTATATTTGGCACGTCAGTATTGTCGCACGACACTTGTGCACATTTGATGCGCATGCGCGAGTTGCATGCGTTGTTGCTAGCGTAGTTGCATGCGCGGGCGCATGAGCAGGGTGCTACGCTGGCGTATGCGCAGGCATTGCTCGTATGCGCATTTACGCCTATGCGCTGCTGAACTGCTGCACGCATGGGCCGCTGCGCTGTTGGCGCATGAGTCCGCTGGTTGCGGGATTTAATCATTTATGGAAAGATTGAATCATTAATTTAAATCCGATTTTTGTGGGATTTGAATTTAATTCATTTCAATCTTGTGGGATATGAATTAAATTCATTCCAATCTTTTTGTAACTGATGGCGACAAGGATTATGGTTTCCTCTCTATGCCTATAAATACTCTTTTCGTAGCCTATTTGATAACTTACTTCAAAAATAGAGAGACGAAGAGAGGTTCTGTTGTGGCCGCCATTAGGGTCCAAAGAGATCGTGCGAGTCCAGAAAGGAGGTGACGCGAGCGTTCCAGAAGTTCTACGAGAACTTGCTGGTTCCTGAGAACAAATCGTGTGAGGGAGAATCTTGCTTTGAGTAACGGTGATCCTTATCACCCCAGCAAGAGTTGTTTCATCTTCTCCTTCTAATCTTCTGCGAGTTGTACACTTTTCTGTCTGTTTACAAGTGCGATTGCAAGGAAGAACAGTAGTTTTCTGATTATTGCAATTTTAGCAGCAAGTTGTAATCAGAGTATTATATTATAGTTCTTCTTGGATATCGAGAATAGTTAGAGAGAAAACTTTTGTGTGAACCTCTGATCTCGACCACGCGTTCTACTATCTTTTGATTAAGTCTCGGGACTAACATTATCTGTATTCTTGCAACATAGTTGACTACTATTGTGCCTATTTGAAAATGTTTTCCTGTATCCATCTCGTATCCTTACCCTCTCCATTCAACATAGCCCATAACTGAGAAACAAGTTCAAACAAAATGAACTATATGCCAATACATACTTCACAACTTAGTCTTGCTTGTACTACTCCAAACTTCATTTTGCACGAGGGAAAGTAAAAAAGAACAGAGTTCATGTAAACTTGTAGACTACAACCTATAAAAAATAATTTCCTTGAGGTTTTCATGTAATAGTAGTAAGTAATAATCAATGTTTTAACTTTTATGTTAGCTGAATCAATATTGTTAGTCGTTAACACATATATCTTGTCAAATGATCCCTGAAGATCAAACTTTTGTGATTCTTGCAGGGACAGTTCCAGCCACTATAGGGAAGCTTCAGATGTTGCAAGTACTATATTTATCCGAAAATATGTTCTCTGGAGAAATACCTTCTGAAATCGGCAACCTCACCCTACTCGGTCTACTTTACCTCGAAGGAAATCAGTTCAGTGGCACCATACCTAGAACCCTAGGAAACTGCAAGAAACTACTGTTGTTAAACCTTGGGTATAATAAACTTTCAGGCACTATACCACTGGAGATCATAATAATATCTTCATTGTCCATTTACCTAAGCTTTTCGAACAATGAACTGACCGGACCGCTACCATCAGAGGTTGGAGGCCTAATAAATCTCGACGCACTGGATGTCTCTAATAACAAACTGTATGGAGAAATTCCAGGAACTCTGGGTGAGTGTAGTATCATGGAGTTCCTTTTCATGGAAGGAAATCTCTTCCAGGGAAGCATACCTTCCACTTTCAGCCAGCTGAAAGGCCTCCAGGAACTGGATCTTTCTCGCAACAACTTGTCAGGACAAGTACCGAAATTCCTGGTCGACTTCCACTCTCTAGACAACCTGAATCTTTCTTTCAACGAGTTGGAAGGAGAAGTGCCGATGGGCGGCGCTTTGTCTAATTCGACAGTAACTTCACTTCTCGGAAACTATAAGCTTTGTGGGGGTAGCCCTGGTTTGGATTTGCCACCATGCTCAATCAAGGCTTCTAAAAAGAAAATCAAATCGTCCAAGCTCATAAAGATTATTTCGGCTGTCACTGTGGCTATGTGCGTTATATTTTTTATTTGCGGTTTAATTGCATGGTGTTGGATAAAGAAGTTGAGAAGAGCATCAAATGTGATCAGCAACAAGGACACACAAATTCCAGTCTCCTACAGTGATCTTGCCAAAGCAACTGACGAGTTCTCTGCAAACAATCTAATTGGATCAGGCAGTTTTGGCTCAGTATACAGAGCAAACATGAAATTTGGTAAACTAGATGCTGTCGCGGTGAAGGTTATCAACCACCGACAAATTGGAGCCACCAAGACTTTCTTGGCAGAGTGTGAGGCCTTAAGAAACGTCCGGCATCGCAATCTGGTCAAGATCTTGACGACATGCAAGAGTGTAGATTTCCGAGGTAACGATTTCAAGGCTCTCATTTTCGAGTTCATGCCCAACGGTAATCTGGAGAAGTGGCTCCATCCAGAGGAGGGGCAGGAGGACCTGAGGCCCAGGTTAAGTCTTTTACAGAGATTGAACATAGCAATTGATGTTGCTTCTGCACTAGATTATCTTCATCACTATGCCGATGTGCCTATTGTGCATTGTGATCTTAAGCCAAGCAATGTTCTACTAGTCAATGATATGGTCGCGCGTATGGGCGACTTTGGGCTGGCAAGGTTTCTCGACAAAACTATCGGCGAGGCTTCGATCAGCTCGAGCAGTTTACAAGGAACAATTGGTTACGTTCCTCCAGGTATATATGTTTTCCATCTAATATATACTCTGTGCATCTTCCAATCTTGTAATATATATATTATGTGATGTGAAGCACACTAACTAAACATATTTTGTAGAGTACGCCATCATGAACAAAGTGTCAACTAAAGGGGATGTGTACAGCTACGGGATATTGGTGCTAGAGATGTTTACAGGAAAGAAACCAACAGATAATGTCTTCACAGAAGAAGATACGAACCTACATAAATTTGTGGAGACGGCTTTCCCTGGACGAGTCATGGACATAGTAGACACAGACATTTTCTTAGATGAAGATGCAGGGGACGAGGATGACAAAACTCGCAGAAGCATGTTCATGAGAAGAAGAGGGAATGTTCATGAACTATTAGCATCTGTACTTAGAGTTGGACTCTTGTGCTCCAAGGAATTGCAGAGTGGACGAATGCAGATGGGGGATGTGGTCAAGGAACTGGTAGCAGCAAAATATGCATTTGTCTAGGATGAAAGTCATGAAGAAAATACATTTGAAATCACAGTGGAAGCTAAAGGTGCATCATCAGCTCTATAATTACCAAAATATGCACAACGAGTGCTAATAATATTGGATTAGAATGTGCTTGTGTAATTATATATATGGATCAGATCGTAACATGTCCTATATATATATATATATATATAGGATCAGTGAAGATGTGTAAGTTCTGCTTTCAGTTAGCTGGAGTAATACTAATTGAAGATATAATAATAGGGAGACTATAATGTAATGTTTTATTGGAACACATAATATTGTAAATTCCACACACCATCTCAGTTTGTGTTCTTCTTTCTCTAAAAAAAAAAAAAAACTAAATGTGTGAATGTTTGTGGGTCATAGGTTCCTCATGAAGAACGGACCAATTTGTGATCTTCTTTATATATGGTCTGATACTGATGAACGATCTATCGAGGAGCAGGACAGGATATTAATTTTTTTTCTGCACAACAATTGAATCACACAAATATATATATGAACAGACTCATGCACGCACTCTTGTAATTGCCAGAGCTAGCACACCAACTAGCAAGCTCATCTTGGAAGGTTATATATAAATATATATATATATATATACACACACACCACACACTTTACCAATTGGTGTGTGGAATATTGGGAAAACACTGAACTTTACCAATTTAACATTGAACAATATTGGGAAAACACTTCAGACAGAAATGGCTTTCAAGAACAATAGGTGCCAGAATTTCATGTACATCAGTCAATTGATGCACATGTATATCAATGTAGTAGTAAGCACAATAAGGATTGCTATACGTGTGGGATAATGTAGCTACTAGAAATAAGAAGAAATTCTAGAAGACATGTATATCAATTTAGTAGTAAGCACAATAAGGATTGTTGTACGTGTGGGATTATGTAGCTACTAGAAATAAGAAGAACAAGAATTACGAATACTCTAAAATTAATTAAGAGAAATTGGAATTACCAATAAAGCGATCGACAAATCTAAAAATTGACAGAGAAACATGAAAATATATTACCTCTAGCAAACATGTAGGATTCTCAATCAAACCCTAAAAAATAACATCAACCTTTTCCGTGATGTGCAAAGCGATAGGTTTAACCACAGGATTGATCTTGAACATCAATAGCTCGCATAATATCTTATATGCATATACAGATGTTAGAGGACTTGCTATCTGCTCTATGAAGTAGAATAGACGAAAGTTTTATACCTTGTAAAAAAAAAATCCAACTGCTCTTGAAAAGAAAGAGCAAAGGGTTACTATAGAGCAAAACTTACCAAGTCCCACACACCTGAAGGGTCGTAAAGCAACTCTAGAGTGGGGTGAATAGAGTACAGCGGAATAATCTACCCAAATAGATTAAGCAGAGTGAAGGCAGTAAATAACTAGCAGTGTATATGCAATATAATAAAAAAAGAAAGAGAGAGCAAACACAAACACCGTGATGTATACTGGTTTTCCTCTGAGAGGACTAGTCCAGTCCCAAGAACTCAAGCTCGGAGTTTTATCCACTATAATCACCAATAGTGAATCGCAAGCTTTGATCCGAAGGCTTGCCACTTCTTTACACCACGAGATTTGATCCGAAGTCTTGCAACTTCATACACCACGAGTTTTGATCCGAAGGCTCGCAACTTCACACAGAAGAAGAGCTTGATGAACCAAGCTTTTACAACTCGAACAACTTCTAACCGAGATCGCACTTGGCACTAGAAGGCTGGGAGTTGATCTTGGAGATAAGAAAGTTTAGGCTCTGAGGGTTTACTCACTATAGGATAGAAAGATTGAGAATGGTTGAGTAAGTAAGAATGTAAAATTCAACTATATTTATAGGTTATTACCAAACCGAGTTCGGCCAAAATTCGGTAGAAAATATTTGAATTTTCGAACGTTGGAGCCAAGAAATCAGGAGCTAATTAAACTGGTTGATTTTATAACAAAAGGGTAGCCGAGTTCGGTGCGAATTTGGGGCAAATTCGGCCCGAGTTCGGTTGCTAAGTGTCACGCCCCAGTCCCAAAATGCCGAGGGACTGGAGATGCGTGGCAATGGCCAGCAGCACGCACCGATGGATAACCCAATTTAATGGAGCCATCAGGGCGTACTTAAGCTGTAAATAAGGTCTACTACACAAGTCACACTAATCTCATCCATAAAGATAAAGAAACAAACTGCATAATCAAATGGAAATAATGTAGCAACATCATCACAGCAAGTCAGTCGGAGCAACAATCCGACTTAAGTCTAAAATAAACTGGCTCTATAGGCCAAGAACAAAAGATGTAAACATGAAATAAATACTGAGTGCTGGAACAAGCACTCAGGAGAAGTCCTCGGCAGTCACCTCGTCTTCAGTGTTCGGTTCAGCTCCAGCAATAGCTTCAGCTCCTGTCCCGTATATCTCGGGATACTGCTCCTCAGCTAAACCTGGGGACATAATCCATTCCAGGTCCTCAGTGGACATAGCAAGGCACAGATAATACAAGCCAAAATGAATAAGCAGTGCAATAAATAATGAATCAGCAGGGTAAACTAAGTAACTAACCATCTATGTGATATGCAAATGAGAGCAACACTAGTACTCAGGCTGAGACCGCTACAAGCTCTGTGTCGGGGAGCCGGTAGCAGTAATAACACGTAAAGGGTCTAGCTCTGCTGGAGAGTCTACAACCTCACAATAATAGTAGATATATATATAGAACAGCCTGTAGCCTGTGTGTCTCTCCCCACCCAATGTAATCACGCAAGCCATGACCATAACGTCTCATGTCCATGTCAGCGGGATTATAACTAATGCAACAAGTCATACTGTCTATAAATAAATTACTCTGTCAAGTCCTGTATCCTATTCAGAATCCCCACGAATAACTCAGGAAGATTCTGTCCATGATAGTGTCAAGTGTCCTGGGTTGTAGGGTACTTGAGAGGTCAAGTACAAAATAAGGGGGTCGTAAATCCATCTCTAAATGACGAACCCAACACCGCGTACGGTGTCAGTACCCGACTATGATCGGGCACTAGGTACGTCGTATGTTTCCTAGGTTTAAGCAGTTTAAATCAGTTTATATGAAATTGTACAAAAAATCCAGCAGAGTATTTTTACAGAAAATATGAAAATAATGACTGCAAGTTTGGCAAGGTGCACTTGCCTGATGTTTGGATTCCACTTAGGTCCTGGTTTCGGAAATTCCCAGAGATGTCTCCGAAAGCTGAAATAAACAGTACCATCACGCTCAGAAGGTGTCAAACAGCTAGGATCGCCTGTCCTTGGGTCCAATTTGGAGACAAGGGCAAAAACGGCAATTTCGGGCCAAAACGGGGTCCGCCGGTAGGCCCGCTTTGCACCGAAAAACGTGTCAGGGTCAACGGTCTCCAAATTCACCAAACTTAGTGTTAACAGGTCAGGAATGCTGATACGAACCCAACGGAACTTTCAGAATTGAATTCCGATGAGCCGATCGCGAAATCGCCCGTCGAGCGGGGCCTGTGGGGCCCACGACACGCGATTTCGTCAACGTTCTCAGAATCGGACCAAACTTGACCCACAGGACCAGCGTATCGCTATGAGTCCGATGGCGCAAGTTTCGTCTCGATCCGACGTGTGTGCACGAAGTTAGGGCGAATTGCAGAAAAGGCGGATACGGGGCGATGTCCGCGGATACGCGTTGATTCTGGGGTGCACGCACACCCGAATCAGCTTCCGCGAACTCTCACACGTCCGTATCGACGAGGCGCACGTATCTGTGAAGACCGCACGCGACCAAGTCGTCCCGTTTGGCGGGGCGTACTCAGTTCCGGGGTGAAACCGGGCCTGGGTTTTTCCTGTTTTTGGATCGCGGTGTGCGATCACCACAGGACGCGATGCCCCGAACAGTTTGTCCGGACACCGAGAGGGTCATACAGGCTTCGCGTAGAAATTTACGGAATCGAAATCGGGGTTACGAGCAGGAAGTTATGAGTACCTGAAGGGACCCGAAAAACCGGGGTTTTGAACTGTGTCCGACACGCGAGTTCGTGTCCGAATCCTGTGTCGGAGCCGTGTCCGCGTGTCCGCGTGTCCTGCTGGCTGGGGGATCACCGGAGAAGGCCGGACTCGGCGGGGCGAGCTGCGGCCGGGCGGGGGATCGTCGACCGGGCGGTGGCTGCGACTCCGGCGGAGGGGAGAACAGCAGCCGCGGGGAGAGGAGGAGAGGTTCTGGCCGGCGTCGGGGAGGGTGCTCGCTGGGGCGGCTCACGGGGGACGGCGGGTTTCAGAGGAGGCCGGAGGGTCGCAGGGGGTCGGGGTCGCCGGACGGGGATCGCCGGACGGGGTAGAGTTAGGGTTAGGGCTCGGGTTTTTGGGGGGAAAAGGAGGGCGGAGGAGAGGCTTTAAATAGGGGACTGGGGAGGGCGAGGCCGGGGCGTCGTGGCCGAGGGATCCGGGGGAGGGGGTGGCGGTCGTGGCCGACGGATTCGCGGCGGGCGGCGGGTTTCTCGGGTCGTGGGGTCGATCGTGGGAGCGGGTGGGGGTGACGCGGGTCCCGGGTCGGGCGCGGATCCGGACGGAGAGGACCCGCCCGACCCGCTAGGTGAGGCTTGGGCTGGGCTGGGTTTAACGGGCTCGGCCCACTGGGCCGGGCCGGGCCCAAAGCTAAAATAATAATAATAATAATAGAAATAATAATAATAATAATATTAATATTAATTAATTAATTTAGGAAAATAGTTTTTAGGCTTTTAAAAATAGGTCTGATGCCCAATAAAATCCCAGAAAATTATCCTAAGTCCGGTTTTCTATTTTACACCATAAAATCATATTTTCATTACATTTTAATGTTGTTTATTGGCAATTAAAAATTATAAACTCACTACATGTCCTATGTAAATTGCATATTAAATCCATAAATTGATTTTAAAAATCTGAAAAAATTTAGGGTGTTTACAATCTACCCCCCTTAAGAGGATTGCGTTCTCGCAATCGAAGGGTAAACTATAAAGGCAAGATTTACAGAATTAAAATGCTTAGGTTACCTGATTCTGCAAATAAGTGCGGATAACGCTGCCGCATAACATCTTCTCGCTCCCAGGTCGATTCGCCTGGAGAGTGCTGCTTCCAAGCTACTCGAACCAGCCTGATTGTCTGCCCACGCAGTGTCTTCTCGCTGGTGTCGAGTATACCCACTGGCTGCTCTTCGTATCTCAGGCTAGGTCCCACCGAGATCTCAGAATGATCAACTATATGACCTGGGTCCGTCACATATCTCCTCAATTGTGAGACGTGGAATACGTCATGCACTCCCTCTAAGGATGGAGGTAATGCAAGACGGTAAGCCACCTCACCAATGCGCTCCAAGATATCAAATGGCCCAATGTACCTTGGGCTTAACTTGCCTCTGCTGCCAAATCTGATAGTACCTCTAGTGGGCGAGATCCTCAAAAATACATGCTCTCCTTCCTTGAACTCCAGGGGTCGTCTGTGTGCATCGGCCTAGTGCTTCTGTCTATCCTGGGCTGCACGGAGATGGTTCTGAATCTGTTTTACTTTCTCCACTGTCTCCGTTACCAACTCTGGACCCAGTATTTGACGTTCGCCAACGTCACTCCAGCATATCGGCGATCTGCACTTCCTTCCGTACAACGCCTCGAAAGGTGCCATCTGAATGCTTGCCTGATAGCTGTTGTTGTAGGAGAACTCCACTAAGTGCAGATGATCTTCCCAAGATCCTCCAAAGTCCAGTATACAGGATCGCAACATATCTTCCAGGATCTGAATTGTGCGCTCTGACTGTCCGTCTGTCTGAGGATGATAGGCAGTACTGAATTTGAGCCTGGTGCCGAGACTCTCTTGCATGCTTCGCCAGAAGTGAGATGTAAATCTTGAGTCTCGATCTGATACGATACTAACCGGCACTCCATGTAATTTTACGATCTGACGCATATACATGTCGGCTAGTACTTCCGTGGATTGTCCGACTCTGAACGGCAAGAAGTGAGCCGACTTAGAGAGCCGATCCACTATGACCCATACTGCATCCTTTCCACTAGGGCTTCTTGGAAATCCAGTGACAAAGTCCATGGTAATATGCTCCCACTTCCATTCAGGGATGGGAAGTGGCTGCAACATACCTGCAGTCCTCTGGTGCTCGGCCTTCACCTGCTGGCAGACTAAGCATTTCGCCACAAAGCGGGCAATCTCCCTTTTCATTCCATGCCACCAGTAATATTGTCTCAAGTCCCGGTACATCTTGGTTCCTCCCGGATGAACCGAGTATATGGAGCTATGGGCTTCTGTCATCAATTCCTGCCTTAATTCTCCATTTGGAACACATAGGCGATTTCCGCACCTTAATGTTCCGTCCTCGTGGATGCGAAGTTCCGTCTGCAAGCCTGCTTCTGTTCTTTCTCTCAGCCTTCGGAATCTGGCATCATTAGGCAAAGCTTCTTTGATTCTCTCCACTAGCGATGACTTCACTTCGAGGTTAGCCAGCAACCCATTTTGTCCAGGTAGAACAACCTCTATCTGAAGATCTTGCAAGTCTTGTAATAACTGAGGCTGCTCTGTTAAGAAATAAGCCGAGGGTTTTCTGCTGAGGGCGTCGGCTACAACATTTGCTTTCCCCGGGTGGTACTGCAGATCGATGTCAAAGTCCACCATCAACTCAAGCCAACGCCTTTGCCTCATGTTGAGCTCCTTCTGTGTATAAACATACTTCAAGCTCTTATGATCAGTGAATATCTCGACCTTTTCTCCATACAGATAATGTCTCCAGATCTTTAATGCAAAAATCACTGCAGCTAGCTCCAGGTCGTGCGTTGGGTAGTTCTTCTCGTGGACCTTCAGCTGCCTCGATGCATAAGCGATAACCTTGCCATGTTGCATCAAGACACAACCTAGTCCACTACCGGACGCATCACTATATACAACAAAACCTCCTGACCCTGAGGGAAGAGTCAAGACTGGTGCTGTTGTTAGACGCCTCTTCAATTCTTCAAAGGCATTCTGGCATTCTTCCGTCCATATGAACTCCTGATCCTTCCGTGTCAGCTTAGTCATCGGCTCTGCGATTCTTGAAAATTTTTTTACGAACCGCCGGTAATACCCAGCAAGTCCAAGAAAACTTCTCACTTCCGCAACAGAGGTAGGGGTAGGCCAGGTTTCTATAGCAGTGACTTTCTCTGGGTCCACAGACAGTCCTTCACCCGAGATAATATGCCCTAAGAATGGCACCTTGTCCATACAGAACTCACATTTGCTGAGTTTGGCATACAGCTTCTCCCTTCTCAAGGTTTCTAGCACAATTCTAAGGTGTTCCTCGTGCTCTTCGTGGTTCTTGGAGTAGATTAGGATATCATCAATGAATACCACCACGAACTTATCCAAGTACTGATGGAAGACCCCGTTCATCAAACTCATAAATACAGCAGGTGCGTTGGTTAAACCAAACGGCACAACTAGGAACTCATAATGCCCATACTTAGTTCTGAAGGCTGTCTTTGGGATATCTTCCTTCTTCACCCTAATCTGATGATAACCGGATCTAAGGTCAATCTTTGAGAATACCTTAGCACCACTCAATTGGTCAAACAAATCATCAATGCGTGGTAATGAGTACCGGTTCTTAATAGTTACAGCATTAAGGGCTCTGTAATCAATGCACAGCCGTACAGATCCGTCTTTCTTGGGTACAAAAAGTATAGGTGCTCCCCATGGTGAAACACTAGGCCGGATAAATCCCTTCTCCAGAAGGTCGTCAACTTGTGTTTTCAGCTCCACTAACTCCTTAGGTGCTAGCCGATATACCGATGAGGTGATAGGTTCGGCTCATGGAGTTAGGTCTATTGTGAATTCTATCTCCCGATCAGGTGGTAAACCTGGAAGGTCGTCGGGAAATACATCCACAAATTCCGTTATGACTCTTGGGTAACTTGAATCTTCTTCTACAGTCAATACCCTAAGAGTTGGCTGGACCCCTTGTTCTACAGCTCATCGTAGAAATTCAAACTCAGGAAGGCTAGGGGGTCTAAATATCACTTTTCCAAGCCGGCAATCCAGTGTCGCATGGTACTGACTTAACCAGTCAATACCAAGTACAACATCGTAATCAGGCATAGAAAAGATCAGAAATTGGGCTCGCATCTCTCGGCCACAGACTACTACCGAACATGATCTACAAGTATCACTAACCGGAATAATTCCACCTCCCGTTAGGATTCTCTTCATCTTCGAGAGAGGTGCGGTAGCTATTCTATGTGTGGCTACGAAGCTAGCAGCAATAAATGAATGCGAAGCTCCAGAATCAAATAATGCTACAGCAGGAATTGAAGCTACTAATATGGTACCTGCTATCACTTCGCCTGCAGTAGCTTCCTCAGTGACTGCTAGTGCATATGCCTGACCTCGTCCCTGAGCGGGACCCCTTTGCTAACGAGCTTGTTGGAACAGTGCTGCCTGAGGTGGTAGAGGTGGCCTGGCTCCTCCAGGCCCTGTCTGTGTTGCTCCCCCAGCTGGAAGAGCTGCAGGTGGAGCTGGTCGATTCGGAACTCCCTCTCGACGTTCCGAGCAGTCCTTGGAGAAGTGTTGTCCAGATCCGCAAACCAGGCAGAGTCCCAGCTTGCGTCGACATTCCTTTTCAATATGTCCTACCTTGCTGCAGTAGTGGCAAGTAGGCAGGTTCTTAGTTGCTGCTCTTGGAGGCGGACTCTTCTGGGGACGTTTAGCAGATTCCCCTGGTGATGACTTGGACGGTGCTGAGGAGAAGGGACGTTTCAGGCTTGATTCCCTCCGAGTAACGCGCTCCAGCCGACGTGCTGCAGCTAGGACGTCGGTGTAAGAGGTGGGCGCGACCGATCCGATTAACTTCTGAAGCTCGAACCTGAGCCCATCAAAGAACTTCTCCGCCTTCTCCTCTTCGGTAGGAATTAGCGAAGGGGCGAAGCGGCTCAGGCGAATGAATTCGGCGTTATATTCCTCCACCGTCATGTTGCCCTGGATCAGGCGGTTGAATCTGTCTCGGAGTTCTGACCGAGCCACAGCAGGGATGTACATTTCCTGGAAGAGTCTGGAGAACTCCTCCCAGGTAACCTGATCATGTCCGAGCCTTCTTTCTTCGGACAGCCACCAATGATGCGCGTTGTCCGTCAGTTGCATCCGGACGGCAGTCATCCATTTGTCCCTTGGTAGTTCAGCGGCCTCCAACTGATGCTGTGTGTTTGTAAGCCATTCATGCACTTCAGTTGGTCCTTCCTTGCCCGAGAAGGTACGAGGCTTGAGTTGACGGAAATCCGTAATAGATCCCGTCGTTGGCCGCCTATTTGGTGGATTTGCATGCTCCAATGCTGCGACCAGGCTGTTCCTTAGGTTCTCGGCCTCTCGGCGTTGGGTCTCCTGTTGAATCTGTTGTTGTGCCTGCATCATGGCGTAGAACATCTGGAACATTTGCTGGCCGTCCATTGCCTGTCCTGGGGGAAAGACAGGCATCGTTGGAGGGAACTGGGGAGGAGGCGGGATGTCATCACGCCTGAACCTGGAACTTGGCTGGCCAGTTTGATTGCTCTGAGAGGATTGTCCTCTAGTATCTGGCGTCGTTCCAGCCTCGCAGGTAAGCCCTGCTTCAGTCGGGGTACCCAAGGGGGTCTCGTCACCACTTCTGGGATCCATTACTCTGCATCAAAAGAAAACAATGAGAACGCACAGAGGAATCAAACAGGATGCAATTCAAGCAATTAAATTGAGTTCGACATAGAGTTCAAAAACGATTAAATATATGGATGAGATCCTATAACCTATCTTATTGCAGGCCTGTTCGGTCCCTAAGTTGAAACTGAACAATTTAGTTTGGACCTGCATGGGCCACCACAAAAACCATGTCACGCCCCAGTCCCAAAATGCCGAGGGACTGGAGATGCGTGGCAATGGCCAGCAGCACGCACCGATGGATAACCCAATTTAATGGAGCCATCAGGGTGTACTTAAGCTGTAAATAAGGTCTACTACACAAGTCACACTAATCTCATCCATAAAGATAAAGAAACAAACTGCATAATCAAATGGAAATAATGTAGCAACATCATCACAGCAAGTCAGTCGGAGCAACAATCCGACTTAAGTCTAAAATAAACTGGCTCTATAGGCCAGGAACAAAAGATGTAAACATGAAATAAATACTGAGTGCTGGAACAAGCACTCAGGAGAAGCCCTCGGCAGTCACCTCGTCTTCAGTGTTCGGTTCAGCTCCAGCAATAGCTTCAGCTCCTGTCCCGTATATCTCGGGATACTGCTCCTCAGCTAAACCTGGGGACATAATCCATTCCAGGTCCTCAGTGGACATAGCAAGGCACAGATAATACAAGCCAAAATGAATAAGCAGTGCAATAAATAATGAATCAGCAGGGTAAACTAAGTAACTAACCATCTATGTGATATGCAAATGAGAGCAACACTAGTACTCAGGCTGAGACCGCTACAAGCTCTGTGTCGGGGAGCCGGTAGCAGTAATAACACGTAAAGGGTCTAGCTCTGCTGGAGAGTCTACAACCTCACAATAATAGTAGATATATATATAGAACAGCCTGTAGCCTGTGTGTCTCTCCCCAGCCAATGTAATCATGCAAGCCATGACCATAACGTCTCATGTCCATGTCAGCGGGATTATAACTAATGCAACAAGTCATACTGTCTATAAATAAATAACTCTGTCAAGTCCTGTATCCTATTCAGAATCCCCACGAATAACTCAGGAAGATTCTGTCCATGATAGTGTCAAGTGTCCTGGGTTGTAGGGTACTTGAGAGGTCAAGTACAAAATAAGGGGGTCGTAAATCCATCTCTAAATGATGAACCCAACACCGCGTACGGTGTCAGTACCCGACTATGATCGGGCACTAGGTACGTCGTATGTTTCCTAGGTTTAAGCAGTTTAAATCAGTTTATATAAAATTGCACAAGAAATCCAGCAGAGTATTTTTACAGAAAATATGAAAATAATGACTGCAAGTTTGGCAAGGTGCACTTGCCTGATGTTTGGATTCCACTTAGGTCCTGGTTTCGAAAATTTTCAGAGATATTTCCGAAAGCTAAAATAAACAGTACCATCACGCTCAGAAGGTGTCAAACAGCTAGGATCGCCTGTCCTTGGGTCCAATTTGGAGACAAGGGCAAAAACGGCAATTTCGGGCCAAAACGGGGTCCGCCGGTGGACCCGCTTTGCACCGAAAAACGTGTCAGGGTCAACGGTCTCCAAATTCACCAAACTTAGTGTCAATAGGTCAGGAATGCTGATACGAACCCAACGGAACTTTCAGAATTGAATTCCGATGAGCCGATCGCGAAATCGCTCGTCGAGCGGGGCCTGTGGAGCCCACGACACGCAATTTCGTTAACGTTCTCAGAATCGGACCAAACTTGACCCACAGGACCAGCGTATCGCTACGAGTCCGATGGCGTAAGTTTCGTCTCGATCCGACGTGTGTGCACGAAGTTAGGGCGAATTGCAGAAAAGGCGGATACGGGGCGATGTCCGCGGATACGCGTTGATTCCGGGGTGCACGCACACCCGAATCAGCTTCCGCGAACTCTCACACGTCCGTATCGACGAGGCGCACGTATCTGTGAAGACCGCACGCGACCAAGTCGTCCCGTTTGGCGGGGCGTACTCAGTTCCGTGGTGAAACCGGGCCTGGGTTTTTCCTGTTTTTGGATCGCGGTGTGCGATCACCACAGGACGCGATGCCCCGAACAGTTTGTCCGGACACCGAGAGGGTCATACAGGCTTCGCGTAGAAATTTACGGAATCGAAATCGGGGTTACGAGCAGGAAGTTATGAGTACCTGTAGGGACCCGAAAAACCGGGGTTTTGAACTGTGTCCGACACGCGAGTTCGTGTCCGAATCCTGTATCGGAGCCGTGTCCGCGTGTCCGCGTGTCCTGCTGGCTGGGGGATCACCGGAGAAGGCCGGACTCGGCGGGGCGAGCTGCGGCCGGGCGGGGGATCGTCGACCGGGCGGTGGCTGCGACTCCGGCGGAGGGGAGAACAGCAGCCGCGGGGAGAGAGGAGGAGAGGTTCTGGCCGGCGTCGGGGAGGGTGCTCGCTGGGGCGGCTCACGGGGGACGGCGGGTTTCAGAGGAGGCCGGAGGGTCGCAGGGGGTCGGGGTCGCCGGACGGGGATCGCCGGACGGGGTAGAGTTAGGGTTAGGGCTCGGGTTTTTGGGGGGAAAAGGAGGGCGGAGGAGAGGCTTTAAATAGGGGACTGGGGAGGGCGAGGCCGGGGCGTCGTGGCCGAGGGATCCGGGGGGGGGTGGCGGTCGTGGCCGACGGATTCGCGGCGGGCGGCGGGTTTCTCGGGTCGTGGGGTCGATCGTGGGAGCGGGTGGGGGTGACGCGGGTCCCGGGTCGGGCGCGGATCCGGACGGAGAGGACCCGCCCGACCCGCTAGGTGAGGCTTGGGCTGGGCTGGGTTTAACGGGCTCGGCCCACTGGGCCGGGCCGGGCCCAAAGCTAAAATAATAATAATAATAATAGAAATAATAATAATAATAATATTAATATTAATTAATTAATTTAGGAAAATAGTTTTTAGGCTTTTAAAAATAGGTCTGATGCCCAATAAAATTCCAGAAAATTACGCTAAGTCCGGTTTTCTATTTTACACCATAAAATCATATTTTCATTACATTTTAATGTTGTTTATTGGCAATTAAAAATTATAAACTCACTACATGTCCTATGTAAATTGCATATTAAATCCATAAATTGATTTTAAAAATCTGAAAAAATTTAGGGTGTTTACACTAAGTATGGTAGACTTTGTGAATGAATGTTGACTGATTTTGTGGTTGGGTTCGAGGTTTATTTGAGTGGACTGAGTTGCTTTCTAGTTGCCAGTGCGACTCGACTTACATAAGTCCTATACTCAAATAAAATATAAGATTACATATAAAAACCAAGAGCACTGATGATGCTAAACTTCTGAAACATTTGCTTACTTGAAGACGCTATTTTCCTTGACGACAGTTGTCCAAAGATAACCAGATCTGGGAATCTGAATACCTTTTGAGGACTCCAGATAAGTCGTAGGCGGTTGGACGAAATCTTCTGGTATAACGTCGTCTTTGGCTCATCGTCATATAGCATATGTCCATTGCTGATCTTGCTTATTATTTTCTGCAAGTACATGTTAGATGAACAAGAAAATATACAGAAGCAAATATTACATATCTGGACAATGCTGAGTTTAAGTAGAAGATACTATAGTGCTTGATCGATTACCATAATGCTAAACTTAATCGATTAGCCATATTCAAAAACTCAACATAAACATTTGGCCAACGACATCAAAGTGTGCTGTGTTCAGGTGAGACATAGTTTGAAGAAAACTGATTACCAAAATCAATAATTGTAGCTTTCAGACCTTCATAAGTTAATTTCGGCATTTGAAACCTAAAGTATAATCAAGGAGCATAATTAAGCAATGGAAAGAAAAGACTTTTGCCTCTAAATGGAAAAAAATACAAGAAGACATGCAAAGTTTTACGGCACATGAAATAATTAGTCTAGGTTTAGGTTGACAAATGAAACAAGCCAGGTTATTGCTCGCTCAAATTTTATCACTGAGTACAAAAGATGGCAGGAGCTATCAGATAGTAAGTGAACCTAGAGGGGTTTATAACTCAAGAATGTGAATCCAGATCAGCAACATGGATATCTAAAGAATTACTGTGCCGCAACATATTGTCTTAATTGGTTCATTTCAGATTTGTATATATATAGCTAACCTGAGAGATGCATAACGTTTACTTTTTAAAGAGTTATACTGAGAGGAGGAATAGAAGCCAATTGCTGTTAACAAGTTCCTTGCGACTTGATACATCTGGGTCCCTTGGTAGGCACTGCCTAAAGAATGCTATCAATCGATGATCCTGAAAATGACATGCATCCTTCCGTATTGAAATCCTGGTGCTGAAAAGCACATTATACCAAAAGTACAGACAGGACCAAGGATACTTAGCACCATCCTATGAGTGAAAATAACTCAACATCATAAGACCTTGAACTTTACTATATAGAATGTCAATTTAATCATATAACTTCATAGAATTCAAGTTTATAGAAGACGAAGAACTCGGTCAAGAGGCAACAGCCAATCATACAAGTTCAAAGACTTTATTAATTACACTGCGACACTATGGCAGTCGGATTGTTTCTCATAATGTCAACTAGAAGATTGAAAACTTCACAAAACTTACTATTGACAAAAAAGTGTGATGTCAGTCCCCTTGTGATGTTCATCTCACAGAGTTCAGCTCACGTAGGATTATGATATTTTTCTTTCCAAGACAAATAAGTAACTTTTTTTCAGACCCCAAATTTCTCACAGTAAAGTAATATATTATTCAGAAGTACAAGACAAACGAATAAATTGTAATAATCTACACAAAATACCAATTTCTCATATAAGAAACTTGTAGAATTTGTCATGAATGGATTAAGTGTAGAAAATACAAGATTGGCTTGATGACTCATTCTGCGCTGCACGGATTTCAATTAACTTAGCAGAACCTTTTGCATTGCAATCCAACCAGAACATGCGCAGAGGGAAGATTCATTCTCTCTGCAGAGACGCGTATTTGAAACACACGGGTAGCTAGGAGATATGTACCTCATCATCTCCACCAATAGATCATAACCAATGACTAATGCCAGAAAAGAAATCGGACATGTCATATGATATCTCAATTTTCATGCCAGCTGCTAAATGTATGCATTAGAAGTGTACCTTTAATCCATCCAGATGTACCGATAACAAGAGGCAGCATAAATTTCCCAGGTTGATAGTACTCTTTAAGAAAATAGTTAGTCATATAGCAAGGCAGAAGATATTTCTAAAGTAAATTTTAGGATCTCTTCCGAGGTTAATGTCACTGAAAAAGAAATTCCTGAAAATAACATATCAGGTTTCAACTCAGAAACTCAAACATAAGCTGGCTTACTTGATGCACTGAAGATTATAGTTGTAGGAGAGCATATATAAGACTCTTAAGTAGTCCAATAGAACCAACAAGGATCTCAGGTAACTAACACAATTGCATGGAGTGGAGATCAACACAATTGCATGGAGTGGAGCAACAGAACCTTGAAGAAAAAACATTGTTCAG
Organism: Iris macrosiphon; assembly: GCA_036927795.1. Lineage (NCBI taxonomy): Eukaryota > Viridiplantae > Streptophyta > Magnoliopsida > Asparagales > Iridaceae > Iris > Iris macrosiphon. The sequence goes on from JAYESA010000009.1 coordinate 3,940,452, forward strand.
ATAAACTATTGTGACATTTTAATTCAACCAGATGAAGACATCATGAAACTCTCGATTAAAAAAACAAGTAATACTATAATAGTATTAACAAACTGTTCTTAATTCCCACAAAAGAGATATCATGCATGTTGAGAGTATTTGTGGGTGTTTAGTCCCACATCTAGTAGAATAGTAGAGAGAGGGGTTAGTCTCTCCTATATATATGTAGTCTCATCCATCAATAAAATTAAGCCAAGTATTAGACCAAGTTTCTATTTGGTATCAGAGCCAGGTTTCACCCATCCTTCTCCAAACCCTAATCCTAACCCTCTCACAGCCCCCCCCCCCCCCTCTCCCTTCTTTTCCCACCGGCCCCGACGACCTCCTGGCCATGCGCCGCAGCGCTGCCAGCCTGCCCCGCCGCTAGCAGCCCTCACCGGCCCCGGCGACCGCCTGGCCGTGCGCCGCAGTACCAGAAGCTCTTATGTGAGTTCTAGAAATAGAAATTTAGCTTGTGATGCTTGTGAGCTTGTGAGCTTGAAAAACATACCAGAAGCTCTTCATTTAGTCTACTAAGTCGGATGTATCCATCTATGTCTCAAAAGGCTAATAAACAAAAGTTTGTTTGTGATGCTTGTGAGCTTAGAAAACATACCAGAAGCTCTTATGTGAGTTCTGGAAATAGAAGTTTAGCTGTTTTTGATATGATACACTCTGATGTGTGGAAACATTGTCCTACAACTGGAGTTAATGGTTTTAAATGGTTTGTCACATTTAGTTTTAAATGGTTTGTCACCTTTATTGACTGCTACACTCGTGTCACCTGGGTATACATAATGAAGAGTAAGAGTGATGTCTTTGCATGCTTTTAAGATTTTTATCGCAAGGTTACAACACAGTACAGTGCTAAAGTGAAGATCTTGAGATCTGACAATAGGACAAAATATACCAACAAGGCTATTGAAGAGTACTTATCAGCCCATGAGATACAACATCAGACTTCGTGTGCCTATACACCAGCACAGAATGGCATGACAGAGCGGAAGAACAGGCACCGGTTGAAAGTAGCATGGTCAATGATGTTTGCCATGAATGTTCCTAAACACTTGTGGGGGCATGGCGTGTTGACGGATGCATATATCATCAACATGATGCCCTCTCAGATGTTAGGATGGAAGACACCGTTTGAGATGCTTACAGAAGAGAATAAGTACATTGTTCCCCAAAAGGTATTTAGATGTGTATGTTTTGTGAAAGATAACAGACCTGCGGTAGAAAAATTGGAACCTCGGGCAGTGAAGTGTATCTTTGTTGGCTACTCAGGGACTCAGAAGGGATACTCTTGTTGGAGTCCTGTAGAGCGAAGGCTCTTTGTAAGCATGGATGTTACATCCAGAGAGATGGAACCATACTACCACAATGGTTCAGGTGAAGGTTCCGCATTTGGTTACACACCTAACACATGAGGTATTAGGAGTGAGGGGAGGATGGGCCCAAGCGTGATTGTCGGATCAGTTTCATGCATGTCCAATGATGGAAGCTGGTCCAAGGGAACAAGGGGGAGATAGCGAGGGTGAGGAAAGTGATGAGGATGTACATAATCAGGAGGAAGAAAGTGGTGACAATCAGGAGGAAGAAAGTGATGCTCCAGTGTAGGGGGAGGAACAGACTACAAAACAATCTACAGAGCTCCAAGTCTACAGAAGAAGATAGCAGCAGTCCACTATTGTGCCTATTACTGTGCCTATTGCCCCTACTGTGCCATATCCCTCGTCTAATCCTGTCCCAACTCTTGAAGATGCACCTCCCGCACCGGATCCCTCTGATTCGGATGCGGATCCCTCTGAATCAGATGGTATGATTCCTTCACCACTTTCTCATATTTCCTTAAGGAGATCTTCTCGCAGTAATAAGAAAAAAGTCCATAATTGTTATGGTTATGAACATGACATTGCCAATTTCTTATCCTACTCTAATATATTTTCTACCTATCGAGAATTCATTGCATCGTTAGACACCACCTCTTTGCCTAAGTGTTGGCAGAAAACGAAGGAAGATCAAAGGTGGAGAGCTGCAATATTGGAGGAACTTGCGACACTCAAAAGAAATGGGACATGGAAGCTTGTTCCGTTGCCTAAAGGAAAGAGAACAGTTGGATGCAAATGGGTCTTCACAGTAAAGGAGACGCCAGAAGGAAAGATGGAGCGGTACAAGGCAAGGTTGGTTGCAAAGGGATTCACTCAATCATATGACATCGACTATGATGAGACATTTGTTCCAATAGTAAAGATGAGCATTGTGAGAACCCTGGTCTCCCTTGCAGCAAGCCATGGGTGGCAACTGTATCAATTGGATGTGAAGAACGCTTTTTTTATGGGGACCTACAAGAGGAAGTAGACATGGAGACCCCACGGGATTTTGCACAAAGCAGTCAACGAAAAATGTGCGCAAGCTAAAGAAATCAATGTATGGGCTCAAGCAACCTCCTCGAGTCTACTTTGATAGATTCAGGAAGGCTGTCACAGGCATGGGGTACGCCAGACCAATACAGTTCACACGATTTTCTTCCAGCATGCAAGAGGCCACATCACCATACTTGCAGTGTATATGGATGATATAGTGATCATAGGTGATAATGAGGAGGATATCACCTATCTAAAATCAAAACTCGCCAAGGAGTTTGAAGTGAAGGACTTGAAAATGATGAGGTATTTTTTCGAGATCGATGTGGCTCGAGGAAGAGATGGGATCATCCTCTTTCATAATAAGTATGTACTAGACCTGCTCACAGAGACTGGTATGCTGAGATGTCGATCGACAGTCACTCCAATTGATCAGAAAGATAAGTTGGGTGCAGAGTCAGGAGAGCCTGTTGATCGTGAGAGATATCAGATACTTGTAGGCAGATTGATTTATCTATGCCACACTCGCCCTGATATCTCATTTGTTGTGAGTGTAGTGAGTCGCTACATGCATGATCCAAGGAAGGGTCACATGGATGCAGTTTTTCGTATCCTGAGATATCTGAAGGGGACTCCTGGAAGAGGGCTATGGTTCAAAAAAAATGGACACCTGGGTGTTGAAGGGTACTGCGATGCAGATTGGACAAGCTGCATGGACGACAGAAGGTCTATCTCAGGGTATTGTGTCTTTGTGGGGGATAACCTAATCTCATGGAGAAGCAAGAAATAATCTGTGGTAGCACGGTCGACTGCTGAAGCAGAGTATAGAGTTATGGGTCTGGGAGTGTCAGAGTTGTTGTGGGTAAGATCACTGCTGACGAAGTTGAAGCTGGACCAGGGAACACCGTTGCGTCTTCTGAGTGACAGTCAAGCTGCAATAAGTATAGCTAACAATCCAGTCCAACATGACAGAATAAAGCACATCGAGATCGATCGGTTCTTCATCAAGGAAAAGCTAGAAAAAGGGATATTAAAGCTCGATCATGTTCGCTCAGAAGAATAAGTTGTAGATTGTCTGACTAAGAGCCTTAATTCATCGAATCTTTCTAAACTATGTGACAAGATGGGGATAATCGATATCTATCGTCCATCTTGAGGGGGGAGGGGGTGTTGAGAGTATTAGTGGGTGTTTAGTCCCACATCTAGTAGAATAGTAGAGAGAGGGATTAGCATCTCCTATATATATGTAGTCCTACCCATCAATAAAATTAAGCCAAGTATTAAACAAAGTTTATATTATGCACATTCTTAAATAAATAAGTTAACCAGTTTTTAAAGATACTATATATATGAAAAGTTGGAAACGGCATTAACAAGTCAAGATTCAGAAGAAGGAAAAAAAAAAATACAAAAATGATCGGTGGCTCGCGCAGTACTCACGAGCCACCGCCCGCCAGCCCATCCCTCGAGCCACCGCCCGCCGACGCATCCCTCTCCCAGTCTCCCCCTCCTACTTCGTGTCCGGCAGGTCAGCCGCCGCGTCCACCCGCATGCCAGTCCCGTCCGTACCGCCAGCGACCACAGTGTGCGAGCGCTGCGCGTGCAACAACACGCACAGTGCAGCACGGTTGAAAAAAAAAAATCACAATAGCCTTAGTTTTCTTCCTATAGTTTCTCTCGTGTCCAAAACCTTAGCTAATTCAGTCCTTCAATGAAGCTAACACTTTCTATTATCTTCCTAGTACTAGTACAAACTTTCCGATATCAAACCACCACTGCTTCTTCCTTCACTGGCATGTTCAAGAGAAGGAGTGTTCACGAATTAGCATCTGTACTTAAAGTTGGACTCTTGTGCTCCAAGAAATTGCAGAGTGGACGAATGCAGATGGGGTATGTGGTCAAGGAACTGGTAGCAGCAAAACATGCATTTGTCTCGGATGAAAGTCATGAAGAAACTACATTTGAAATCACAATGGAAGCTAGAGGAGCATCATCAGCTCTATAATTACCAAAAATATGCACAACTAGTGGTAATAATATTGGATTAGAACAGGGACGAAGCTCCCGGAATTGATAAAAAGCTTAACTATATACTTAATAAAAAATTATTAAGCTTAGATACGGGCCATGTGGGCTAATGTCATTGCTTCAGGCCCATTCAACCTCTCATGAACCTCATCCAGTTAGGTCATTCACTCATAAAAAAAAATTCTCACTTCTTTGATTACTTATGTAGTTGTGTTCATCTTTAGTAATAGTATGCAGACTCCAAATATTTATTTTTCAACTTCAGTAGTGTTCAATACTTGAACTTAGTGTCACGACCCGATCCCAATAATCTGGGTCCAGTCGGATCATGCCCAGCCTGCACCGTTGTGAGACGGCGGCAGTAAGCTGTATCAATCCGTAGTAACACACAGACATCCAGAATACATGAAGGAAATTCAATTTTTTTTTTTTTATTGCTAAGTCTGAGAGAGAATTTCATTTACAATCAAGATCAAACAAAACATGGTCCAGGGTTATTACTTCAACCCTGATTATTACAATTTGGAAATAAAAGGGGAACAACTAAACATCGGCCTCCTGGCTAGGTTCCGCTAGGGCTTCAGTACTCTGGTCCGGACCATAAAAGGTATCATACTCATCATCGTCACCGCAATCACCTAAAATTGTTAATCTCCAGTCAGGAGGGAGCAAGAACATATATCCAATTCCAGCATCTTAACGATAATTAAAATGATGCAATGAGATAGTTTTGAACAATATTTATAATTTTGTATGCAACAAATATGAAACAAGAATAGTAAAAGTCGATGAAGCAATGATGACAAGCTACAATCACTAAAGTGTTTTGAGAAAGGTAGCATCCCGTGGCCGGTTGGGGTTGGAGGCAATCTGTGTTCAAGTGAACACGGTGCGGCGTCAGTCCAGTGAGGTTGGACTTCAGCTATCCACAATGAGGCAATAAGGGGGCTTTGACCACGGGTGCTAACTTTTCTCCCCAGTTCCCAAGGCAATAGTCAATGAGTCAATGAGTCAATGAGTCAATGAGTCAATCAATCAGTCAATCAGTCGGTTCCGTGAAATCAAGTGTCGTCCCAATATATCTATATGACATGCAACATATTTAATTACAACTAAAATACCAGTTTTGAATTTTATGAAACTTGCCTGGAGTTGGTTGGTGACGCGAGTGAGAAGTCGCGACGGTCTTAACCTTAGTTACAGGGACCTACAATTATTAATAATCGGATTTTAGAATTAAAACAAAGGGTTTTAATCTGACTTGATTAGTTAACTAAGTTAATGATTCAATCCAACGATCGATTAATAATACTAATAATTTGTAATAGTAATTTAGTAAAACAAAAACCCTTTCAATAATAATAAAACTTATTTATTTTATCGTAGAAAATATTATGTTTTTTTATTTTACGGTAAAATATCGTTTTGTCTTTTAGCAATCAATTTATTTCTAATAAACTAGGCTTAGGGGAAAATATTACTTAATTTTTATTTTGGTAATATATTACAAATCAATTTGTACGAGAATAATATTTTTGGAAACTTATTTAAATACTAACGTATTATATGAAAATTATTTCATAATTATATTAAATGATTACTAATTAGTATTTAAATACTAAAATCATTTCGGAAATTATCTATTAAATAATTACTAATTAGTATTTAAATACTAAAAATCATTTCGGAAATTATCTATTAAATACTTACTAATTTACGTAATATTTAATAAGGTTTTTATTTTATTATATATATAAAATTAATATACGTAGTGAGGATCGTTGTATTAAATCGTAAATTAGTTAACAATCAAAACTAACAATCATTAATCTACTAACTAATTATGAACTATCAAATTCTAAGTTATCCCGGGATTGACAGAGCTTTATTCTGTCAGTCCCGGTCGGACAGGGAAGCGGTTTTGGAAGGGACATTGCATTCTGATAGGGGCACCTACCGGGAAGCTGATGGAGGAGCACCGAGGGGAGGCCTCGGACTCGGGATCGGGGTTTTTCGAGTCCGACACGCGGTTCTGCGTCCTGGACGCGTGTCCAGTGCGTTCGGGCGGTGTCCTGCGTATCCTGTGCTGTGTCCGGGGCTCGGGGAAGCTGGCCGTCGGTCGAGGCGTTGCTGGGTGGCTCGCCGGAGTTCGAGGGTCAGCCGGCTAGGGCTGCGGGCAGCGCCGGCAGTGGTCGCCGGAGTTCGACCGCTCGGCTCGAAGAGGAGGGGGAAAGGCTCGGGGTCTGGCTAATGGGGAGGAGGAAGAAGGGGAGAGGTGGAAGTGGTTCGCCTGGGGACGGTGGCCTGGACGGCGGTCTCGGGGGTGGTCGGCGCAGGGAGGTCACGGCGGGGATCGGCTGCCGGAGTAGCTAGGGTTAGGGTTTTGGGGACGAGGCGGAGGTGAAAGGGAGGGGGATTTATAGGGGGTTGGCTGGGCGTCGTGGCGAGGGGCTCGGAGAAGGAGGAGGACGTGGGAGGTTTTCCGGCCGGCTCTCGCGGGGGCGACGCGGTCGCCTGAAATCGCGGCGGCGGGATCGCAGCGTCGTGGGGGAGACCGGGTGACAGGGGCGGGCTAGCGGGTGCGGGTCGGGCGGCGGGCCGACCCGACCCGACCCGGGGGAGCGGGCTGGGCTCGCAGCAACTGGGCTCGGCCCACTGGGCCGGGCCCAAAACCAAAAATCGATAATAATGAAATAATAATAATAATAATAATAATAATAATAATAATAATAAATATAAAAACAGAAATAATTAATTAATTATAAAAATAGTTTTTAGGCTTTTAAAAATAGGTCTGAGGCCCAATAAAATCCCAGAAAATTACCCCAAGTCCGGTTTTCTATTTTACACCCAAAAATGTTATTTTCATGATATTTTAATATTATTTATTAACAATTAAAAATCCTTTATTAATTGAAAACCTTGATTTTAATTACAGAGAATTTCCGAAAAAATCCAGAAAATTGGAAAAAATCCAAGATTTAATAATTAGGAAAAATCAGGGGTTTACAACCTACCCAACTTATAAAAATTTCGTCCTCGAAATTTACTACAATTGAAGGGAGAACAAAGGTAGACATGCCTTAAAACAGATGAGGGTACTTCTGCCTCATCTCAGCCTCTCGTTCCCAGGTGGATTCGCCTGGGGAGTGGTGGAGCCACTGAACTTTGACCAGTGGAATCACGGTGTTCCGCAACTGCTTTTCCATACGGTCTATGATCCTCACTGGCTGCTCTGGTACTATAAGACTTGGTCCAATCTCTAACTCTGAATGATCCAGGATGTGGCTCGGGTCCGGAATGTAACGCCTCAGCTGCGATACATGGAAGACGTTGTGTACGCCTTCAAGATTAGGTGGTAACGCCACTCTGTATGCCACCTCTCCAACTCTGTTCACTATCTCGAATGGGCCGATATACCTGGGACTAAGTTTTCCAGCTCTGCCAAAACGGATAGTTCCTCTGGTGGGGGAGATTTTGACGAAGACGCCATCACCTGCTTCGAACTCCACAAGTCGGCGACGGCTGTCCGCCCAATGCTTCTGACGATCTTGAGCCACCCGAAGTCTGTCTCTGATCACCTTGACTTTTTCAGCCGCATCTGTAATCATCTCAGGTCCCAGCATGACTCGTTCTCCTACGTCGTCCCAAGCCAAGGGAGTGCGGCAACTACGTCCATACAGAGCCTCAAAAGGAGTCATGCGGATGCTGGCCTGGTAGCTGTTGTTGTAAGCAAACTCTACCAAGTGTAGGTGGTCCTCCCATGATCCTCCAAAATCCAGGACGCACGATCTCAGCATATCCTCTAACGTCTGGATGGTTCTCTCTGACTGTCCGTCAGTCTGTGGGTGATATGCAGTGCTGAACTTCAGTTGGGTCCCCAGACTCTCTTGCAAGCTCTTCCAGAAGTGAGAAGTAAAGCGGCTGTCTCGGTCTGATACAATGCTCACAGGAACTCCATGTATCCGGACGATTTGCCTCATGTATAGGGCAGCTAACTTCTCGGTGGATAAACCAACCTTGAAGGGAATGAAGTGGGCAGACTTAGTCAATCTGTCTACGATCACCCAAATAGCGTCCTTCCCTCCTTGGGATCGAGGCAATCCTGACACAAAATCCATAGTGATGTGCTCCCATTTCCATTCTGGAATGGGCAGTGGCTGAAGAAGTCCTGCTGGTCTTTGTCTATCTGCTTTCACCTGCTGGCAGATCAAGCATTTGGCAACGAATTTTGAGACATCCTTCTTCATTCCATACCACCATACGTGCTCCCGTATATCTCGGTACATCTTATTTGCTCCAGGGTGGATGGAATACTGTGAGCGATGCGCTTCCTGCATCAGCTGCTCCCTCAATTCACCAGCAGGTACACAAAGTCTGGTGCCATTCCTCAGTGTTCCGTCGTCTGAAATAGAGAATCCCTCCAGTGTGCCAGCTAACACCTGGTCCCTGAGCTTGCACAATGCTCCGTCCTCGAATTGAGTCTCCTTGATTTTGTCCATCAAGCTAGACTGCACTTGCAAATGCATCATGGGGAAGTCAGCGCCGGGTACTATTGCTTCCCGTCCAAGCTTCTTCATTTCCTCTGCAGGCAATACGAGTTCTAAACCCAGCTTCTCCATGTCCTCCAGTAGGTACCGATCTGTCGTCAAGAACATCGCCATCGGATATCGACTAAGTGCGTCGGCGACCACATTAGCCTTTCCGGGATGGTACTGTAGGCTGATATCAAAGTCCTTCATGAGCTCCAACCATCGTCTCTGACGCATGTTGAGCTCCTTCTGTGTAAAGACATACTTGAGACTTTTGTGGTCCGTGTATATCTCTACTCTTTCGCCGTACAGGTAGTGCTTCCACAGCTTCAAGGCGAAGATGACTGCTGCTAGCTCCAGGTCATGCGTCGGGTAGTTCTTCTCATGAGTCCGTAATTGCCGGGAAGCATAAGCAATTACCTTTCCATGTTGCTGGAGCACACATCCTAATCCTTTGCCGGACGCGTCGCTATAAATTGAGAATCCTCCTGATCCTGAGGGTAGCGACAAAATTGGTGCTGTTGTTAGCCTTCTCTTCAGCTCTTCAAATGACGCCTGGCACGCTTCGGTCCAGACGAACTCTTCATTCTTCCTGGTTAGCTTGGTCATGGGCTCAGCAATTTTTGCAAAGTCCTTCACGAATTTTCTGTAATATCCAGCTAAGCCCAAGAAGCTTCTGATCTCTGCAACTGACCTGGGAGTATTCCATGTTTCCACGGCAGCTATCTTCTTGGGGTCCACTGATATGCCTTCTCCTGTGACAACGTGGCCGAGAAAGTCCACCTTGTCTAAGAAGAATTCACACTTGGACAATTTTCCATATAGCTTCTCCTTTCTGAGGGTTTCCAAAACTATCCTCAAATGCTGCTCGTGTTCTTCCTTGGTCTTCGAATAGATCAGAATGTCGTCAATGAAGACAACGACAAACTGGTCCAGGTATTTGTGGAAGACCTTGTTCATGAGATTCATGAACACTGCTGGGGCATTGGTAAGACCAAAGGGCATGACCAAGAATTCAAATTGTCCATACTTGGTGTTGAATGCCGTCTTTGGAATATCTTCCTTCCTCACCTTGATTTGATGGTAACCCGATCTGAGGTCTATCTTCGAGAAAACCTTAGCTCCACTCAGCTGGTCGAAGAGATCGTCGATCCGGGGCAGCGGGTACTTGTTCTTGATAGTGATGTTGTTCAATGCCCGGTAGTCTATGCACATTCTGACTGTCCCATCCTTCTTGGGTACAAACAAGACTGGTGCACCCCAGGGTGAGGCACCGGTCCTGATGAATCCTTGCGCCTGAAGCTCGTCAATCTGGTCTTTCATTTCCTTGGACTCCTTGGGATTCACTCGGTAGCAGCGTTGGGAGATTGGTGCTGCGCCGGGTACAAGATCGATCGAGAATTCCACATCTCGATCAGGGGGTAGCCCTGGAAGATTGTCTGGGAAGACGTCTATAAACTCCGCTATGAGAGGATGAGGGGGTCCGGTTTCTTCAGTGATGGATGTGTAGGACACACATTCCACGCCTTCAGGTGCTCGAATCACTTTGAGTTTAGGTCCTCCAGGTGGATCTAGAGTTACGCAGCCTTCTCGACAGTCTATCAGAGCATGATGTTGACTAAGCCAATCCATGCCCAAAACTACGTCATAGTTTGGCAGAGGCATTATTAGGAACTGAGTCTGAAACTCATGTCCTGAGATAGTGACTGGGCAGCTACACGTCTCACTAATGGGTATTGGTCCTCCACCAGTCATAACCCTACAGATTATCTTACTTATGCCAGTAACTAGATGGTGTGCAGAAATGAAGTTTGCAGATATAAAACTGTGTGATGCTCCAGAATCAAATAATGCTAAGGCAGGGTGCGAATGAAGTAGAATGGAACCTGCGATGACATCTCCTTCCGTCTCGGGTTCAGCTTCTGGCTCTTCCACAGTCAAGGCAAAAGCTTGCCCGGCTCTGTGCTGGTTGTAGCGCTGCTGCTGGGTAGGCAGTGGACCTCTCTGCTGTCCAGCTCCAGTTTTGTTGTATGCCGTGGGGCAGTCCTTCACTTGATGGGTGGCAGATCCACAAGCAAGGCAGTGTCCCAATTTCTTCCTGCAGATCTCTGCGGTATGACCTGGCCTTTTGCAGTAGACGCAGTTGACCGCCTTTGGTTGGTTGTACTGATGCGCTTTGTTGGCCGCTGCTGGCTGTTGTTGCTGGGACTGCTGGGGATAGGAGGGCCTATTGTTGTTGTTGCTGTGCCTCTTGTTGTTGCCCTGATAGCTGTTGCTTGACCCTGGATGCTCCCTCTTGGGTCGAGCAGGTGCACTGGCCTCTACATCTTGGGCCACCTTCAACATCTTGTCATAAGTCTTCGCACCGTTAGCAGCTACTAAGGTGCGGATCTCTTCACGTAGTCCGTGCCGGAACTTCTTAGCACGTTCTACAGGGTTGTCCACCAGGTGGCTTGCAAACCTGCCAAGCCTGTTGAACTCAGCCGCATATTCTTCAATTGTGCGGTCTCCTTGCTTCAGATCTTGAAACTGTCTTCCCATAGCTTCGAGGGCAGCCTCTGGAAAGAACTTCCGCTTGAACTGCTTCTTGAATAGCCGCCAGGAAATCCCTCCAGCTCGAAATCTTGGCTCGTTGCGGTACCAAATGTTAGCCAAATCTCTCAGCTGGAGTGCTACGGCCTCAACCATGAGGTCGTCTGGGAGTCGAGCGACGCTGAGGAGTCGCTCCATATCATCTAGCCACTCGTCTGCGTAGATGATGCCTTCGGTCCCCTTGAAGGGACGCGGGTCCAACTTCTTAAAGTTTTCCACAGTTCCAACCTTTACCTGGATAACAGGTTTGTGGTTAGATTAGAAATTCATTAGTGGAATCCAAGCTTTTAAATCCTTAATTACCTTGGCAGGCTCCTGTTCTGACCGGGATGTTCCTAGCGCTGCCATGGCTACATTATGGGCGTTCTCCATGCCCTCTCTCATAATCGCGGTCTGCTCGCGATTTGCTTCAGCTTGGGCCCTCTGGGCTTCAAGAACTCCTCGTAGCAGGCCTACGAGTTCAGCGGGGTCCACTGGCACAGGTGGTGCAACAGGAGGAGTCACATCGGCTGGAATCGATGTGGTCCTGGGAGGAATGGGTGGAGCTGCATGCACTACTGAAGTGTAGGCAGCTCGGGGAGCTCTTGCAGCATGGGGGCGATCTGTGAGCTGCAACGGAGAGGGGTCTGACTGAGCTTGAGTTGGGGTGTGCTCAGAAGACGAAACCTCATCTTCGGCGGGGCCGGAACGGGTTGTCTTTCCCCGTGCCATCTTCTGGAAGGTTTAGGAAGCAAGTATAAGCAAGGTAACCTATGTTCTATAAGCAAGCAAAAATAATTGTACATATGTCTAGATAGAAGAATTTGGTCCTATGATGTGACAGATTGAAATTTTCTCAAGAATTCTAAGTGTTCTAATTGTTTCTAGAGTCTGTTTTCCTAAAGTCATACTAAACCTAGAGTCAAAGGCAAGTCGGTTTGTTTGGCCAGCCTAAGTGGACTAGACCAAAGGCTGTAAACTAGACCTGCATGGGCCACCACTGAAAACATGTCACGACCCGATCCCAATAATCTGGGTCCAGTCGGATCATGCCCAGCCTGCACCGTTGTGAGACGGCGGCAGTAAGCTGTATCAATCCGTAGTAACACACAGACATCCAGAATACATGAAGGAAATTTAATTTTTTTTTTTTTATTGCTAAGTCTGAGAGAGAATTTCATTTACAATCAAGATCAAACAAAACATGGTCCAGGGTTATTACTTCAACCCTGATTATTACAATTTGGAAATAAAAGGGGAACAACTAAACATCGGCCTCCTGGCTAGGTTCCGCTAGGGCTTCAGTACTCTGGTCCGGACCATAAAAGGTATCATACTCATCATCGTCACCGCAATCACCTAAAATTGTTAATCTCCAGTCAGGAGGGAGCAAGAACATATATCCAATTCCAGCATCTTAACGATAATTAAAATGATGCAATGAGATAGTTTTGAACAATATTTATAATTTTGTATGCAACAAATATGAAACAAGAATAGTAAAAGTCGATGAAGCAATGATGACAAGCTACAATCACTAAAGTGTTTTGAGAAAGGTAGCATCCCGTGGCCGGTTGGGGTTGGAGGCAATCTGTGTTCAAGTGAACACGGTGCGGCGTCAGTCCAGTGAGGTTGGACTTCAGCTATCCACAATGAGGCAATAAGGGGGCTTTGACCACGGGTGCTAACTTTTCTCCCCAGTTCCCAAGGCAATAGTCAATGAGTCAATGAGTCAATGAGTCAATGAGTCAATCAATCAGTCAATCAGTCGGTTCCGTGAAATCAAGTGTCGTCCCAATATATCTATATGACATGCAACATATTTAATTACAACTAAAATACCAGTTTTGAATTTTATGAAACTTGCCTGGAGTTGGTTGGTGACGCGAGTGAGAAGTCGCGACGGTCTTAACCTTAGTTACAGGGACCTACAATTATTAATAATCGGATTTTAGAATTAAAACAAAGGGTTTTAATCTGACTTGATTAGTTAACTAAGTTAATGATTCAATCCAACGATCGATTAATAATACTAATAATTTGTAATAGTAATTTAGTAAAACAAAAACCCTTTCAATAATAATAAAACTTATTTATTTTATCGTAGAAAATATTATGTTTTTTTATTTTACGGTAAAATATCGTTTTGTCTTTTAGCAATCAATTTATTTCTAATAAACTAGGCTTAGGGGAAAATATTACTTAATTTTTATTTTGGTAATATATTACAAATCAATTTGTACGAGAATAATATTTTTGGAAACTTATTTAAATACTAACGTATTATATGAAAATTATTTCATAATTATATTAAATGATTACTAATTAGTATTTAAATACTAAAATCATTTCGGAAATTATCTATTAAATAATTACTAATTAGTATTTAAATACTAAAAATCATTTCGGAAATTATCTATTAAATACTTACTAATTTACGTAATATTTAATAAGGTTTTTATTTTATTATATATATAAAATTAATATACGTAGTGAGGATCGTTGTATTAAATCGTAAATTAGTTAACAATCAAAACTAACAATCATTAATCTACTAACTAATTATGAACTATCAAATTCTAAGTTATCCCGGGATTGACAGAGCTTTATTCTGTCAGTCCCGGTCGGACAGGGAAGCGGTTTTGGAAGGGACATTGCATTCTGATAGGGGCACCTACCGGGAAGCTGATGGAGGAGCACCGAGGGGAGGCCTCGGACTCGGGATCGGGGTTTTTCGAGTCCGACACGCGGTTCTGCGTCCTGGACGCGTGTCCAGTGCGTTCGGGCGGTGTCCTGCGTATCCTGTGCTGTGTCCGGGGCTCGGGGAAGCTGGCCGTCGGTCGAGGCGTTGCTGGGTGGCTCGCCGGAGTTCGAGGGTCAGCCGGCTAGGGCTGCGGGCAGCGCCGGCAGTGGTCGCCGGAGTTCGACCGCTCGGCTCGAAGAGGAGGGGGAAAGGCTCGGGGTCTGGCTAATGGGGAGGAGGAAGAAGGGGAGAGGTGGAAGTGGTTCGCCTGGGGACGGTGGCCTGGACGGCGGTCTCGGGGGTGGTCGGCGCAGGGAGGTCACGGCGGGGATCGGCTGCCGGAGTAGCTAGGGTTAGGGTTTTGGGGACGAGGCGGAGGTGAAAGGGAGGGGGATTTATAGGGGGTTGGCTGGGCGTCGTGGCGAGGGGCTCGGAGAAGGAGGAGGACGTGGGAGGTTTTCCGGCCGGCTCTCGCGGGGGCGACGCGGTCGCCTGAAATCGCGGCGGCGGGATCGCAGCGTCGTGGGGGAGACCGGGTGACAGGGGCGGGCTAGCGGGTGCGGGTCGGGCGGCGGGCCGACCCGACCCGACCCGGGGGAGCGGGCTGGGCTCGCAGCAACTGGGCTCGGCCCACTGGGCCGGGCCCAAAACCAAAAATCGATAATAATGAAATAATAATAATAATAATAATAATAATAATAATAATAATAATAATAAATATAAAAACAGAAATAATTAATTAATTATAAAAATAGTTTTTAGGCTTTTAAAAATAGGTCTGAGGCCCAATAAAATCCCAGAAAATTACCCCAAGTCCGGTTTTCTATTTTACACCCAAAAATATTATTTTCATGATATTTTAATATTATTTATTAACAATTAAAAATCCTTTATTAATTGAAAACCTTGATTTTAATTACAGAGAATTCCCGAAAAAATCCAGAAAATTGGGAAAAATCCAAGATTTAATAATTAGGAAAAATCAGGGGTTTACACTTAGTGAAAAACAAAATTTTATAACTTGATTTTTTTTAATTTGTTTGGGTATTCGTTTCATGTCCAACGCGAGTGCTGGCTCCGTCCCTGAATTAGAATGTGCTTGTGTAATTACATGTGGATCAGATCATAGCATATGCACTATATATTTCCCGAAATATGGATCAGTGAAGATGTGTAAGTTCTGCTTTTAAGTTAATTGGAGTAATACTTATTGGAGATATAATAATAGGGAGACTATAATGTAATATTTTATTAGAATGTGCTTGTGTAATTATATATATGGATCAGATCATAAAATGTTTATTATATATGGTCAGAAAATGGACCAGTGAAGATGTTTAAGTTCTGCTTTCAGTTAATTGGGGTAATATTTGATGGGGTTTTCAACCTATGTGGAGAATATACTAGAGTGCAACGAGCGTCATCCGTATGTCGAAGAAACTGTAAGAGTCGAAGGCAACAACAAGTCAACGAAAGCCGTCAGCGAGATTTAGCACAATACCAGTATATCGTTGGTGTACCGCCGCTGAAACTTTTCGGCTATGTTTGCGCCTTTGTGGCTGTTTCGCATTTGCCGACTTAGTATACCGGAGGTATTCGGATATACTGTCAGTATACCGGTGTCGAACGCTAAAACTTATTTTGGATGTTTTATAAACACCGTTGGATCAAATCAAATGGTCCAGATTTATTGTGGGGTTGAGAAAAATATATATAGGTTTTTTCTAACCCTAATTCATAACCGAATTGAGATTTTATAACTTTTGGAGATTGACGGCTACATTGAAGGAGAAACAAGTTCGGATAATTGTTCTCGTTGTCTTTTGTTCTTCGTAATTTTGTAATCCACTTTCATCGTCCAAGTAGTTGCGGTGATCCGGATATTTACGGCTGTTTCGTATTTGCCGACTTGGTATATCGAAGGTATTTGGGTATACTGTCAGTATACCGATGTCAGACACTAAAGCTTATTTTGGGTGTTTTATAAACACCGTCGGATCAAATCAAATGGTCCAGATTTATTGTGGGATTGAGGAAAATATATATAGGTTTTTTCTAACCATAATTCATAACCGAATTGAGATTTTACAACTTTTGGAGATTGACGGCTACATTGAAGGAGACAAGTTCGGATAATTGTTCTCGTCGTCTTTTGTTCTTCGTAATTCTGTAATCCACTTTCATCGTCCAAGTAGTTGCGGTGATCCGGCTGGATCGGTGAAAAGCTTGTATAAGCTGTAATACTGTAATTCAATAGTGAAGGCTTTTCATGATTAGATCCTGATCTTCCCCTAGTTTTACTTGCAAGAATTTTTTCACGTCAAAGATTGTTGTCTTTGCGTTTGACTTTTGTGTGATATTGACTATTTAATTTATATACGTTTTTATTGTTTAGTTCTCTAGCAGTTTTATTGATTTTGGGAAACGATTTTTAAGATACGTCGTTCCCAACAATACTTATTGAAGATATAACGATACGGAGTGTAATGTAATGTTTTATCAACATAAGATTGTAAATTCAACACACCATCGCTGTTTTGGAGTGTGGTGTAGTAATTTCTAACATTGCAATAGTTAGGAATACAATCATAAGCAATACAGAGGTTCCAAATTAATACCGTGAACCATCTCAACACTTATTAGTCTAGAAAAAAAAAATTGGACATTGATGCAAAGTTGCATAAGTTGTTTTTTGGTTGCTTAAGCTTAAATTGTATACCGAAATAGAATTCAGATACTAGTGAATCTCTTTCACAAACTTAAAACTTAATTGCTTATTGTTTCAAAAGCAAATAAAATTTGTTTGAAAACAAACGTATTTTGTTTATCTTTTGAAATTTTTTGACTTGTCCTCCACTTTATATCCATATGCATGATACATCCTACATTATTTCCATAATATACAAGATTTTTCATTTTTGACGAAATTAGTCCAGACATGACGGTAAACTGCTTTGACCCAAAAAAATTGACGAAAATATTTCTTTCCTATTTTTTTCTTCCTTTTCCCTCTCATCCCCTCTCCTCCTCCCCCCGCGGTCAGTCTTCCGCCGCCGCTCGCCCCCTCCCCGTCGTCGCTCACCCCTGCTCCCCCCTCTCCGCCATCGCCACTGCTCCCCCACTCCCCGCCCCCGCAACTCCTGCAGCAGCAGCCATTGGCTGTGCTCGCCTGCTACTGCTGCTGATGTTGTTGTTGCTGCTGCGGGGGCGGAGGGGGGAGCGAGGGTGGGAAGGTGGCCGAGAGGGGGGGGGGAGCGGGATCGACGGCGATGGTCGCGGGAGGGAGGGGTGAGCGGGGGTGGGGAGGGGGAGCGCGGGGTCGACGGCGACGATCGCGGAGGGTGGTGGCGGGAAAGGGGGACGGGGCGGGGATAGGGGGAGCGGAGACTTACAGCAAGGAGAGAGGAAGAAGACGGTAGTATTTTCGTTCAAAAAAATGAGTCAAATGAGTTGACCGTTAGCAAGAGAAGATTTTCGTCAAAAGTGGAAGAACTTGTACATTATGAAAATAATATGGAATACATCATGAATATGGGTAAATAAAATGGAGGTAAGTCAAATTTTTTTTTTTTTTGACAAATTAGTTTATTTTGAAAATAGTATTTTTGTTTTTATTTTTTTGAAAAACAACAACGACGGACCTTACAAACCCTAAAAAGTAGCAAACAAAAAGAGAGTTTATAATCTCATAACTTTGACCAAAAGAAAGTAAAAAAAAAAACAGAGGAAAAAAAAAAATATATATATATATATATATATAGAATAAGGGAGGTGAGGTGGCACCTCACTCCCAAAACAAGGGTGGCGGTGATGTGGCACAATCACAACCACACAAACGAGGGGAGGGGGTTAAGTGCAATTTGCCAATTATGAAATGTGTGGTTGGAATTGTGCCACGTCACCCCCATCCTTGTTTTGGGAGTGAGGTGCCATCTCACCTCCCTTATTCTCTCTCTCTCTCTCTATATATATATATATATATATATATATATATATATAGAGAATAAGGGAGGTGAGATGGCACCTCACTCTAAAAACAAGGGTGACGGTGACGTGGCACAATCTCAACCACACATTTCATAATTGGCAATTTGCACTTAACCCCCTCCCCTCGTTTGTGTGGTTGGGATTGTGCCACGTCACCGCCACCCTTGTTTTTAGAGTGAGGTGCCATCTCACCTCCCTTATTCTCTATATATATATATATATATATATATATATAAAAGATAACATAGAAAAGAAAGTCACTCACCGTCAAACTACGGTGGTTCCGCCCCCTTCCAACACAATCTTCCTTTTGCCCATTTGAAATTTTAAGAAATATTTTGTCATTGATAATATTTAGCAATATAAAAAAATAGTACAAGCGGTGGCCAATAGAAGGCCAAAAATGAAGAAAGCCCGAAGGCATATAAAGTCCAGAGGATTACTAATAAAGGAAGAAGGAAGGCCCGAACTGGGCCCAAAATAGGTAGGCGAAGCCCACCAATGTTGAAGAGAAAATTGCAGTACTACCAACCATCATTACATTGGTTCGGCTAACTGAGCAAGAAAAAAAGAAAAAATAATAAGAATCACATTGTAGTCATTGTCCGGGGAGTGAGTTCAACTCTTCAACCACAAACTCTGCAACTGCACTAACTTAACCATCATTAGTGGGAGAGTGAGTGAAATAATGATGCATGGTCGTCGATCAAGTTGATGAATTTGGAGGCATGTTGCTGTAGCGCCCGGACACGACAAACTGGCCGGACGCGGTGTCCTGAGTAGCGTAGTAGACGACATCTGCGCTGGTGTGGTTGTGGACTCCTTCGTAGGTGGTGATCACGTAGCTGGGGTTGTCGCGATCCCTCTCAACCCTCTTCTTCACCGAGCACCCCTCCGTAGAGCAACGGTAGTAATTCCTGTGTTCGATCTCCACCAAATTAATTAACGACCACAAAACCTATTCCAAAAATCTAGAAAGAAAGACAATTCGGCTACAGAAACTCAAAATAATATGAACGTGACACGTAAATTTTACTAATATTGAAAGTGTGCTCATTTTTTTCGATAGAAAATAAAATAAAATAAAATAAAATAAAAGATGAATGTAATTCAACGGCTTTTCATAGACTGATCAGTTTGAAAAAGTGATTAACTCACGAGTTCTTCTAGATTTTTGAATGTAATTCAACGGCTTTTCATAGACTGATCAGTTTGAAAAAGTGATTAACTCACGAGTTCTTCTAGATTTTTGAAAGTAATATTACAATATGTGGTCAGCATGTATAGTTGTTGTATACGTAAGTACGTACGTACCTCGGATTGGGACTGTTCTTGACTGACTTCTTGCCATACTTCCTCCATTTGAACCCATCATCCAACACATCGACCTCTGTCTTTGTCCTGAATGCAACCCTAAGCCCTCCTCCTCCTCCTCCTCCTCCTCCTTCAACGCTGTATATATACATATAATCAGTCAGTCAGTCAGTCAGTCAGTCATTCATTCATTCATGTTTACTAGCTATAATATGAAAATACTCTGTAAACAAAACAAGTACTAAAGACTGGAACTCAAGAACTTGCCTGTTGCTTCTGCTACTGCTACTGCTACTACCTGCAGGTTGGCTATTCATACTAAATTGGCCTCCTCCTCCTCCTGCTGCTGCTGCTGCTGCAGTACTACTTATACTACTCGCAAATTGGTTAGTAATACTAAATTGGCCTCCTGCTGCAGTACTACTGCCTCTGACATCGGCCACCGCCAGAGGAGGAAATCGTACTCCTTGTGGCGCCCCGGGATTAATGATTCCTGTCGACGAAACTGGCAACGGGCACTGGACAGGGCCCTCGTCTAACAGGATGTAATCGGAGAGATCGAAGGGGGACGAGTGATCAAACGGGAAGTCAGCCATGCGGAATCGGCCGGTCGCGTAATCTACAGCCGCCATGATGATGGTGGATGGAGAGACGCAAGTACTTGGTACGTGTATGTTACATACTCGAGCATATTTAACTCGAATGCTTATGAGTTAGGAGCTTGGTTTGGTGGGGGTAAAGATATAAACATTGGAGGAGGAGAATCTTGTACGGGTGCTTCCCCCTGACCTTCCTCTCTCAAATGATATAGTGACCACTCAATCACCACAGTAGTAATATAGTCTGCTGATGTACGTAGGACCTACACTATGACATCACTTGCTGACGTTGCCCAACTTGCTTGGACCCTCTGTAGGGGGATATGAGGTTCTGTCACTTTGGGACCTATCCATGTCTCCAGAATTGAGTTCAAGTGGCCATTTTATTCTTAAAATTACAGGAACTATCCCTCTTTATCCTTCAGGTTTCAGGTATGAGAGCGTGCATCTCCTTTTCTAAGCAACTCCACGCGCAGATATGTGTATAACATGGACACAATAAACTGCAACCTCATTGCTATTAGTAGAAAATTCGAGGCCATTAGTATATATCGACGAGACCTGAAACAACAACTCTACTGTAAGGATTAGTAATTTCTATAACACAACGGATGACTTCATCTGCTAGCTGCATTTCCTTGCTGCCAGATATACAGAACTGTGATTCCAGAATTCTCAACATTCAAGTGTAGAAAGAAGAGAGGTTACCATTCCTGAAAGAGCTAGTCCCTTAACCTTTGTAACGTCCCGCAACCGCACGGTACGTTACGCTGAGTCGGATTGAATGAGGCAATAGCTGGTTACATTTCAATTTGTTGGATTTGAAAACAAGTATTGATTGAGTTGGTTTCATGTGCAGATCGCTAGCGGAGTTCGATGGAATCAGATGTTAGTACAGAGCAGTACTGAGATAGCTGGATTGGAGCGATAATGTCGTCTTCCTTGGTCCGATCGGTCGGATGATTTGGAGAACACGGTATGCTCGCACGGTCATACCAATTGAGTAGATCGTACTTTGCATCGGACCACGGGTTCAAGGGATCGGCCGTATCGGCAGGACAGAATGCTTAACGGAATCAAACTTGGTGAGTGGGCTCTGTCCCTTCTCCTCTACACCTTCATGCTAATAATATGGAACACACGTAAAGGCTTGAACACTTGGACTGGAACTTGGGAATCACTACACAGTGGGTGCATAGAGTGTACGTCGTTTGCTTGGATTGATTTGTGGCTTGAGTTGGTTTTCGCTTGGGATAGTTGGAGCTAGAGTTGAATTACATTTGGGACAGTTGGAGAAGCAGTTGGAATTATAATATCTTGGTTGGAACATCGGAAATTCGGACGAACGAGGCGTGCATCCGTGCACGAGTATCACTTGGACGCTTTGTCATGCAAAGCGTGCAGTTGTAGTTCGAAACCGAACAACTGCAACGGCGAGGGCATTGTGCCACTGTTGGGACATTGTGCCACGGGATTGTTCTGAGCGAGGGGTGTTGCACCCAATTGGAACACTATGTCGAGAAGCGACATAGTGCTTATGGGGATAACTTGAGATTTGTACCTTGGGCTATATGTTGGAGAATGGTTATGGATATTTGGTTGGATGAGTCTAGGATCGTTTGGTGGGACGAGAATGTTCGATCCTCTCGTCATACATACTTGGTGTCTGCATTGGTCACGGACAACTTGTGTTGCACAGGATTTGGTCTCCTCGAACGGGATAGGCTCCGAAGCACCAGAACCGTTCGGCTATGGAGGAGACAATGGTACCGTGCCTTGGGCGCGGTGTCGGTAGTTCGATACGACCAGGCGGACTAGCTAACCGGTCTGGATCGGGTAGAACTGCAATTGATCAGTCCGATCAGTCCTTTATGGCTTGGCCAGTGACTTCATATAGATAAGAGTTGGTTTGCTTTGCTTTGGGTTGGTTTGTACTTTTCGTGTAGGCGACGGCCACCTTACTTCGGCAAGAGTGTGCATATCGAAGATTGGATTATAAGGTTTGGTTTGAGGATGGATATTGAGGCTTGAATAATGGTTCGATAGGTTTCCGTGTTGCTTGGGTTTGAGTAGGACGGTTTGCATGCTAGTTTCCTTTTGAGTTGGATATCTTATATATTTGCTTGAGTTGAATGCTTGCATGCTTAACCTGCTTTACAGCTTTCCTTAACATGTCATCCCTATGCCATGAAACGAATCTAGGATTCAACTAGAAAGATCACCATATAACTGTTTGCATTCATTATTTTACTTAGTGTTGACTTAGACGAGTGGGTTACCCCGCTCACCAGTACGGCTGTGTACTGACCCACGTTTGTGGACATTATTTCAGGTACGCATGTGTAGTGACGCTGCTTGGATATACGGGTCATGATGTATGAACGGTAAGTATCTTTGTGGGCTAGAGAAAGAACAAGAGTATTGCATTAGCCTTTGTGGCATTCTCCATTGTGGCATTTCATTTTGGACCCTATCGAGAGTTTCGCTGCTTATACTCTGATGTGTGCTTGGTACACAATACTTGACTTTCGTTGCAACTTGGTCGTTTCGATGATAACTTTGGTCTTTGACAACATCGTCTTGTGTGAGCGCAACTCCAGGCTCGTACGGCATCACGTCCTGATGAGAACGGTTGTCCTGCGGGAGCGCTGCAACGTGGTGATTCACGTTCAGCGGGGACGATTGAGCTTGCGGGAGATTGGGGCGGGACAACCTTGACTTGCATCCATATCCAACTGCGGAACCAAAAATTCGAACTAAGGTGGGCTAGGTGTGGGATAACTCATATGAAAAAACTAGAGCCGGACATACGGGTCTAGGATCCGCAGTTCCGATTCGAGCCGAACCGTATATTGTCCTAACAAGTTGGGTCCTAAATATGTAGTTAAACGGGCTGGATCAGAGCAGGTCGGGTAAAATAAACCGAACGAGACATGACGGATTGTGTTTCCAAAATAAACGGGATCCCGACTATGTCCGTTTATTTTAAAAAATCTTCAAATTTTATAATTGTTTCTCCCGTGTCCTTAGCCCAATACCCACAATCATAGTTTTTGTGTACACTGTAGTTTATTTGATATGTTGATCAGTCTCTTTTGGACTGCCAAGTTCTTTCATTTTTTTCAAAAGATGTTCGAGTATAAAAATGGATTATCCATATCTAGGGATTGCTAAAAATGGTCGATTCATGTTGTTTGTATATGGTTTGGAAGCACATCATCTTTTTCACCTTACTTTTTCCCCCCTAGCCAAATGTGGCAATACTGCTACAAGTAAATGCAAAATATTTGATGAGAGCATGACCATAAATATAATGAAATGAAATCAAAGTTGTGTACGCATTATATATTGGTGATCAACTGAATGCGTTGCTTATGTATATTATCACCATGTTCTGGTCAGAAATGCAATCCAACACATACATTATGGACCTGCGGGTCGGTACAGTTCAGACCCGTTTCGAACAGGTCGAGTCCGATCCGATTTTAATATTTTTTTGGCTCCGATCCGTCCCACCTCGCCAACTAACGGATCCGGTCCGGATCCATAAAACTTGGCTCCAGTCCGACCCATGCTCATTCCTAGAAGAAAAAAAAAGGGAGGAAAAAGGAGGATTTTTTTGGGGTAGGCTGTTTTCCATCTCTGTCCATATCAATCAATCAATAGATCAATCAACAGATCAAAGGAATACGTTAACCTAGCTATTATACACCACGTGACACAATTCAAGGTGCAGGGCTAGAAGCCCACAGAGAAAGCACCCCACGACCCCAAGCAATCAAAAGTGAACCTCCACGTACCACTTTCTACTGCAAGCAAGCAAGCAAGCAAGCACTCCCCATCTCTTCTACCAGAAAACTCCGGCACAGACTAGTCACTAACTTCTTCATATTTGTCAAACATGTAGCCGCCGGCAGCAATTAAACTCAACTCAGAATGATCGAAAAATGACAAGTTGTTAATGATTTCTCTCACTAAAAATCCATGCTAACCCTTTCTTGGAAGCTCCATACGTCAAACGTAACAATCAATCCCTAATATCTTTTGGAGTTTGTGGGCTTAAAAGAAAGAAAGAATGAATTTTGGGAGGTGGGTGGAGGGGAGAATAGTCCCTTCTCTGTATACTTAGGAAGTAAGGAGGAAAGATGGTAGGGTGCTTCCTTCCTTCCTTGAAGACAACAGCACATCTAAAAGAAAAATCAATAGCTACAAAAACAAAGTCATAGTTAAGGTTTGTATGATTTAGTATAAAGTTTGTACATTGTCCTTCTCTCTAATTAAGTGGGGACTGGGGATATAGTTTAAGACATTAAATACGAGTATGGCCTAATCCACTACTTAGCTATCCTCCGATCATGATACAACCAAACTAGGTTTTGGTGCTCTTTAGAGCATCATTAGTAGATGGTGTTCAAAATTTTGCCTTGAGACCCAATATTTTAAGAAAAGGTAAATTATTTGTACGAGAATAGTAGAGAATGATAGAATGAGCTTTGGTTCCAAAGATTATGAGGTTAAAAATTAATGTAAAAAAAATAATGTTAACCTAGAATTGGGTTCCAAATTGGAAGTTACTATTCTACAAAAAAAAATTCTACATTCTGGATCTAGAAATTATCAGGGCCAATATATAGCTCATGTGGGTGGGTTGGACCTAAGAATCTAGAAATTGAAACTTAGAATTGATCTTACTATTCAACCAAATGAGCTTCTAAATTCTGGGTTCTAGATTTACATTATTTTTTCCCACATTAATTTTTGACCACAATCTTTGGGACCAGAGGTCATTTTTATCATTGTCTACTATTCTTATACAAGCCCAACACATTCTACATTTACCTTTTTTTTTTTTTTTTTTTTATATTGGGCCTCAAGATAAAATTTTGAGCACTAAGGATACTCTTAGAGCATCATTAGTAAGGTACATCCCAATTTCTAGATTCTAGATTCTAGATTCAGAATGTAGGAACTAATTTGGTAGAATAGTAAGACTCACCCTAAGTTCCAATTTCTAGATTCTCATGTCTAACCCACCCACATGAGCTATAGGTTGGGCCTGAGAATTTCTAGATTCAGAATATAGAAACTCATTTTGTAGAATAGTAAATCCCAACTTGGAGCCCCAATTTCTAGATTCTAGATTATATATTTTTTTTTTTCCTCATTAATTTTTCACCACATAATCTTTGGAACCAAAGTTCACTTTATTATTTTCTACTATTCTCGTACAAACCAAACACATTCTATATAAAGGGCTCAAATGCAATTTTGAGCATCATTTACTAAAGGATGCTCTTGGACCATCGCTTTAAATTTACTTTGAAGTTCAACATAATATTTACTCCCTCTACTTGGACCTACGACTAGTCTTAAGCACGTGCTGAATCAAAGAAAGGGAGAGGAACATGACCTATATATCGATAAAAAGCGACACGTCCTAATCAAAATCCATATCGCCTGCTGCATATTGATCATATGGCTGTAATTGTACCACATCTTCAAGAAACTTCACATTGAAGTCAACATGTCGACTGCAAAATCAAACAGAGATGTGGAACGAACAAAGAAGCTTCCCACAGCAGGTGACTAATGACTTACATAGAGTAAGAGTGAAAATATTAGATTTACAAGTTTGAAGAACAAGGTTGTAAAAAGTACTAGGCACTAGTCGAATAGGCACCCGCCGTCTAGCACCTAGTCTTACCTAGACGGCCACCTATATCTAAACGGTTCAAAAAAATAAAATAATCTACTGAAAATTTTAGAAAAAGTCCATAGAATCCCAAAACATGTCTAATCGGACATCAGAAGATACTAGACATACGTCTGGACGGACATCGCGACCGTCTTTTAGAGAACAGAGTTGAAGAGTGATTGTTGTAGCAAGCAATTTTGCTTATAGAAACCTCAATACCATAATAAGACAGTTCGTTGTGAATTGTTGGAAACTGATGGTGAATAGCCTAAACTTACGGATTTCATAGAGTCAGCTCCTCCTAACTTCGGAAATGCACAGCAGTAGTGATCGTTGATCATCAGCTCCAACAAATCGAGGGTGAAAGCACTACAAAAAGAGCAAGAAACTGCTGTTAACTAGTTACTTACATCAAAAAAATGTTGATTGAAAACAAAATCACTGGTTAAGACCCAGTAGATTGAAGAACACTAACAAAAAAAAAGTTATAAACTGAAGCATAATAAGAAATAAACAGTACTTGCATCTTGTATACACCATGTCCCTCCGCTATCTACAGATACAACATCAGCGCATTTACTTCTACACATCATGTATAGACAGAATAATAGGAAATGGCCTACAAACATCAATGTATTTCACTTGATGCAAGAATATGATAGAAATGTAACTAAACGCAATCAATACA
The DNA here is from genome assembly GCA_036927795.1 of Iris macrosiphon. Taxonomy (NCBI): domain Eukaryota; kingdom Viridiplantae; phylum Streptophyta; class Magnoliopsida; order Asparagales; family Iridaceae; genus Iris; species Iris macrosiphon. The sequence continues at coordinate 3,966,990 of JAYESA010000009.1, forward strand.
ACAATTACTACATATTCGTCACATTATTCGTTAAAATGGACTGAATGCTAGAGCAACAGCAACAACAACTAACAACAAAAATGTATTTAGCCCATATTTTTGGGCCGGCTGTTTGAATCTTTTTTTCTTCCATTCTGCTGTGTTAAGGGTTGTCCTTTTTGTAACACTAACAAATAATACTTCTTTAAAACCTCAATCAAAATTCGTTTAGACGTACCTCTAGTACTAGCGGCTCCTTTAACTACTATCTTATCGCTCTTTCTTATTGGAGCATCAATTAGTCTACGCTGGACATGTTCAAATAATCTTAAGGCTATTTTCTCTAATCTAGTAGTCAATTGGTGCCACATGTAACTTCCCACGAATATGCTCATTTCTTATCGTATCTTGCAAATGTATTACCACTCATCCATCTTATTATTCTTGTTTTTGCTACAATAATTTTATGGATATGTTTTTTAATTATCCAACACTCTGATCCATAAAGCATGACTAGTCTTATAGCCAATCTTACGTAATTTTTCTTTCAACTTGTCACGACCCGCACCCGGATATTCGGACACGAGTACGTGGGTACGTCCAGCCTACGCCGCAGTGTCGGCGGTAGTACGCTGTCTAGGTCATATTCACAGGTAATTTAAATCTAGCTCATCCACAATAATAAATAGACAAAGATAATAACAGGAAATAGGAATGCTAAGATTTCATAAGACAAATTGTGACAACCAAATCCATAGTTTTATTACAGAACCAGAAGATAAATCGGGGACAAACCCGAGTACTGTGCTGAAAGAAAAATACTAACTAACTGGCTACTACTCCTCAAAAGTAGTCTCCTGAGTAGGAACCGGCTCCTCAAATGTATCATCTGCTACGCCATATGGGCCATAAAAGGTGGGGGCATAGTCCTCATCATCGCCTAATATCAACGGATCTAGTCAGGAAAGGAGCAAAGTACCAATACACAACAAAGCTTAAACTAAATAATTATGACAAGTAGAAAGAAACTGACTAAGTATCATGATAAGAATATGCATAATAAGTAGTAAAATTAACTAAGAGTTAAATGCTATAAACCAGAGACATGAGTAAAACATGATTATAATGAGACAAGAAAATGGAACTGCAACAAGACAACAGGAACTATACGTGTGTGAAATTGTGTATTTAGAATACATAGTTGGCATGTAGGGGGTTATAAGGCTAATCCGGCACGTCATAGACGGCTATCAGACATGAATAATCGAGTATCCGGCTGATGGTACAGTCGCGTACCAACAGCTATTAGTCAGGACAGGGGGAAGGGTAAACTACATGCCTCCTAGTATTCTCCCTCCCGACACGAAAAGCAAGACATGAAATCCAATATTCTAACACTACGTGTAAACATCCAATGGTGCTAGTAGAGCAAGGAACTAATTATCATAATATAAAGAATAAACTTGAAGTGCAGATACTTGCCTGATGTTTGGATTCCAACTACGGTTCTGTTCTCGGGAAAATTTTCAGAAATATCTCCGGATGCTGAAATAAACATTACCATTATGCTCAGAAGATATCAAATAGCTAGAAACGCCTGTCCTTGAGTCCAATTTGGAGACAAGGACAAAAACGACAATTTTGGGTCAAAACGGGGTCCGCATGTGGGCCCGCTTTGCACAGAAAAACGTGTCAGGATCAAAGGTCTCCAAATTCACCAAACTTAGTGTCAACAGGTCAGGAACGATGATACGAACCCAACGGAACTTCCAGAATTGGATTCCGATGAGCCGATCACAAAATCGCCCGTCGAGTGGGACCTATGGGGCCCACGACACGCGATTTCGTCAACGTTCTCAGAATCGAACCAAACTTGGGTCATAGGACTAGAGTATTGCTACGAGTCCGATGGCGCAAGTTTCGTTTCAATCCGACGTATGTACAGAAAGTTAGGGCGTAATTCAGAAAAGACGGATACGGGACGGTGTCCGCGGATACGCGTTGATCCCGGTGTGCACGCACACCCGAATCGACTTCTGCAAAATCCCACACGTCCGTATCGACGGCGCGCACGTATCTGTGAAGACCGCGCGCGACCAAGTCGTCCCGTTTGGCGGGGCGTACCCAGTTCCGGGGTGAATCGGGTCGTTGTTTTTCCTGTTTTTGGATCGCGGTTCGCGATCACCACAGGACGCGGTGCCCCGAGCGGGTTGCACGGGCACCGAGAGGGTCATGCAGGTTTCGCAACACAAAAGACGGAATCAGAAACGGGATTACGAGCAGAAAGATACACGTACCTGAACAGGGTCCGAAAAACCGAGTTTTCTCGTGTCCGACACGGCTCGACGTGTCCGTGTCCGAGTCCAATGAGAATTAGGGTTAGGGTTCTCAGGCGGCCGGAGACGGCGGCTTGGGGCGGCTCTGCTGCGGGGGCGCGTGGCCGCGGGCGGCGCTGGCGTGGGGCCGAGGGACGCGGCGGCGCGGGGCTGGCTCGTCGGAGGAGCTGCGCTGCACGGCGGAGGCCGGACGGCTCGGGGAAGAAGGAGGAGAAGGCTGCAGCGGGCGGAGGCGGAGCTCAGGCGCGGTGGCGGGGGATTCCGGTGGGGGTTCGTGGTGGTCGACGGGGGAAGGGAAGGGGTTATATAGGGCAGGCGGAGGAGGGGCAGCCGGGAGAGGCGGAGGGGAGAGGGGGACGTGGCGAGGTCGTGGCCGTGGGACGGGGGCGTGGGCCGGGCGGAGCGCGGCAGACGCGGCGGAAGCGGGGGCCGGAGCGGATCGTGCGGGGAGGAGAAGGGGAACGGGTTCGCGGGTGCGGGTTGGGTGCGGGTGGATCCGACCCGACCCGCTAGGCGGGTGGTTCTGGGCTGGGCCCAATGGGCCGGTTTGGTCCGCGGGCCTGGGCCGGGTTTAGGGTATTGGGCTGGGCTGGATTTGTTAATTAATAAAAATTAAATAATAAATAAATAATTAATTAATTAAATAATTAATTAAATAGTTTTTAGGTGTTTTAAAATAGGTCCGGGGCCCAATAAATTCCAGAAAAATTACCCTAAGTCCAGTTTTTTAATTCTACACCATAAAATATTATTTTCATAATATTTTAATATTATTTATTATCATTTAAAAATTATTTAATAATTAAAATCCTGAATTTTAATTACAGAAAATTTCTGAAAATTCCAGAAAATTGTGAAAAGTCCAAATTAATAATTCCTGAAAATCAGGGGGCTTACAATCTACCCAACTTATAAAAATTTCGTCCTCGAAATTAAAATATGGCATAATCTATTAATCCTTTATGTACTTAAGGCAAGTCAATCGCAATCTCCTTGCGATAATCAAAATTCTAATCATATCCATTGCAATCACTTCAAGGTTAAGATGACCACTGTTCCAATCAAAATTTCCACCTATGGTTATCTCTTCTCACTTTCTCAAATTATCCATATCCATATCCAAATTTAAATTAAATTCTTATAACATCTTCAAAATTTAAATAAGCATGTAAATTTTACCTCACGATCTCTAACTATCATAATCTCCTCTAGAAGTAATCCGAGTCCAATATTATTCCCATTCACAATTGTATGCTTCAACTTTTTAAATTCCATTCACATCCTCAATATTCCAACTAGGTAGTCCAACCATCAAATTTTAAATTCTTAATTCCAATCATCAAATTGAAGATAAAATGCAATCCACCAATGTTCAAGTCTGAAATTCTATATTTTTTTCCTCTAAATTCAAATTGATGATTTTACCTTCATTATTCCAAATTTAAATCATGTACCTAAGGTTTAATATTGGGTCCTCATCATCTTAGTCATTCTTCTAAAATTCTCAAAATTGAATTGGCTTGAACCTCTCCCAATCTAAGCTTTACTCGATCACAATCCAAAAGAAATTTCTCTCGAGTTGACAATGCACTGCTACCCAACTTAGAATTTACCCATATATCACATAAGGCTATATACCTTAAGAAAATATTCCTTAATTTATTTACTCATGTCCTTCAATCCTCGAAACTTCAACGCCGATCATATTACATATGATATGTCCTTAATTACGGAAGAATAATCCTCAAATATGTGATCGGCCTATGGGACATATCTAGTATTGTCTATATATCAAACTTATACCAAGTCCGAGGTTTCGTCTTTCCGAAATAAGGGAAGACGAAGATCAATAATAAAGAGTTCAAGGGTGGGGTGATAGAATAGAAGTATCGGGATCAAGGCGTTTAAAGAATTCAAAGGAGAATTGTCAAGCAGTAGGGGATTGAAATCCTATTCTGGTAATCATTTGTTCGCATGCTCGTATTAGTACAGTTATGTAACTGATACGATATGCTCAGTCATATCTAGAGGGCAAGTATATTAGCCAACTATATATCTCAATCCACGTAAAGTAGTCGTGCGAAGTGCGAACCAAAATGCACTAAGGTTGATCAGACCGTAATACACTGATTCTGAATAGACACTTGTATTAGTGTGGTTGATCAGGCCCCAATAACACATGTCATGAACAAGCCTGATAAAGAGTAAGCTTGCAAAACTAGGCTATAGAATAGCAGCATAAGTCAAGTACATCAAAATTAAGTACGCTAGATGATGATGAAAGGAGGTACAAATTATTTAAGATCACAAAACAACACACAATAAGCACAATAACAAAAGACTCTACAATCTCTACAGTTATCAAATATAAAAGCATACCAGGTTATTAGCAAGTTCAAAATTACTAGGTTGGGGCTGAGGTCACGAACCAATAGGCACGAGCTAAACAATACTAGAAACGGTATCTACGAATCAATTACGCGCATTAGCTACTCCAAGAGTCTGCGCGTTCTCCACGGTCATTACGTAAGCTTGTCCGCGTCCTTGAGGTGGTGCCCTCTGCTGTTGCTGGACTTGTTGGAAGAGTGCTGCTTGTGGTACCAAGGGTGGTCTCGGTTCGGGTGCTGGTAGAGCTTGTTGGTTTATCACAGCATCTCGTGGGGATCTTGTAGGAATCTCGTCGCTTGCTGATAGACCCTTTACTCTGCATCCAAAATAAACGATAAGAGACGCACTGGAATCAAGGCAGGATGCAAGTCAAGGAATTAATTCGAATCCGATATGGATATCAAGAACGTTTCAAGCAAGTGGATGAGGTCCTAGAAACTTATCCTATTCTTATTGCAGGCATGTTCGGTCCCTGAGTTAAAACCGAACAATTTAGTCGTTGACCTGCATGGGCCACCATAAAAATGTGTCATGATCCGCACCCGGATATTCGGGCACGAGTACGTGGGTACGTCCAGCCTACGCCGCAGTGTCGGCGGTAGTACGCTGTCTAGGTCATATTCACAGGTAATTTAAATCTAGCTCATCCACAATAATAAATAGGCAAAGATAATAACAGGAAATAGGAATGCTAAGATTTCATAAGACAAATTGTGACAACCAAATCTATAGTTTTATTACAGAACCAGAAGATAAATCGGGAACAAACCCGAGTACTGTGCTGAAAGAAAAATACTAACTAACTGGCTACTACTCCCCAAAAGTAGTCTCCTGAGTAGGAACTGGCTCCTCAAATGTATCATCTGCTACGCATATGGGCCATAAAAGGTGGGGGCATAGTCCTCATCATCGCCTAATATCAACGGATTCAGTCAGGAAAGGAGCAAAGTACCAATACACAACAAAGCTTAAACTAAATAATTATGACAAGTAGAAAGAAACTGACTAAGTATCATGATAAGAATATGCATAATAAGTAGTAAAATTAACTAAGAGTTAAATGTTATAAACCAGAGACATGAGTAAAACAGGATTATAATGAGACAAGAAAATGGAACTGCAACAAGACAACAGGAACTATACGTGTGTGAAATTGTGTATTTAGAATACATAGTTGGCATGTAGGGGGTTATAAGGCTAATCCGGCACGTCATAGACGGCTATCAGACAAGAATAATCGAGTATCCGGCTGATGGTACAGTCGCGTACCAACAGCTATTAGTCAGGACAGGGGGAAGGGTAAACTACATGACTCCTAGTATTCTCCCCTCCCGACACGAAAAGCAAGACATGAAATCCAATATTCTAACACTACGTGTAAACATCCAATGGTGCTAGTAGAGCAATGAACTAATTATCATAATATAAAGAATAAACTTGAAGTGCAGGTACTTGCCTGATGTTTGGATTCCAACTACGGTTCTGTTCTCGGAAAAATTTCCAAAAATGTCTCCGGATCCTGAAATAAATATTATCATCATGCTCAGAAGATATCAAATAGCTAAAAATGCCTGTCCTTGAGTCCAATTTGGAGACAAGGACAAAAACGACAATTTCGGGTCAAAACGGGGTCCGCATGTGGGCCCGCTTTGCACCGAAAAATGTGTCAGGGTCAAAGGTCTCCAAATTCACCAAACTTAGTGTCAACGGGTCAGGAACGATGATACGAACCCAACGGAACTTCCAGAATTGGATTCCGATGAGCCGATCACAAAATCGCCCGTCGAGTGGGACCTGTGGGGCCCACGACACGCGATTTCGTCAACGTTCTCAGAATCGAACCAAACTTGGGTCACAGGACCAGCGTATTGCTACGAGTCCGATGGCGCAAGTTTTGTTTCAATCCGACGTGTGTACAGAAAGTTAGGGCGTGATTCAGAAAAGGCAGATACGGGACGGTGTCCGCGGATACGCGTTGATCCCGGTATGCACGCACACCCGAATCGACTTCTGCGAAATCCCACACGTCCGTATCGACGGCGCGCACGTATTTGTGAAGACCGCGCACGACCAAGTCGTCCCGTTTGGCGGGGCGTACCCAGTTTCGGGGTGAATCGGGTCGTTATTTTTCCTGTTTTTGGATCGCGGTTCGCGATCACCACATGACGCGGTGCCCCGAGCGGGTTGCACGGGCACCGAGAGGGTCATGCAGGCTTCGCAACGCAAAAGACGGAATCAAAAACGGGGTTACGAACAGAAAGATACACGTACCTGAACAGGGTCCGAAAAACTGGGTTTTTTCGTGTCCGACACGGCTCGACGTGTCCGTGTCCGAGTCCAATGAGAATTAGGGTTAGGGTTCTCAGGCGGCCGGAGATGGCGGCTCGGGGCGGCTCTGCGGCGGGGGCGCGTGGCCGCGGGCGGCGCTGGCGTGGGGCCGAGGGAGGCGGCGGCGCGGGGCTGGCTCGTCGGCGGAGCTTCGCTGCACGGCGGAGGCCGGACGGCTCGGGGAAGGAGGAGGAGGCTGCAGCGGGCGGAGGCGGATGTAATCACCTGAAAATTTTAAGAATTTTTAAATTTAATTTTATGGAATTTAATTATCATTTTCTGTAATTCTAAACTAAGGTAGACTGATTAAAATGAATTTTTAAAAGATATTAAATAATATTAAAATATGATAAAAATTATATTTTCTAGTGTAAAATTAAAAATCGAGCATGGGGTATTTTTCCGAGAATTTATTGGATCCCGGATGAATTTTTAAACCATTTAAAACTATTGTTAAATTTAACTGATTAATTAAATCAAAATAATTAATGAACCAAACCAACCCAGTGTGTGAACCGGACCAGACCGACCGGTCTAACTAGACCAAACCGCTCAGGCTAGCGGGTCGGATCCGGGTCAGACTCGACCCGCTAAGCACCCGACCCAAACCGTTTGGAGCCCAACCCCTGACCTTTCTCCTTCCCGACGTTTCTCCTCCGGCGGCCGTTTCCGCCGCCGTGGCCGCCGAAGACCCCCCATCTTCACCTCCCCTGTAACCCCCGACCGCTCCTCTTCGACTTCCGGCCAACATCCGGCCGTCTCCCTCCCTTCAAACCCTATATAAGCCGAACCCTCCGCCGGAAAAGAACCCCTCCAACTCTTCTTCTCCGGCGAGCTAGGTATTCCGGCCACTTCCCTCCAGCCTCTGACCAGCCCAGCCAAGATCTGGCCTCAGTCTCCGTTCGCCTCACTTCCAAACCCGACGCCGCACCTCCCGTTGCCACGCCACCAGAAAACCCGACCCCATTCTTCCCGTTCAGCCGACGTCCGGCCAAGATTCGGCCGCCCAGACGTCGCCGGCCACACCAGGACAGGCGCTGCTTCCGCCCGCACCCCAGGCTGACTCCGGCGAGTCCCGACCAGCTCCGGCAAGCCTCCAGCAGCAAGCCCTAGCCAGGACACAGCTTGGACACGGATCCAGGACACGGAGACTCGAACTTGACACGCGCAGATCGGACTTTTTGAAACCTGTTCAGGTAACCACAACTTTCTGTTCGTAGCTCGGTTTCCTATTCCGTAAATTGTATCGCGTAGCCTGTATGACCCTCTCGGTGCCCGGACAAACTGCTCGGGGCATCGCGTCCTGTGGTGATCGCGAACCGCGATCCAAAAACAGGAAAAACTAAGCCCTGTTTCACCTCGGAATCGAGTACGCCCCGCCAAACGGGACGACTTGGTCACGTGCGGTCTTCACCGACACGTGAACATCGTAGATACGGACGTGCAGGCTTTCGCAGAAGCTGATTCGGATGTGCGTGCACACCGAAATCAGTGCGTATCCGCGGACAACACCCCGTATCCGACTTTTCTGTAATTAGCTGTAACTTAGTGTATACACGTCAGATCGAGACGAAACTTGCGCCATCGGACTCGTAGCAATACGCTGGTCCTGTGGATCAAGTTTGGTTCGATTCTGAGAACGTTGGAAAATCGCGTGTCGTGGGCCCCACAGGCTCCACCTGACGGGTGATTTTGAGAACGGCTCATCGGAATCCAATTCTGGAAGTTCCGTTGGGTTCGTATTAACGTTCCTGACTTGTTGACACTAAGTTGGACTAATTTGGAGACCTTTGACCCTGACCCGGTTTTCGTGCAAAGCGGCCCACATATGGACCCGCTTTGGCCCAGAAATGTCGTTTTTGCCCTTGTGTCCAAACTGGACTCAAGGACAGGCGTTTCTAACTATTTTCTATGTTCTGAGACTGTTGGTAATATTTATTTTAGCTTTTGGAGGAGAGTTTGCTGAACCCACAGTTACAGGGACCGCTACCGGTATTCCAATCCCAAGCAAGTGTACCTTGCCATAAATTGCAGTTTATTAGTTTATTTTGTTCTCTTGCTCTATTTTCTGTGACTAGTGTACATGATATAACCTAGGACCGTATGACATACTTAGTGTCCGATTACAGTCGGGTGCCAACTCCGTACGCGAAGTTGTGTATGTCATTTAGTGATGGACATTCGAGACCCTTTATATTATCGTACTTGTTTATCAAGTACACTACAACCTAGGACACTTGACACCATACATTGACAGAATCTTCCTGAGACATTCAAGGTGATTCTGTGTAGGATACAGGATGGACATAGTTATTATACTCTTAGATTATGACTGTTGTATTAGCTTTGATCTCACGTGACATGGACATGAGACGTGTGGTTTCATTGGGTGGGGAGAGACACACAGGCTACAGGCTATTCTATATACATATACTACTATTGTGAGGTTGTAGACTCTCGAGCAGAGCTAGACCACTACTAGATATTGCTGCTACCGGCTCCCCGACACAGAGCTTGTAGCAGTCTCAGCCTGAGTACTAGTGTTGCTCTCAGTTGCATTATCACATAGATGGTTATGTAGTTACCCTGTTTATTTCATTTCTATTTCACTGCATCTATTTTTGGCTTGTATTATTTGTACCTTGCTATGTCCCCTGAGGACCTGGAATGGATGATGTCCCCAGGTTTAGCAGAAGAGAAGTATCCCGAGGTTTACGGGACAGGAACTGAAGCTGTACCAGGAGCTATTGCTGAAGGAGTACCTAACATAGAAGCAGAGGTGATGGCTGAAGACTTTACTTGAGATTATGATATTTGTACTCTTCGGATACTCTATTTTTGGACTCTTTTGTTCTGGTCTGATGAACCAGTGTTCTAGACTCTTATCGGGTTGTTCCCCGACATACTCTGCTGAGACTGGACTTTGATGTACTTTCTTTATTTGCTGATGTTCTTACTATTCTGTGTGTGGATGAGATTAGTTTTTTTGACTTATTGTTGTAGACCTATATTACAGCTTAAGTATACCCGATGGATCCATTAAATTGGGTTGTCCATCGGTGTGTACTGCTGGCCATTTTTACGTGACTAGTCCCTCGATATTTTGGGACTGGGGCGTGACATGGTTTTTGTGGTGGCCCATGCAGGTCTACGACAAATTGTTTGGCTTCAACTTAGGGGCCAAACAAACCTGTAAAAGGATAGGATAGGTTCTAGTATCTCATCCATTTGTTAAATCGTTTTTGAAACTCAATATCGCATTTGAATTAAGTACTTGATTTGCATCCTGCTTGACTCTGCTAAAACGTTCTCATAAGGTTTATTTTGGATACAGAAAGATGGATCCAAGAAGTGGAGATGAAATTCCTTTTACACCACAAGATGCTGTAGTTACCTATGGTGATGGAGTTACACCAGAAAACAGAGGTCAATCCTCTCAAAGTGGACAAGCTGAGCAGCATAACTCAAGGTTCAGGCGTGATGATATCCCACCTCCGTCACAGTTCACTCCACAGATGCCTGCCTTCCCACCAGGACAAGCAATGGATGGGCAGCAAATGTTCCAGATGTTTTATGCCATGATGCAAGCTCAACAACAAGTTCAACAGGAGGCGCAGCGTCAGGAGGCAGAGAACCTGAGAAACAGTCTAGTAAATGCATTGGAGCAGGCAAACCCGCAAGCTAGGCGACCAGCGACGGGATCTATCACTGATTTCCGTCAACTCAAGCCCCGTACCTTTTCGGGCAAGGAAGGACCAACTGAAGTGCATGAGTGGCTCACCAATACACAACATCAGTTGGAAGCAGCTGAACTTCTGCGGGAGAGATGGATGACTGCTGTCCGAATGCAACTGACGGACAACGCGCACCATTGGTGGCTAGCTGAAGAGAGGAGGCTCGGACATGACCGAGTTACTTGGGAGGAGTTCTCCAGACTCTTCCAAGAGATGTATATCCCAGCCGTTGCTAGATCAGAACTCCGAGATAAGTTCAACCGCCTCATCCAGGGCAACATGACGGTGGAGGAGTATAATGCTGAATTCATTCGCCTGAGTCATTTCGCCCCTTCTCTAATTCCTACCGAAGAAGAAAAGGCGAAGAAATTCTTTGATGGACTCAGGTTCGAGCTTCAGAGGTTGATTGGATCTGTTGCCCCTACATCGTACAACGACGTCCTTGCTGCGGTACGACGCATGGAGCGCGTCACCAGGAGGGAGTCAAGCCTGAAGCGACCATTTACCTCAGCACCATCCAAGGCAGCACAAGGGGATTCTGTAAAGCGACTCCAAAGGAATCTACCGCAGAGAGCAGCACCAAGAACCCTACCTACTTGTCATTTCTGCTGCAAGTTGGGTCACATTGAAAATGAGTGCAGACGCAAACTGGGACTGTGCCTGGTTTGCGGATCCAACCAGCATCTATCCAGAGACTGTACAGCACGCCGAGAGGAAGCACCATGACTAGCTCTATCTGCACCACGGCCAGATTATCCAGCAGTGGGAGCACAGCAGACGGGAGTTGGAGGAGTCAGACCACCAGCTCCAGGAGGATATCAGCCAAGACCTCCATTGCCACCTCAAGCAGCACTATTCCAACAGGCTCGTCAGCATAGGGGACCAGCACAGGGACGAGGTCAGGCTTTTGCATTGGCTGTTCAGGAAGAAGCTATTGCTGGAGAAGTTATAGCAGGTACCATCTTAGTAGCTTCATTACCTGCTGTAGCTTTATTTGATTCTGGGGCATCGCACTCATTTATAGCTGCTAGCTTCGTAGCCACCCATAGAGTAGCTACTGCACCCCTTCCGAAGACTAAGAGAATTCTTACGGGAGGTGGAATCATACCTGTTAGTGATATCTGTAGATCATGCTCAGTAGTAGTCTGCGGGAGAGAAATGCGAGCCCAATTTTTGATCTTTTCTATGCCTGACTATGATGTGGTACTTGGTATGGACTGGTTAAGTCAGTATCATGCTACTCTTGATTGTCGGCTTGGAAAAGTTATATTCAGACCACCTGGACACTCAGAGTTTGAATTTCTTTGAGGAGCTGTAGAACAAGGTGTTCAGCCAACTCTTAGGGTATTAACTGTAGAAGGGGATTCAAGTTACCCAAGAGTTATATCAGAGTTTGTGGATGTATTTCCCGATGATCTTCCAGGTCTACCACCTGATCGGGAAATAGAATTCACCATAGACTTAACTCCAGGAGCAGAACCGATCACTTCAACGGTTTATAGACTAGCCCCTAAGGAGTTAGTAGAGTTGAAGAAGCAAGTTGATGAACTTCTGGAGAAAGGTTTCATCCGGCCCAGTGTTTCACCTTGGGGAGCACCTATACTTTTTGTACCAAAGAAGGATGGAACAGTTCGCCTATGCATTGATTACAGGGCGTTAAACGCTGTGACCATTAAGAACCGGTATCCTTTGCCACGTATTGATGACTTATTTGATCAATTGAGTGGAGCTAGGGTATTTTCAAAGATTGACCTGAGATCCGGTTATCACCAAATTAGGGTGAGGAAGGAAGATATCCCGAAGACAGCCTTTAGAACCAAGTATGGACACTATGAGTTCTTAGTTATGCCATTTGGTTTAACCAACGCGCCTGCTGTGTTCATGAGCTTGATGAATCGAGTCTTCCATCAATACTTGGATAAATTCGTGGTGGTATTTATCGATGACATTCTGGTATATTCCAAAAGCCACGAAGAGCACGAGGAGCATCTCAGAATCGTGCTAGAGACGTTGAGGCAGGAGAAGCTTTATGCTAAGCTCAGTAAATATGAATTTTGCATGGATAAGGTGCCATTCTTGGGGCATATTATCTCAGGAGAAGGACTGTCAGTTGATCCAGAGAAGGTTGCTGCTATTGAGACTTGGCCTACACCGACATCAGTTGCTGAGGTGAGGAGTTTTCTAGGACTTGCCGGATATTACAGAAGGTTCGTAGAAAATTTCTCAAGGATTGCAGAGCCAATGACGAAGTTGACACGGAAAGATCAGGACTTTGCATGGACAGAAGAATGTCAGTTGGCCTTTGAAGAACTGAAGAGGCGTTTAACAACAGCACCAGTCTTGACTCTTCCTTCAGGGTCAGGCGGTTTTGTTGTTTATAGCGATGCGTCAGGTAGTGGCCTAGGATGTGTTTTGATGCAGCATGGCAAAGTTATTGCTTATGCATCGAGACAGTTGAAGGTCCATGAGAAGAACTACCCAACGCATGATCTGGAGCTAGCTGCTGTAATATTTGCACTGAAGATTTGGAGGCATTATCTTTATGGTGAGAAGGTAGAAATCTTCACTGACCACAAAAGTCTAAAGTATGTATATACCCAGAAGGAGCTTAACATGAGACAAAGGCGCTGGCTAGAGTTGATGGTGGACTTTGATATAGATCTGCAGTACCACCCAGGGAAAGCAAATGTAGTCGCAGACGCACTCAGCAGGAAGCCTACGGCTTATTTCTTGACGATGCAGCCTGAGCTATTGAAAGATCTACAGGAGCTCCAGATAGAGGTTATTCTACCAAGACAGAATGGCTTGCTGGCTAATCTGGAAATTAAGTCATCGCTTGTGGAAAGGATTAAAGAAGCTTTGCCTACTGATGCAAGATTTCGAAGACTCAAAGAGAAGACAGAAGCAGACATGCAGACGGGACTTCGCATACATGAGGATGGGACATTAAGGTGCGGGGATCGTCTATATGTTCCAAATGGAGAACTGAGACAAGAGCTAATGACTGAAGCCCATAGCTCCATATACTCAGTTCATCCAGGAGGAACAAAGATGTATCGAGATCTAAGGCAGTATTATTGGTGGCATGGAATGAAGAGAGAGATTGCCAGATTTGTAGCGAAATGCTTAGTCTGCCAACAGGTGAAAGCCGAGCATCAGAGGACTGCAGGAATGTTGCAGCCGCTTCCCATACCAGAATGGAAGTGGGAACATATCACCATGGACTTCGTCACAGGATTCCCAAGGAGCCCCAGCGAAAAAGATGCGGTATGGGTTATCGTGGATCGACTCACTAAATTGGCTCACTTCTTGCCATTTAGAGTTGGGCAGTCCACAGAGATACTAGCCGACATGTATATGAGACAAATAGTAAGATTGCATGGAGTGCCGGTTAGTATTGTATCTGATCGAGATTCGAGATTTACCTCTCATTTCTGGCGAAGTATGCAAGAGAGTCTTGGTACCAGACTAAAATTCAGCACTGCCTATCATCCACAGACAGATGGTCAATCAGAACGTACAATTCAGATTTTGGAGGATATGTTGCGATCCTGCATGTTAGACTTTGGAGGGTCTTGGAAAGATTATTTGCATTTAGTGGAGTTCTCATACAACAATAGTTACCAGGCAAGCATCAAGATGGCACCTTTTGAGGCGTTATACGGTAGGAAGTGCAGATCGCCAATATGCTGGAGTGACATTGGAGAGCGTCAAATATTGGGGCCAGAGTTAGTAATGCAAACAGTGGAGAAGGTGAAACAAATCCAGAATCATCTTCGGGCTGCTCAGGACAGGCAGAAGCATTGGGCTGATACACACCGACGTCCCCTGGAGTTCAAGGAAGGAGAACATGTATTTCTGAGGATTTCGCCGACTCGAGGAACCATTCGCTTTGGGAGCAGAGGCAAGTTGAGTCCAAGGTACATTGGGCCCTTTGATATTCTGGAGCGCATTGGTGAGGTGGCATATCGTCTTGCATTACCTCCATCTCTAGAGGGAGTGCATGATGTATTCCATGTCTCACAGTTAAGAAGGTATGTGACTGACCCAAGTCACATAGTGGATCATTCTGAGATCGCTGTAGGCCCAAGCCTGAGATATGAAGAACAACCGGTGGGTATACTCGGAACCAGTGAGAAGACACTGCGAGGGCAGACAATTAAACTGGTTCGTGTGGCTTGGAAGCAACATTTTCCTGGTGAATCTACCTGGGAGAGAGAAGATATCATGCGACAAAAATACCCCCACTTATTCGAGGATGCAGGTATACCTTAAGTAAATTTTTAATTCCTGTAGTTCTGTTCTGCTAGTAGTTTAATCTTTTAAATTGCGAGGACGCAATTTTCTTAAGGGGGGTAGATTGTAATCACCTGAAAATTTTAAGAATTTTTAAATTTAATTTTATGGAATTTAATTATCATTTTCTGTAATTCTAAACTAAGGTAGACTGATTAAAATAAATTTTTAAAAGATATTAAATAATATTAAAATATGATAAAAATTATATTTTCTAGTGTAAAATTAAAAATTGAGCATGGGGTATTTTTCCGGGAATTTATTGGATCCCGGATGAATTTTTAAACCATTAAAAACTATTGTTAAATTTAACTGATTAATTAAATCAAAATAATTAATGAACCAAACCAACCCAGTGTGTGAACCGGACCAGACCGACCGGTCTAACTAGACCAAACCGCTCAGGCTAGCGGGTCGGATCCGGGTCAGACTCGACCCGCTAAGCACCCGACCAAAACCGTTTGGAGCCCAACCCCTGACCTTTCTCCTTCCCGACGTTTCTCCTCCGGCGGCCGTTTCCGCCGCCGTGGCCGCCGGAGACCCCCCATCTTCACCTCCCCTGTAACCCCCGACCGCTCCTCTTCGACTTCCGGCCAACATCCGGCCGTCTCCCTCCCTTCAAACCCTATATAAGCCGAACCCTCCGCCGGAAAAGAACCCCTCCAACTCTTCTTCTCCGGCGAGCTAGGTATTCCGGCCACTTCCCTCCAGCCTCTGACCAGCCCAGCCAAGATCTGGCCTCAGTCTCCGTTCGCCTCACTTCCAAACCCGACGCCGCACCTCCCGTTGCCACGCCACCAGAAAACCCGACCCCATTCTTCCCGTTCAGCCGACGTCCGGCCAAGATTCGGCCGCCCAGACGTCGCCGGCCACACCAGGACAGGCGCTGCTTCCGCCCGCACCCCAGGCTGACTCCGGCGAGTCCCGACCAGCTCCGGCAAGCCTCCAGCAGCAAGCCCTAGCCAGGACACAGCTTGGACACGGATCCAGGACACGGAGACTCGAACTTGACACGCGCAGATCGGACTTTTTGAAACCTGTTCAGGTAACCACAACTTTCTGTTCGTAGCTCGGTTTCCTATTCCGTAAATTGTATCGCGTAGCCTGTATGACCCTCTCGGTGCCCGGACAAACTGCTCGGGGCATCGCTTCCTGTGGTGATCGCGAACCGCGATCCAAAAACAGGAAAAACTAAGCCCTGTTTCACCTCGGAATCGAGTACGCCCCGCCAAACGGGACGACTTGGTCACGTGCGGTCTTCACCGACACGTGAACATCGTAGATACGGACGTGCAGGCTTTCGCAGAAGCTGATTCGGATGTGCGTGCACACCGAAATCAGTGCGTATCCGCGAACAACACCCCGTATCCGACTTTTCTGTAATTAGCTGTAACTTAGTGTATACACGTCAGATCGAGACGAAACTTGCGCCATCGGACTCGTAGCAATACGCTGGTCCTGTGGATCAAGTTTGGTTCGATTCTGAGAAAGTTGGAAAATCGCGTGTCGTGGGCCCCACAGGCTCCACCTGACGGGTGATTTTGAGAACGGCTCATCGGAATCCAATTCTGGAAGTTCCGTTGGGTTCGTATTAACGTTCCTGACTTGTTGACACAAAGTTGGACTAATTTGGAGACCTTTGACCCTGACCCGGTTTTCGTGCAAAGCGGCCCACATATGGACCCGCTTTGGCCCAGAAATGTCGTTTTTGCCCTTGTGTCCAAACTGGACTCAAGGACAGGCGTTTCTAACTATTTCCTATGTTCTGAGACTGTTGGTAATATTCATTTCAGCTTTTGGAGGAGAGTTTGCTGAACCCACAGTTACAGGGGCCGCTACCGGTATTCCAATCCCAAGCAAGTGTACCTTGCCATAAATTGCAGTTTATTAGTTTATTTTGTTCTCTTGCTCTATTTTCTGTGACTAGTGTACATGATATAACCTAGGACCGTATGACATACTTAGTGTCCGATTACAGTCGGGTGCCAACTCCGTACGCGAAGTTGTGTATGTCATTTAGTGATGGACATTCGAGACCCTTTATATTATCGTACTTGTTTATCAAGTACACTACAACCTAGGACACTTGACACCATACATTGACAGAATCTTCCTGAGACATTCAAGGTGATTCTGTGTAGGATACAGGATGGACATAGTTATTATACTCTTAGATTATGACTGTTGCATTAGCTCTGATCTTACGTGACATGGACATGAGACGTGTGGTTTCATTGGGTGGGGAGAGACACACAGGCTACAGGCTGTTCTATATACATATACTACTATTGTGAGGTTGTAGACTCTCGAGCAGAGCTAGACCACTACTAGATATTGCTGCTACCGGCTCCCCGACACAGAGCTTGTAGCAGTCTCAGCCTGAGTACTAGTGTTGCTCTCAGTTGCATTATCACATAGATGGTTATGTAGTTACCCTGTTTATTTCATTTCTATTTCACTGCATCTATTTTTGGCTTGTATTATTTGTACCTTGCTATGTCCCCTGAGGACCTGGAATGGATGATATCCCCAGGTTTAGCAGAGGAGAAGTATCCCGAGGTTTACGGGACAGGAACTGAAGCTGTACCAGGAGCTGTTGCTGAAGGAGTACCTAACATAGAAGCAGAGGTGATGGCTGAAGACTTTACTTGAGATTATGATATTTGTACTCTTCGGATACTCTATTTTTGGACTCTTTTGTTCTGGTCTGATGAACCAGTGTTCTAGACTCTTATCGGGTTGTTCCCCGACATACTCTGCTGAGACTGGACTTTGATGTACTTTCTTTATTTGCTGATGTTCTTACTATTCTGTGTGTGGATGAGATTAGTTTTTTTGACTTATTGTTGTAGACCTATATTACAGCTTAAGTATACCCGATGGATCCATTAAATTGGGTTGTCCATCGGTGTGTACTGCTGGCCATTTTTACGTGACTAGTCCCTCGATATTTTGGGGCTGGGGCGTGACAATAGGGCAGGCGGAAGAGGGGCAGCCGGGAGAGGCGGAGGGGAGAGGGGGACGTGGCGAGGTCGTGGCCGTGGGACGGGGGCGTGTGCCGGGCGGAGCGCGGCAGACGCGGCGGAAGCTGTCACGTCCCAATCTCCCGTAAGCTCAATAGTCCCCGCTGAACGTGAATCACCACGTTTACAGCTCTCCCGCAGGACTATCGTTCTCATCGGGACGTGATGCCGTACGAGCCTGGAGTTGCGCTCGTACAAGGCGATGTTGTCAAACACCAAATGTTATCTTTGAAACAACCAAGTTGCAGCGGAAGTCAAGTATTATGTACCAAGCACACAATCAGAGTAATACGCAGCGAAGCTCACGATAGGGTCAAATAAAATACCTCATCGAAAACAAGGCCACGAAGGCGATGAAATACTCTTGCTCTTTTCTCTAGCCCACAAAGGTACTTACAGTTCATGCATCACGCCTTGTATATCCAAGCAGCGCCACTACGCTTGCGTACCTGAAATATTGCCCACAAACGTGGGTCAGTACACAACCGTACTGGTGAGCGGGGTAACCCACTCGCCTAAGCCGACACTAAGTAAAAATAGTGAATGCAAACACTTATATGGTGATCTTTCTAGTTGAATCCTAGATTCATTTCATGGCATAGGGATGACATGTTAAGGAAAGCTGTAAAGCAGTTTAAGCATGCAAGCACTCAACTCAAACCAAACGACAAGCAAATATATAAGCAACTCGAAGGAAACTAGCATGCAAACCGTCCTGCTCAAGTCCAAGCAACACGATAACATGTCGAACCATCAACCAAGCCTCAATATCCATCCTCAACCAACACTTACAATCCAATCCCAAGGTGCACACTCTTGCCGAGGCAAGGTGGCCGCGCCTACACGAAAGCCAAACCAACAAAAGAAAAGCAAGCCAACACTATACTATATGAAGTCACTGGCCAAGCCATAAAGGACTTTGATCGGACTGATCAAATACGGTTCTCCTCGAAACAGTGCTAAGTAGCTAACCCACCTGGATCGATTCCAACCGCTGGCACCGCGGCCAAGACGCGTTACCCAATTGTCTCCTCCATGGCCGAACGGTCCCGGTGCCCCGGAGTACCCGTTCGAGGAAACCAAACCCTGTGCAATACAGGTTGTCCGTGACATGCAGACACCAAGTAGGTATGACGAGAGAATCGAACATTCTCGCCCCACCAAGCGATCCTAGACTCGTTCCACCAATAATCCAACCAACACATCCATAACCATTCTTCCAACATATAGCCCAAGGCACCAAATCCAAGTTATTTCCATAGGCACAATGCCTCTTCTCAACACAGTGTTTCCAATGGTGCAACACCCTTCTCAAACTATCCCATGGCACAATGCCCCAAAAGAGGCACAATGCCCGCGCCGATGCAGTTGTTCGGTTTCGAACCACAACTGCTCGCTTTGCAAGACAAAGCGACCAAGTGATACCCGTGCACGGATGCACGCTCGCTCGCCCGAATTCCCGATATTCCCAAAGCATCAACGACTCATTCCAACTGTCCAAGCATAATCCCAAGTATTCAACCAACTGCCTTAAATGTAATATTCCAACTCTAGCTCCAACTATCCAACGCACAAACCAAATCAAGCCACAATCCTACCAAGCCAATGGCGTACACTCTATGCACGCCTCAGTGTAGTGATTCCCAATGTTTCAGCCCAAGTGTTCAAGCCTTTTACGTGTTTTCCATATTATTAGGCATGAAGGAGTAGAGGAGAAGGGAAAGAGCCCACTCACAATGTTTGATCCCGTTAAGCATCATGTCCTGCCGATACGACCAATCCCTTGAACCCGTGGTCCGATGCAAGCGCGATCTACTCAACTGGTATGACCGTGCGAGCAGGCCGTGCTCTACAAATCATCCGACCGATCGGACTAAGGAAGATGGCATTATCATTCCAACTCAGCTATCTCAGTACTGCTCTGAACGAACACCTGATTTCCATCGAACCCGCTAGCCATCTGCACATGAAACAACTCAATCAATACTTCTTCCCAAAATCTAACAAATCAAATGGAACCAGCATTTGTTTCATTCAATCCGACTCAGCGTAACGCACCGTGCGGTTGCGGGGCGTTACAGAAGCGGGGGCCGGAGCGGATCGTGCGGGGAGGAGAAGGGGAACGGGTTCGCGGGTGTGGGTCGGGTGCGGGTGGATCCGACCCGACCCGCTAGGCGGGTGGTTCTGGGCTGGGCCCAATGGGCCGGTTTGGTCCGCGGGCCTGGGCCGGGTTTAGAGTATTGGGCTGGGCTGGATTTGTTAATTAATAAAAATTAAATAATAAATAAATAAATAAATAATTAATTAATTAAATAGTTTTTAGGTGTTTTAAAATAGGTCCGGGGCCCAATAAATTCCAAAAAATTATCCTAAGTCCAGTTTTTTAATTCTACACCATAAAATATTATTTTTATAATATTTTAATATTATTTATTATCATTTAAAAATTATTTAATAATTAAAACCCTGAATTTTAATTACCGAAAATTCCAGAAAATTGTGAAAAGTCCAAATTAATAATTCCTGAAAATCAGGGGGCTTACACAACTTCAAATGTATCTTCCTCACAAACTATTCCAAATGCACTCCTCAATTTCAACCATTTTGTTTTAATTCTATGCACGACATCCTTCTCATTCTCTTTGCCATGATGAATGATTGATCTTATTGCACAAGAAACAAAACAAGCATATAGCATAAGAATTTACATCACCATCATCAAATTGAAATACTGAACTACTCAATACTCAATTTAAAATGACAAACAAGGCATATCACAACACTTCTACAAATCAATCATTCTTCAGTTTTCTTAAAATGAGTCTCACTAGAAACACTAGGCAGGCAGCTATATTAAAAAAAGGTACAACTGATCTAATTATGATTAAATATGAGGACTCGGTGTGTACACATAGAAACATTTATGGCATATGGCCAAAATCATGAACAGATGGATGAAAGAAACAATAGCATGATTAATCAAAATATAAACTTTAGCATGGCACATGAATTTGTACACAAATTAAGATGATGTTCCAATTAGCTGTACAAGCATCCTATTTGGTTAAATAAAAATATAAACTTTAGCATGACACATGAACTTATACACAATTAAAGATGCTGTTGTTAACTTTAGCTGTACAAGTTAAACTAGGCTGGTAAGAGCCTGTTAATAATGTACAGGCACTCGAGCAATAGTAACTAGGCTGCTAAGCATCCAGAAAGCCACTTGGCCTGGACAATAAATAAGCAATAGGCAATGAAGTGTTTTAAGCGGCTTGGAAGAGCCACCTAGGCTTTCTAAAGAAAAAGTATTTTAACAACTTCAGATGAAGTAGCCAAGAAGTAGTTATTTGACGTATCAACATACCGCAAATTATAGTGGTACATGCACACAAAAAGTGTACTACACATTCCAGTAAGTACCATAACAGTAGAAAAGCCTTTATTCCAAAATTCTGGGATTGCGGCCAACAATGTTACATGTAAAAATTTCTAGTTAACAATAAAGTTTATAACCAAGCATTACTTTCCAACCTTATATCCAATGATCCACAAGAGAGCGAAAGTTATACTATTTCAGCGAGAAATAGAGTTAAACTGAGCAAAAAGATCAATATTAATGTCCTCTTTTGCTGAAGTTTCAAAGTAAGGTATGTTACCTCTAGAAGCACAGCACTCCTTTGCCTTCTTCTCTGACACCTATATCAAATTAAGATGAACAATTAGAATAACATACTAAACTTGAATGCTGATGCTCACCACTCTGCTATTTCCACCATCTACATCAGCCTTGTTCCCGAGCAGAATAAATGGAAATGCATTTGGATTTTTGATGGGCCAGCCTGTAGAAACATAAAATGTTCATGGTAATGTGCAGGTGAAATGCTGATATGTAACAGAATATGCAACCAGAAGCTACAAGAAGCAAAATTGTGAATTCATTGTAAACCAACTGAACAAGAAAAAGGAAAAGGTGAAGTTCTAATAAGCAACAGCTGAAGCTAAAAGTTGATCACATCACGTAAATGAAGAAGTTAGATCAAGCTACTTGCAATAAAAGACAAAAAGAGTAAAAAGTGCATCCCAGCCACGAGGCTCCCACATATGGAGGGTCTGTAGCAAGTTTTGCACTATCGGTATCAAACAATTCCTATGAATATCGGGATCTGCGGTACCAACAGTATCGGGATCGGCGATATCAGCAGTATCGATGGTTTCGGATCGGACTATCCGATTTTTTGGTATCGAAAAGAAAATAATTATTAATAAATTATTAACATTTTAGGAAAATATATTTTATACATTTAGACATATTTTTAAGTATTTTCAGTGTTGTTTCTTAGTAGATATGATATTGAATAAAAAAGTAATCATCATTGCCGATTGGTTTACATGCGATTGATAAATTTTCTTCTTTTACATACTTTTACAACCTTACTATGATTTTATATTCTTGTTGATTGGTTTTTTCGTTCAATTTTTTTTTGCCGAATTTACCAAAAAAAAGACCCCAGTGTCGATATCGGTCGGTATCAGAACGGGACATGCCAAACCGTATCGATATCAGACGTATCAGATCGGTACCGGCCGGTACTGTAAACTATGGTTTGTAGATAGTCAAGATGTAAAGTTAAATGCTCCGTATATAAAAAATATGCAGATATTTAAGCATGGCATTGAGAGGTCTTCTTTGAGTATAACTTCCAGAATTCATGATCTGCTTCTTATAATGACACTACCTGTTTAAAATTAACATGGTCTAAGGACATCATGGATAATGATATAATCCCAATATTGATTTGTAAAATATTATAAACTGCACAGTTGATAAAGTATCACGATTTGCACATCTAATATTTCTAAAACACAGCCTGAGTTGCAAATACTATGGCGTCTGGTACTCGGACATTGGATTGACTCAACAGTATTTACTATGTGCACATTTTCTGGTATTCCTTTCTACATATACATATTTCTGCACGAAAACAATTTTGCACACAAAAAAGGTTTTGAAACAGCATATTTGTTCTCAGTTTGACTCACAAGTATGTACCAGTGTAGGTAACCTGAAAACTGAGCCAAGGAACTTGACTAAATTTTGGTTTAATCCACATCATTTCCAATACATTGGTTTGACAGTCCAAAATATCCTTAAGTTACTTTGTTGGTTCTAGCTTAGCTTGGAAGCAAACTAACCCCTGTTCAAGCCACAACCTTATCGAAAGCATAGTTTGCAGTATCGGCCGATACCGATCCGATACATCCGATACCGATACATTGGCATGCCCCGATCTGATACCGACCGATACCCGATAATGTCCAATTCCGACACTAAGGGGTCTCTTTTCCGGTCAATTCAGCAAAAAAAATTGAACGAAATAGACCAAACAACAAGAATGTAAAACATAGTAAGATTGTAAAAGCATGTAAAAGAAAAAAAAAAAAAAAAACTCATCTAATGCATGTAAACCAATCAGCAAGGATGACTATTGTTTCATTCAATTTCAAAACTGCTAAGAAACAACACTAAAAATACTTAAAATTAAGCCTAAATATATACAATATATTTTCTAAAATGTTAATAATTTATTAACAATAATTTTTTTTTCGATACCAAAATATTCGATACTCGGATCCAAAACTGCCGATACTGCCGATATCACCGATCCCAATAGTCATAGGAATTGTCCGATGCCGATACTAGAAACCTTGATCGAAAGCATAATTTATACAACCAAAATGGATGTGTGACTACATTGATGCTTGAAAACAGTGCCATCTTTTAAAGTAGGAATTAATAAAGACTGATAATGGTATGACTGTTAAATTCAGGAAGGACATCTGGTTTAATAATATTTATTTTACTACTCTGTTTCCTAATCTACTTCAGTTAGCTACTAATCCTGAAGCTTTAGTGTGCCAGAATTAAGTGCATTGATAACACAATATAGAGTAAATTTTAATAGTAGAATAGACGAACATTTAGTAAACGAGGATACTGAAATTCTTGCTCTTTTAAACTCTTATAATTATCACGGGAAGAAGTTGTGAATTGGAGATGGACTTCTACAGGTAGTAGTACTCTGTTAAGTTCTTTTAAGTTTTTAAAAAATAGTGGTTTGAAATGTTCTTTGGGCAGCTATTTGTGGAAATTAAAATCCGTACAAAAGTTACAATATTGATTTGGTTCGCATGTCATAATGAAATACATACAATTGATAATTTGTTGAAAGAATATCACTTGTTTATAAAATATGATTTTGCTGTAAAAATCTGGGAGTATTTTCTTAAGAGTAAGAAAATGTCTGGTAGAACTGTTCTCTTAAAGATTGGCTGGTTAATTGGAGGGGAACTAGAGTTGTTAGTCTCTATTAGAATAGAACGAGATCTTGTTACAGCTGTATTTTCATGGACTCATTGACAGCAAAGAAATAGCAGAGTTTTTGTAGAGATAAAATAATTGATTGATTTACTTTCAAGAGAGAGGGTACATATATATAGGAGCAGGCTAACTTTCTCCTTATTTTCTATCCGATGTGGGACTAAATAAGTCTCCCCTAACTCAACTCTTCCCCTAAAGATGGATGATAGATATCAATCATCCCCATCTTGTTACAAAAGATATCAAACTCTCTAGGACCTAAACATTTAGTTAAACAATCAGCTAACTGTTCCGCTGATTTCACATAGCTCAAAGTCAAAACTTTTCTATTCAGTTGTTCCTTGATGAAGAACCGATCAATCTTCACATGTTTGGTGTGATCATGCTGAACTGGATTGTTTGCAATATCAATTGCTGATTTGTTGTCACACCAAAGTTGCAGAGAGTCTCCTCTAAACAAACGCATCTCAGCCAACAAGCTCTTCACCCACATCATCTTGCACAGGCTAACTATCATAGCCCTGTACTCGGCCTCAGTTGTAGACCTAACCACTACATCTTGCTTCTTGCTGGTCCAAGATACAAGATTGCCTCTAACAAAAATACAGTAACATGTAGTGGACCTATGATCGTCCATACAACCCGCCTAATCGGCATCACAGTAGCCTTCAACTCTCAGATGTCTAGAACTTATGAACCATAACCCCTTTCCTGAACTTCCTTTAATATACATGAGAATTATACGAGCTGCCTCTGTATGCTGCTCTCTGGGATCATGCATATATCTACTCACCACACTCACGGTATAAGTAATATCAGGTCTCGTATGACATAGATATATGAGCCGACCAACTAATCTTTGATATTGCTCCGTACTCACTGGATAACCACTCTCAGCACACAACTTGTGATTCTTGTAAACCCCCTGACCCTAAACTAGGATTAGGATTCATTTAGGGTTATTTTTGAATTACTTAATGGAGTTATTAATTTGCCTCTTTTAATTTAATTTTCTTGGTGTACCTTACCGTTGCTTCGATGTTTGGAGCGCTACTCTAGCTTCTGCCTTCAAACAAATTCCGCACACTTGTTCTAGACGTGCCAGCCTTCCATTCTGACATTTGTATAACTCATAAATACCCTCTCTTGTGCTTCATTTTAGTCGCACAATATTCGTTACAAATATCTATTTTTAAATCCAACTTTGCATCTGTATCCGTTCCAATCGAAATTGGAGACAATCTCGACCCGTTTTGTGCAACCCAATTTATGACAATAATCTACTCTGAGTCTTCTACGTCCATGACACTTGTGTCCCATCCAATTTTAATTCTATGCACTTCCAATTAATTAAAGAACACCTTTGACACTAATTTTAATTAAATTGGTGCAATGACTCAACCTAACCCAAACCCCCACTCACACTCTTATGGTTCATACAAAACACCACACACCATTTTAATCCACTATAACACACAAAGCATAGTATTTTTCCTCCTCCAATCCTAATTCTCCTTTATTTGTGCAATTTCCAAATTGTTGGGGGCCTTTGTGCAAATAAGCAACTAGGTGGCCACCTCCCATTGGATGTAAAACAATGAAGAAACCCTCCTTCATTACTTTGACCGGTCACCCATTATTTTTTCCTCTATTTTTGTGTGTACAACACAACACTTTACATCCAAATTCAATCACTACCCTCCATTCAAAATTTATCCCATCCCAACCACTCATTTCCTCATGAGGATCCTTCCCCCATCCCTAGAAATAGCTATTTAGCCGGCCCTAATTCCATGCTCTCCTTCTCTCTCTCTCTCCTACATTAACTCTCTCCCTTTCTCCAAAAATTTCAGCCACCACTATCTCCATTAAAACCGGAACCCTAACCATTAACCACCTTCCTCTCCTTCTTCTTCCTCCCCTCAACGAAGCCAACCACCACCATCAGCAACCTCCCTCCTCTTCTCCTCCTCCTTCTCCTCCGACTATCACCACCACCCTCACCTCTACAGCCACCATCAGCCTCCACCATCATCACCTCACCACCAACAACTTCCCACCTCCTCCTCCGACCATCAACCCGACCTCCTCCATCAACCGGCCACATCCTTCCGCGACCTCCTCCTTTCTCCCTCTCATCAGCCGACCACCACCACAACCTACCACCACCTCCTCCTCCATTAACTTTCTCGACCTCCTTCAACCTCACCATCACCTCGACAACCGACCTCCTCCCTCTCCTCACGACCACCACCCCATCGACAGTCACCCGACCTCCTCCTCCTTCTTCCTCCCTCCTGTCACGCCCCGATCTCCCGCAGGATAATCGGCCGTCCCCGCTAGGCGGGAATCACCGCGCCAGCGCTCCCGCGGGACGATCGCTTGACCCATCCGAACGTGATGCCCCACTAGCGTGGAGTCGCGCCCATACAAGACTGTGGTTCGTGCTGGCGGTGAGAGGTCTAAGCCACAGAGTCACACAGATTGTCCGAGTGCAGCAGAATATTAAACGCATAGGCGGTTGGTAACAAGTTCACTGAGTCGTCAATAGCGGAAGCATTGAATAACTCAAGTATAGGAGTAAAGCAAACTCTTTATTGATATTGAAACAAGTGTTATAGGCGGCGCTAGGCCGAGATTACAAGTCGCACAAGCCTCTCTCTCTCTGAAACAGTAAAAGTGTGTCAAGTGGCTACATTTGTGGAATGATGTATAGGCGATGTTCCAACATTATGTCATGTATAAGTGCTTCAGTTCCGGACGTAGCGCTCCAAGGCTCTAGAGTGAACTCTACGCCTTATCACGCACGAAGGAGGCATCTGCACCGAACGAGGTTCTCCCGCACCCTGCAAACAATCTGGTGGGTTATCAGCACATTAATGCACTAGTGGGGAGGCTACTCGCCCGTTCGACAAATCCAAACACGTTCAATAGGTTCAATGCACCAACTATTTAGTTATCTTTCTAATTTTGCCTTAGGATCAGTTTTATGGCAATGATGAAATAGCCTAACTCGTGTGGCAGTGCGCCATGCGATATAAGAGAAAATACGGCGAGACTTACCAACTTACCATTTGTCCTTCCCTGTCCAAGGCAAACCAAGTTAATTCAAGCACAAGCAGCATATATAATGAATCAAGGGGCAATAACATATGCAGACACTGTGTTGTGAAAGAGATTACGTTTCGGTGCACGAGTTACACGAAATATCAGGTGTTGCAGAAGATATTGAAGTGTTCCATATATACAAGTATCTTATATCCATGATCGTTCAGGTGGTTCCGATTCACTGGATGCGATGCAATGACTCGCACGCGGGTTGCCGTTAAGAGAAGATTACTTATCTATATGAATAGGATTCGTTGGCATAGCCATAAAGGACGAGTGTAGTACATGAAAGAAAATGACATGCAACTCAAGGACCAGGAGCGCTACAGGTCATTCCTTCCGAAACAAGCGACTACTTTAGTCTATGAGCAAGAATGGCGTGAAGGATAGTTCACAGGCGCTACACGCTATTCTGCTCGAAACAGGCAGACTAAACAGGTGTTCCATCCGGATCAGATCGGCCCCAGTGCCCCAGAGACCGTCCGCAGGAACAGAGATCCGAGAATCTCACTTATTAACAAGTTGTCAGCGATATGCAAGTCATGGGTCATTCTATTTTCACAACCTGACATGATAATCCATGATCTTGTTCCGAACCGAGCAATTGCTCCACAAGCTGTGATTTGCTTGACATGATTATCGTTCAGAGGTAAACTTGATATGATTATCATTCAGACATAAACTTGACATGATTCCAGTTCAGTGTTCAACTTGCCTTGATGTATTCCCCTAGTACGGGGACTGCCTTGGCGACCTAACGGTCCCGGATGCTTGCAGGTTCAAATTGCACAGAAGGACTATTCGATAGTCTTCTGGCTGACTCGATGCATGCATGATACACGATAGTGTTCTTGATTGTGGCATGAATTATGTGACAAGCATTGCATTTATAAGAAAACTCAAGCATTTACGTCGGCTCGGGCCCGAAGGTAAGCCGAGGAGTGAAACCGTAAAGGGACTTACCGAGCGACATAATCTAGGGTCGTGCAGTGTAGCAAGTAAACAATGCACTACAGAGTATACAAATATCGTTCTACTCGAGGCATAGCGGGGTCTAGTTGCACAAGGCAAAGGTAGCATGCGAGGGTCTGAATATAAGCAAAATTTTATTTCCATGTTCTAACACAAGCAATACAAGTTGGAATTATTTCCTTAGCTAGGTGCGTTGTATTCTTATTAGCATGCAGGGGATGATTCACCTAGCGACTAGCATGAAACGTCCATATTGTAAGTGTGCTGGCTAAGCAAAGACAAGTTCATCGTAGCCACCCACCTTAGCGATGATTCGTCTCGGTCGAGCGATACTTCGAGCGAGCCTCTGAAAGCCTAAGCCGGAACTCCTGAAGGGCCAAGTCTGAAAATCCTCTTGCCTCAAACGAGTATTCTCGCTGAAGCAAAGCGGGTCGGGAGATTGTATTTTTGCCGTTTGAATCGGCAGTCCGCTTGAGCGGAACGGGTCGTTACATTATATAATTTTCCATATTAAAGCCAAATCTGGTTGGTGGTGGGATTCACCATACCACGTCTTCTGTGTCTGGTGTGCACACGCCCAAGATGACTTGACTGGTGTGTGTCTTGATGTCCTCATCAGTTACTACTTAGTTGCATGAATTTCAGAATAACTGACCAAAAAGGTACAGATCTATCTACACGACAAACCAATGACTGACTGACTCTTCAGATTCTGCTATTACTCTTTGTTTTGCTTGTAGCAACCTTGATTAGAATTAACACTGGCATGGAGGGTTGATGCTAGGTTGATAGCTGGAAATAAAAACTCGATTCAAATTTGTTTTCCTCGATAGCATTCTCTTGTGATAGTAGTGTTTAATACCCACTTGATTTCTTTGGTTTTCTTATTAGTTGTACATACATGCTATCCCAATCTGACTAGTCATCAACATGCCTAATTCAACTAAACTTTTGCTGCCAGTCATGTGTATCCATATCTATTACCACCTCAAAGAAGTTCATGTTATCCAATGAAATCATGGTGAGACACTAGATTTTGCAAGAGGAGTTTAAGTATAGCATTCATCCATTTTATATCAATTATGACAGGTTCAGCTACAGTTAGTTTCGAGGGATACAACAATACCAAAACTGTTGTTTTGTTGGATTTAAGGTAAAGCAGTTGGAACGTAAACAAGGACCACTTTTTTGTCTTTTGTTTGTATACATAATAAAATACATTCCTGGTACATATTTCATTGATGAAGGCTGGAGGTCTTAATGAAAAGAGGCATAGAGCAGCATACAAAATTATCTAAGCAATTGCAAATCAGCCCAGAACCATCAAAGGTGGGAGCAATATTTATGTCCCACTAGAAGATTAAGATGAGTACCACATCCGCATACTCATGCAATGTGTTGGAAATATATTATATTTATATTATATAGAACTAAAGCTGCCCAATACACGACACAACCATCAAATGTGGGAGCAATGTTTATGTCCCACTAGAAGATAAAGATAGTACTGCATCTGCATACACATGCAATGTGTTATATATATATATATATATATATATATATATATATATATATATATATATATATATATATATATCGAAAGGTAAATTTTATTAAAGTCCCTTCGAGAGGCTACAAACTGAGTCCGAAGGTTTACAACCAATCCAGTCCGAAGGCTTATATATACAATCCCTAGTCCGAAGTCCCACCCAGCCCGAAGGCTTACATTCCGTCCCGAAGGCACCACCAACTCAGCTCTAAGGCTCCACGTCCGAAGGCTCCATCCGGTCCGAAGGCCTCACGCAGTCGTAGCCGCTCCGTACCGCGCCGCACCAGATCCACCAGCACAGCACCTGCACCCGTATCACATCCGCGTACCGTCCGGGCCGCAACGCACTGCACTGCTCCTTGCGCCTGCACTGCACCCATCCACCAATCCACCATTTAATTTTCTTTGGAAAAATTAATTGCGCCGGGGGATCTCGATCTCACGACCACCCCATCCAGGTGCATCAGTCTTAACCGTTAGGCTAGGTTAAACGTCATTTGCAATATATATATATATATATATATATATATATATATATATATATATATATATATATATATATATATATATATCACTTAAATTTCAAGCCAGTTGATACCTTGTACCTAATGCAGACCCTATGGAAGCAGGAGGTTACTTGACTAATAAGTAATTCTCCAGTTTAACAGTATTATTTAGCCACTGTTTCTCACTTGTATTGCTTCGTCTCAAGTAGATCTACATAATCTTGAGAAAAGCGAGGTGAATGGCCATGGACTAGAAACCCACGAGTAAAAGGTAAATTTACCCACCATTAAACAACAAATTTTTGCTACTAGTGTCAATGGTTAAACATGCCAGCAAAGCTATCTTAGACTTTCTTTTTCTTTTTTTCTTTTCTTATGACCAAGGCAACCCACTAGCAAGAGTGTGAACTTGTGTGCAAAGTAAGCGAAGAATTTACTTTGTGATCTGAATTCATATTGTCAAGGAGTAGAGGTGTACTGAACATATTCTTTCCCTTTCCTTTACTTTTCTGTTGGACTGCAGTGCTATGGTCATCCTTAGATATAACATCAGGTAGAATATTAATTATTGAGCAAAAAGCAGTATCTAGAAATTAATTGTCACAGTTCCAAAGTTTACCAACTGAAGTAGAATCCATATAAAACTGGTGATAGATTCATGGATTGGAACTCTCTCTCTCTTTTTCAGAACAAGGCGTTAAACTGCCCCTAATCTGAGATTTCAATCAAGTAATCTCTCTCCGGAAGATTGAGAATCTCTTGGTAGTTGCATAATGAGGCTGGAATATTTTATTCCTATTTCTTGTTTGGAGATTTCCTTTGCCACACTGCATACAGAAAGAAATATTTTGTAGCTATGAGTGACGATAGACATTTTGTATCCGCTTGAGTCGGTGCATGTATTTGACCGTTTTCTTATATTTGATACAACTGGTTTTTCCTTCATTTGCTTGCTCGTTACTTTTTGCTGCAAGTGTGAAATTAATACACTGGATGGTCACTGCAGGAAAACTAGTTATGTTTACCATCCAATTTTTTTCCGTTGTATTGGAGTACTTTGAATCGTTTGATACGCAGAAAATGGAATACTATATTGAAAAGAAAAAAAATTGGCGGACCAAAGCGTCCCCTAAGGGTGGAACACGATGCAAAAGTAATACAGTGACACGTCTTTGCGTGCTACAATGCCTCTTTTCGCTTATTTGATGTTTCTTTTAGCACGCCTTAATTTTTTGGGTATACAGTAATCAGTGACGGAACTTCTTGGGAGACTGGGTTGCCTAATGTTTTGTTATACTGGTTCCAACTGATGCTATTCTAGTTGTAGTAAAACCCTGGGTTAACACTACAAGTAAGCTGCAATTAACCATACATCATTGAGTGACAAGCTTCGCGCGTGGGGGCAACAAATACTTGAGTGGCATCTAACCGAATTTTTGTCCTCTAAACTAACAACATTATACCAACAACAACTTGATGTTAATATATATAATATTTTCCAGAAATTTGATAAGAGAAGAAAGAAAAAAAAGAAGAAGGTGTTATTGGCCTCCGGAGAAGTCGTGCACGAAGCACTACCCTAAGAGTTGATCCGAGGTCTATGTGCAGACGTTTCTCGGAAGCTCCTAGTGGTAAAACCTTCTCGGAGAGAGAGACCGAACTTAGCTCTGCCCAGAGCACGGATTTAGATAACAGAATGTGGTTCGAGAGAAGAATGAGAGAAAGATTTCACGTAGGAAAATTTTATGTAGAAAAAAATTGAGATGAGAACCTCAACAAATATATAGGAAGAGACAAAAGAATAAATGCTGTTAATCCAGACATTTAATGAGTAATGAAAAATGAAATTTATGGGAGAGAAGCTGTCACATGTTTAAAAGGTGAAAAATGAACATGGACATAGGAAGTAATAAATGTCCAACGTTCAAAATTTGAATGAGTCAAATCGGTTCAAAAAATAAAGGGGAGCAAAAAGTTTTTGGATCCCAGCCCAAAGAGTAAATTGGATCGGCATTCGGCACCCGCAGGTGTGGGCACGTACACGCACCCGTTACGCAAACCGAGCCGAGCCGGACCGGGAGGCGGCGGCGGCGAGGATGTGTGGCCCAAGGGGTTCCTCACACAACATCTTAAGAGAGCAATGAAGAAGAAGTAATATATACATACAAGGAAGAAGAGGTCCAACCGATGTGGGACTAAAATAAAAGAAGAAAGTTAAACTTTTACTCACATGTGTATAGAAATATATACACAGCCAACACAACTAACCATATCCTGTACCGAAAAAGAAACTTGCTAATATTTGTTTGCAGGAATGGACGATAGGTGAGTTTTTGCCTGCAGCTTTATTATGGATACGGACAATGGAGCTTCTGTCGTCGATCCAAACAGTTCGGATGGTTAGTCCAATCTCCATATTTGACCCTTTAATACATAGTCTTTTAATAGACTATATGCCCTTTTCTTTTTGTCCGAACAATATTTGTTGGTCTAACCGGTATTACAAATATAAAAAATGTGCTAGTAAATGGTATGGGAATTGCATATCCAAATTTGAAATAATACACTAAAATAAGGGGATCACTAAGGGCTCTACATAATGGTAATAGGTACTACCACAAAATTTGGCAAAATTTTCATACCCATAATACCCTTTTAAAAAATATTAGAGAGCATCACAACTGTCAAAATTTTGACAGTCCTGATACAAATGGTCTATTTCTCAGGATTGTCAAAGTATTTTTTAAGGATTGCAAAATTTGACAGTACAACGTCACCTTCAACATGATAGTCCCAATTTTTGAAGCTTTGAAACCCCAATAATAAAGTTAGAAATTTCAAAAACAGTCCCAATTTGGCTTATAGACTACTAAAACATGAAAATTAAGAATAAACTAGAAAAATTATAACAATTGGTGTGTTGCCTCCTACATTTGGAAAATCCTATAATCTACAAAACCTATTTCAAATGATAGAAATTCATCTTGCTTCTGAAAGAGTCTTGGTCTGTACCATATCTGATTAGGTTTGTAAGAGGACGAGGAAAGAGGGAGGAACAAAGTAGTTAGAAGAAGAGGAAAGAGGAGAGAGGGGTTTGTGTGTTGTCCTCTAACAATTGGTGTGCGGTCCTCTAATAATTTTTCAACTTAAGCGTGTTATCCCCTAACATGTGATAGCCCCTATCACATTTTCTAGTGTCTCAAGTAATCATCTAAAATAATGCAATAAAGGTGTATAATTGTGACAAGTTGGTAATAAAAAAAACATGATTGATGTTTACCTGGTTCTTTTTCTCTTAAATTTATCTCCTTCGTCCACTAGTCATTACAATTTGAATGTTATAGTTAAATTTTGACTGAAAAACGTTTGAAATATCCAAAATACTTGTGTACGTGACCATTAAAGATTGCAACCATCATTCTGTGTATAGGTTTAAAATACTTCATATTTTACAATTTTTATCATTTTCTTCCATGTTTTACTCCGTCTCACTCTGTTTCACATTTGTATATTTTTTTTTTCTTGTGTAAATAATCCAAATAAGTCTTGTTGACGGTAAATTGAATATTTGTTGATGTCGTTGTTCAATTTGGGTACAAATTGCACCAAATTAAAAATTAGATGGAAATTTTAAACTGTTATTTTTTTAAAGTGAATTTTGCAAGGAGTTTTTTTGTATTTTACCCACAAATGTTGTATCAACAAAATGATTAATTAAAACTGTGTCATTGTACCTTCCGAAATATACATTTATAAACCCGTATATCTACTCCTTAACCAACCATGCCTTACTTAGCTAAAATTTTTTAAGGGTCTGCTTGGCAATTGTTGTGGTAGTGGTTATGAGATATTTTTGAAGTACCGATTATGAGCGTTTATTAGGGGTCTGATTTTTGGCATTTGGCAATTTTAATTAGCGAATTTTAAACCATTTTAACCCATGCTTGATAATCCATTGTCACGCCCCAGAACCAGAATACTGGAGAGCATGGTAGACAAAGCAAGCTACGTTCCCCAAAGTACTTTGTACCTCGAGATACAGTCACGGCTGTCTAGACATGTGAGGGTTACTCCACAATCCAACAGTCATTTCTGGGTCAAGAAATCCTATGTGCCTCAATCTCAATAAAGCAACAAGTCCCAAGATTTATGATCATCAAACATATAATAGTAAGGTGTCCCAAACTATACATACACAGATGATCATGAAGCTAGTTACCAAAATGAAGAACTAGCAGAGTAAAATATTATATGATCTGCTCTAGCTATAGTCTAGAATATGCTTTACATGTAGGTCCGCAGGTTGTAGTATCAAGGTTCCAAAATACGAGCTAAACACGTGCTCGGTGGCTAAATGCCTTAAAAGAATAATTATACAAGATTAAGTGGGCGATGAAGGAGAAACTCACTCATGTCCTAGGGTGCTCCTCATGTTCACCATCTTGAAGAGGAAAGTACGGGAGATCCTGCGGTGTTGTTCCAATATCTGGCCATACAAAACCACTGGGGTCAGACCCCAAACCAGCAAAGTACCACAAGGGAGCCAACTTAAAAACTAAAAATCAGCTTGCAGACAAATCAATAATAAATGGCATAAATAAAACAATAATTAAGTGCAACATGTATAATCTTGTAGTTAAAACCAGTTCTGGAGAAGTATTCGGGAATCGGTGCTCAAGTTACAGTGCTCAAGTTACAGTTTTGGATCAGTTACTAGATAAATCAGGATATTACTAGACTATAAATCAAGCAATCACGACCAATCATGTCCTACGGCTTGCTACCATTAGCTAACCAGGGTTATCACAACCCTAATTACTAGCACATGAAAGTTGAGATTCCATACAGCCACATACCCTGCAGACTATCCAGATTATCCAAGCATAAGAATACATAGCATAGAATTAAAACATGTATGATCTTTTTCTGGT
Source organism: Iris macrosiphon (assembly GCA_036927795.1). Lineage (NCBI taxonomy): Eukaryota > Viridiplantae > Streptophyta > Magnoliopsida > Asparagales > Iridaceae > Iris > Iris macrosiphon. Next base: position 4,002,525 of record JAYESA010000009.1, read on the forward strand.
AGTGAAACACTCGACGGCGTGCTGAAAGTGTTCCCATCACGACGGAGAGCTCCAAATCCATCAGGGGTCGCTGGGATACCGAAATTGTATGTAGCTAGAAAATCTCTCTAGATGCTTTCTGTAGTGCCCAGTTCCCCCTTCTCGGGGAGCGCGACTAAGAAATACTTTCGGTATCGTTCGATCGGGATATATTGAATCAAGATATTTTTCTCGTTATGGATTGGCTTCTTCGGAATCGATTTTCATATTCAGTGGACCATGCCCCAAGGACGGACTAAGCGGCAGAATCAAGAGGGACCTCTCCGTTGCAAGTTTTCTTGCCTAGTTTTTCGTTGTCGCCTTATTGCTTTCGTGCTTTTGAGTTGATTTTCAGATTTGCTTTTTCTTGAACGGTTTTGATAGATTTTATTGCTTTCGTTCGTTTAACTGAATTTCGTTTCGAACATGGAAAGGGGAGAAGATGTATTGATCATCTGTTTGTAGCAATGCAGGTGATCGTGCAGTAGACGTCGTGCAGTAGATTTTGACGTGGAAAACCCTTGCGAGAAAAACTACGGGACGATCGGAGTCCAACCCTTAAAAGCCTCTACTAATGGAATAAGAAATACACCGACTCCTTACAAACTTCTTACCGATCCAAACGGATCACCACAACTCTTAGGAATAGAAAATAGATCATACCACAAAGATAGAAGACAATGAGAAATTATCCAAAGTTTATCTCCTCCTCTGAAACGGCCTCCAATCCTTCTTTCTTCTTCTCAAAGTTGCAATGGCACTTTTGCCTCATTTTTTCTCCTTGTTGCTATATTTTTTTTCAGAGAGAGATTTGTATTTTAGGGCCAGGAGACACTTATATATAGCCTCAAACCCACAACTAACATTCCTATTATAGATAGGAATATCCAATCCAAATCCAAATCCATTGACATATTCCTATTGTATGTAGGAATATCCAATCCAAATCCATTGAGATATTCCTATTATATTTTGGAATATCCAATCCAAATAAATTGAGGTATTCATATTATATGTAGAAATACTCAATCCTACTCCGAGATATTTTTCACATAGGTTGGGAACCCCACCCACTCCAACACTTCTACGACATGTTGTCATTTTAAAGGGACATGAGCTCTATGCGGCCTGCATGATTTTCATTCTTCTACAAACGTCTCAAAAGAATAATTATACAAGATTAAGTGGGCGATGAAGGAGAAACTCACTCATGTCCTCGGGTGCTCCTCGTGTTCACCATCTTGAGGAGGAAAGTACGGTAGATCCTGCGGTGTTGTTCCGATATCTGGCCAAACAAAACTAGTGGGGTCAAACCCCAAAACAGCAAAGTACCACAAGGGAGCCAACTTAGGAACTAAAAACCAGCATGCAGACAAATCAATAATAAATCGCTCTGTCTTCATACGAGTGCTTTCCCAACATAAGAAAAAAAGTAACTAAGTGCAACAGGTATAATCTTGCAGTTAAAACCAGTTCTGGAGAAGTATTCGGGAATCAATGCTCAAGTTACAGTTCTGGATCAGTTACTAGATAAATCAGGACATGACTAGACTAGAAATCAAGCAATCATGACCAATCATGTCCTACGGCTTGCTACCATTAGCTAACTAGGGTTATCATAGTCCTAATTACTAGCACATGCAAGTTGAGATTTCACTACTAGAAAAAGCGCTATTAGCGACGTATTTTAGCGACGTCAAAAGAAACGTCGCTAATAATATATAATTAGCGACTCCTTATAAAAACGTCGCTAGGCGTCGCTAAATGGCGATATTTAGCGACGTTTAGCGACTTTTATTAAGATTTTAAAAGTTAAGTCGCTATAAGTTAAATAAAGGTCGCTAAACGTCGCTAATATGTCTAATTTAGCGACGTTTAGCGACGTATATAGCGACCTTTTTATTAAAAATATTTAGCAACGTGTTTAGCGACGTCAATGACGTCGCTAAAATTTAAGTTAGCGACGTTTTACTTGGACGTCGCTAAACGTCGCTAAATTTTGGTTAATTAGGGCTCGGTTTCATTTTTCCCCATCTGCTGAAAATTCGAAAAGAGAAAAACTCCCCCCCCCCTCCCCCGCGCTCCGTCGACCGGCTCTCCACCCTATTCCGGTAAACCCTACTCTCTCTCTCTCTCTCTCTCTCTCTCTCTCTCTCACAGGACACATGTGACATTGACACAAACACTACACACACAGACACTGACACAGACACAGACACGGCACACACACACACTGACACAGACACTGATGAGGACCTAGGGTTAGGGTTAGGGTTAGGTTTGTTGACATGGGGTTAGGGTTAGGGTTAGGGCCGACTGGCCCAAGTCTACGAGAGAGGTAACAGCAGCAGTGAGCACTGCTTACTAGCTTTGATTATCAAATAAAATAAATTGATTATCAATTCGGTTCTGTTTCGGTTATAGATAATTTATTTCAGCTTTGGGTTTTTAAAATTTTTACTTATTCGATTTTTATTATTTCGGTGTTGAAACCGAATAACCCGAACGCCCACCCCTAGCTAGACCTGACAATTGGACCGGGATGACCAGCCCGGCACGAATCCGGCCCGCAAAACCCTGTCCGAATTATCGTGGGCTCGGCCCGGCCCGACCCAATATATAGGGACGTGTCGGACCTCATATCTCGGCCCATAAGAGAGGTCCGGCCCCGAAGCCCAGGCTCGTTCCGACCCAAGGCACAGCTCGGCCCGGCCCGACACGCTGCTGCTTGCTAGCCTGATCGACAACCTGGTTTATACTATTTGATGTATTATACACATCCATGTATTACATAGTCCTACGCCAATCTATGGGATTTGGTATGCATACAATCTGCCAAGTTCTTGTATATAGATTGAAACAAATGGATTGTGAATCTCCAAGACAAATATGAAGCAAGAACTTGCAGTGTGTTATTTTTTTGTGCTATGTTTACATATCCCAAAGTAGAGAAGTTCATCCGAGAGAGCATACCATCTGTGTTGTTTCTCCCGGAAACAAATGCGCTCCCAACCATCTCCTATGCACATTCAACCCTACACTTCATAATTTAAAAATAAAATGTTAGTTGTTCTTCAATCTCTACTTTGAAGTCCTTGTAGGGTTCACGGAATCCCAAGTCCGATCCGGTCCGGCTCGGTCCAGTCTGAAACTCACTGTGCCGTGGGTCACGTGTCGAACTGGACTTAGATTTTTACCCTTAGGTCCGGTCTGACCCGTTATAGTGCATGGGCCTGAGAGGCCCGGCCCACTCGACAGCTCTACTCCTAGCTATGGCATATTTTCATAGAGCAATAGCCCGTGTACTTGGGAAACTTTTGATGCAAAAATTGTTCAAGCACCAGGTGCCTTAGTGCAATGCCATGACTGCTTTTCCCATAACGGACACTGACCTAGGAGTGTGGTTGGGGGCAGCTGCAGTTCTATAGTATGACACACTATTTGTAGTGTTGACTGCACACTTATAGTGCAGTTCATAGTACTATGGGGTTGGGGGCAGCTGCAGTTTTGATAAATGAAAATATGTATTATATCAGTTATGATTTTTATAGTACGGTTAATTTTGCATGTAATGATTTATATGATAGCTTATGTCAATTTTGCAGAAGTTTCTAGAAATGGATATGAATTACTATCTGCGTCATCGTTCGTGGATGTACAACCGTCATCCTGATGACATGTGCGGTGTGCGGGATAAATTCATTGAGGGTGTACAGCAGTTCCTGCAGTTCGCAAAGGCGTTCCCTCAATACATGGACGGTACCAAAATTAAGTGTCCGTGTGTGAGATGTCGCAACAGGAAATATCATCCTGAAGTGGAAGTTACATATCATTTATACTCGAAGGGCTTTACGCCGAATTACTATCAGTGGACCGCGCACGGAGAACTTGTATCTCTAGCATCGGAGTCGGAGCCCTATGTGGAGCCGTATATGGATGTCCAAGACCACGATGCTTACGACGACGGGTTGGTGAACATGGTTTATGATGCTGCGGGGCCTAGTTTCAATCCTGACAATTATGATGCGGCGGGACCTAGTTTCAATCCCGACAATTATGATGCAGCTGAGGAGGCACCGAATGCCGATGCTGCAAAGTTTATGGAGTTGCTTGAGAATGCAAGGACTCCACTATATCCTGGTTGTGAGGATCATTCACCGTTGGAGGTGGTTACAAGATTATTGAGCATCAAGTCCGATTTTAACATGTCGCAAGAATGCTATAATCGAGTGCTCGATTTGATTATAGAGATCTTGCCCGAGGGTGCAAAGTTGCCTAAAGACTTCTATCGATCTAAGAGGATGGTGAGATCGCTTTGGATAGGATACGAGAAAATCGATGCATGTCGCAACGGGTGCATGTTGTACTACAAAGACGACAAGGATGAAGATGCGTGCAGATTCTGTGGTGCTGATCGCTACAAGGCCACTGTTAGAGGAAAGTCTGTCGGTGCAAGGAAGCCTACCGATTCGATGCACTACTTGCCTTTGACGCCGTGGTTGCAGCGGTTGTTCATGGTTAAGGAGACTGCAGAAAACATGAGTTGGCACAGGCGAAAACAGATCGAAGGAGTATTGGATCATCCATCCGATGGAGAAGCATGGAAGCACTTTGATCGAGAGTATCCATATTTTGCCGAGGAAGCGCGTAATGTCAGATTGGGGCTCTGCTCTGACGGTTTTACCCCATTCGGACTTTCGGGCTCCCAGTATTCGTGTTGGCCTGTGATCGTCACTCCGTACAATCTACCGTCTTGGATGTGCATGAAGACTCCGTATATGTTCCTAACCGTTATTATCCCGGGTCCGAACAATCCGAAGAGGAACATCGATGTGTATTTACAGCCTTTGATAGATGAGTTGAATCAGCTGTGGGAAGTCGGTGCCAACACGTACGATGTTTCTAGAAAGCAGAATTTTCAGATGAGGGCAGCACTTATGTGGACCATCAACGACTTTCCGGCCTATGGAATGTTATCGGGATGGAGCACCCATGGTCGTCTCTCATGTCCGTATTGCATGGACCGTTCTCAGGCTTTCCGTTTGAAACACGGAGGCAAACCGTGCTTCTTCGATTGTCATCGACAATTTTTGCCGAACGATCATCCGTACCGGAGGAATCGGAATGCTTTTCGTGCGGGAGTTGTGGAGAAGGCCAATCCACCGCCAAGGTGGCCCGGATGCACGATATGGAAAGAGGTAAAAGATTTACCAAGTGCTATCCAAGAGCCTGCTAAGGGGTACAAGTGTGACGGATTTGGTCGCACCCATAACTGGACGAAGAGGAGTATATTCTGGGATCTGCCATATTGGAGCACCAATCTGATCAGACATAACCTTGATGTCATGCATATCGAGAAGAATGTGTTTGATAACATAATTAATACTGTAATGGATGTAAAGGGGAAGACGAAAGATAATCCGAAGGCGAGGTTGGACTTAGAAGACATATGTAGACGTCCTGTATTGCATTTGATAGAGGAGGGGAATGGAAAGTTAAAGCAACCTAAGTCAGTTTTCTCACTGGATAAAGAGGATAAAGGTAGACTTTGTAGGTGGATTCAGGGTCTAAAGTTTCCAGACGGGTACGTGTCGAACTTGAAAAGATGCGTCGACCTCAAGGAGAACAAACTAGTAGGTATGAAGAGCCACGATTGTCACGTATTCATGGAGAGGTTAATTCCGATTACATTTCGGGAATTCTTACCGCAGGTCGTTTGGGACCCATTGACAGAGCTGAGCATATTCTTCAGAGATCTTTGTTGTACTAAGTTGCTCGTCGATCGTCTAGAAAAGCAAGAGAGGGACATTGCGGTAACACTATGTAAGCTCGAGAAGGTGTTTCCTCCTGGATTCTTCGACTCTATGGAGCATTTGCCAATTCATCTTTCCTATGAGGCACGTGTTGGCGGTCCTGTCGGTTATCGGTGGATGTACCCCTTCGAGCGCCATCTGAATCACCTAAAGAGAAAGGTGAAAAATAAGGCACGGGTTGAAGGCTCTATTTGTGAAGCTTATGTTCTCGAGGAGATTACAAACTTTTGCTTGACGTATTTCAATCCGCATGTTGCTACTAATAGGACGAAAGCTCCCAGAAACGACGACGCATATCAGGAATCTAATGATGCAATACTCAAAGTATTCAATGCATCCGGAAAGCCCTCGGGAAAAATGAAGAAGAGATATTTGAATGACGATGAGCTAAGGGCTGCTCAATTGTATATATTACTCAATTGCGACGAGGATGAAGTGGAGAAGCTAGAGGGGTAAGTAATTAACGTCCACGTTTACATCATCTCAATGTAATAGTATAAGATACTATTATGCTACTAATCAGCAGTTGCTTCATTGTTTTTCAGCACATATAATGATGAGTTGAGGTCGGTTAGGCCCTACATAACAGACGAAGAAGTAGAACAAGATATGAGATGCCATTTTCCTTCTTGGTTGAGCGCATATGTAAGATGCTTGGTAATTACTTTTTATTTCTGCACTTGCAAAACAAATAACTTACTATCGCTACTTTGGTATTTAGGTCGATCGTCTAATATCACCTGAGACTGAATCTATTAGGACTCTAGCCAAGGGACCAATTACTGCCGTAAAAATATGGCCAAGTTTCTGTGTGAATGGGTTCAGGTTCAAGTCAACAAATGCTCCTATTAGAGACAGCTTTCTGGATCTTGATTCCACGAAAAACAGTGGTTTGTGTATCAAATCTTCAAACTACAAAGACGTCAATCCGGGCAATGATTTTTTTGGCATCTTACGAGAGATTGTGGAGTTGACATATAATTATGGCCCAGAACCTGCTAATATCGTGCTATTCAGGTGTGAATGGTTCGATCCGATTCAAGATCAAGGTTGGAAAATTGACAAGCATGGCCTTGTGGATATAAACTACAAGCGTAGATATCAAGGCTACGAACCATTTGTCCTATCAAGTCAGGCTCAGCTCGTGTACTTCGCAACTTATCCTAGACGGGGGACAGCGAGGTCGGATTGGTGGGCAGTATGCAAGACTAAAGCTAGAAATACCTTTGACATTGACGAAATAGCTTATCAGGAGGACGATCTACCTCTTGTAACAAATATTGTAGATGTGGACTCAACGGAAGTTACTCATTACACGAGTAATAATGTAGAAGATGTAGAATTATCCGGAGAGGACGACGAAGTAGATGAAAGTGAAGACGAGGAAGGCGAACAAGATGAATTTTCTGAAGATGATTGAAAATATAAAATATTCCATGTAGAATGTAACTATATTTGGACTATAAATATTGCATGTAGAAGTAGATGTTGACATTAACGAATATATGTATTATATTTTGACTGTATAATACTTTGAGATATGTATCACATTCCGACTGTAGAATGTAGTATATATTTGTGTTTCTCTATATTCATCATATGTTGTTATCAGATATGACAGGACGACGCGGAGGATTCGGCAGGTCCCGAGGTAGACAGAGTGCCACTCCGGTACTGCCTACTGTTGGTTCCGGATCATCGTCGCCCAGTACTCCAGTATATCGAGCAGCCACATCTCCGACTGCGACGACGTTGCGTGGCATCACTCCTGGGACGAGTAGTTCCAGGCGTGATAGTACTCCCTCGTCCAGCGTTCCTCCTGCTGACGGAAGCATGGAGACAGATGAGCATGTAGAGGAGGTCGTGCCGACGTTGTCCCAGCATCAGCAAGATCCTCCATGCGCTCCACCGGAGGAGACGAGGACAGAGATTTGGGCCGACGGTACAAAGTAAGTCAATTAGATGGTTTAATATATATTTGTGTTTCTCTTTATTCATCGTATATTGACTTTTTCAGTAATCTAAATTATTATTTCTGTATAGATATCGTCCATCGTCGGTTCAGAGACGCCTGGGCCAATTTCTGAGAAACAACTACGGTGGCCCTTGGATCAACTATTCTGAGGCTCCGGAGGAGAGGAAGGCGTTCTGGTTTGCGCACTTCCAGGTAAAAGTATATTAAATAAATCCTCTAATTTATGCATATTCGTGATGCTAACTTAATGAATTATTTATTGTAGCAAACGTATTTTTATCCTCCGCACCGGGCCGAGTTGATCGAGCGGCTCTTTCCTACCGTTGCCGCCAAGCTTATCCGAGATGCTCTGGATGACCAGAAGGCTCGTGATCGTGCTGGAAAACCGATCCAAGGTTGGATCACGCCTGAGCAGTGGACTGCGATGAGGGCTAGATTCGACGATCCGAGCTACAAGGAAAGGTCTAAGAAGGCCAAGGCGGCTAGGCAGAATGCTGCCAAGTGGTGTGGTGGCTCGATTCCGATGACGGAACATTTCCGTCGTTTGGTATGTTTTTTCTTTTAAAATATATTATTTTAATATAAGTACCATAAAATGGTACTTGGAATAAATATTTAAGTTTAGTAATAAAAAATATATTTTTAACAGGTACAGAGGGGTGAGGATGCGAACATGGTGACCGTCTTCTTGGCCACCCATCGCAAGGACGGAAATCTCATTGATGAGAGGGCCTCACAGACCTATGTAAGTATTACTTTACTTTGTGTTTATTTTAATATAACTTAGGCAATTATTGAGTTTCCAAACCTTTTCTAGGCCGAGTATCTTAGGCTTCGTGAGCGGGCGACTGCTAGTGCACCTACACCTGGAGAGGCTGGTGCTTCGTCGCAGCCCGGTCCATCTCCGTCGGCGGACGACCTGTGGGTGACCGCAGCTGGTGGTCTCCAGAGGGGTACGTACTACGGTACGGGCTCCTATGGCGCCCTGGTTGCGACGCAGTCATCTAGGGCCTCCCCGACAGCTGTGCATTCCACACACCCCTCGCAGTCGCAGCCCTCGCAGTCGTCGGCCAGAGTCCAGGAGGCCGTCCAGGAGGCCGTTGACCGTCAGATTGCGTCTCTCCGTGACGACTTGCTGCGAAGTATGGAGGACCAGTCCCGGTCCCAGCCGCAGGCGGACGATCCGATGCTTATCGCACGATTGGATATGCTCGACCGCAGCATGACGGAGCTACGAGAATTGACAAATGATATTAGAGCCTCCAATGATCGCAACATCATGGAGCTGCAGGCGTCACAGCTATCGATGGGCGAGAAGCTGACGAGGATGCATGCGTCACAGCTATCGATGGGCGAGAACCTGACGAGGATGCAGGATTCAATGGGTGATAGCAGTACGAGGTTGTTATCTACCCTGGATTCTTACAACCAGCGACTCGCAGATTTGGAGCGGGCACGGCCGCCACCGACGTCACTGCCTTCTCCATCGACATCGGTGTCGATTCCACGGGACGAGTATGAGGAGTTGTTATCCTTGAAGCGCGCCGCTGGTCAGCCTCCTGCAGATCCGTAGGAGTCTAGTTATTATTATTATTATTTATGAATTATTGGTACTTCAACAATAGACATGATGTATGATGCTTCTTGTGGTCATTAATTTTTTAGTTAATTTAATTGGATTATATAGTTATCCACATTTAATTGGATTGATACTTCTTGTGGTCTTTAATTTAATTGGATAATATAGTTAAATCATGTTGGTGTGTATGATGAAGATGATGTAAAACTGCAGGGAATCACAATGTTTGATTCTGGGAATTTTTTTTAATTTTTTTTAAAAATTAGCGACGTTATTAGCGACGTTTAGCGACGTTAAATTACGTCGCTAATTACGTCGCTAATTAGCGACGCCGTAAAACGTCGCTAATAACGTCGCTACTAACGTCGCTAATGACGTCGCTAAACGTCGCCAATTGCTGACATGGCAGTATAGCCAGGTCATTAAAGACGTCGGTGTAACGTCGCGATAGATGTCGCTAATCAGCGACGTTTAGCGACTTTTCTAAACGTCGCTTTTTAGTGACTTGGCGTCGCAAAACGTCGCTAAATTTAGCGACACATTAAAGTCACTAAAAACGTCGGCATAGCGACGTTTAGCGACGTTTTTTGTATTAGCGACTTGGTATTTTCCGACTTCTTTAAAACGTCGCTAATTACGTCGCTAAACCTAATTAGCGACGATTTTTGGTTATTTAGCGACGTTTTTAGACGTCGCTAATTTGACTTTTTCTGGTAGTGTTTCATACAGCCACATGCCCTGCAGACTATCCGGGTTATTCAGGAATAAGGATACATATCTTAGAATTAAATTAGGTATAATCTTTTTCTGGTAGTGCAACACTCGACAGCGTGCTGGAAGTGTGTCCCTCACGACAAAGAGCTCCAAATCCATCAGGTGTCGCTGAGATATCGGGATTACATGTAGCCATAAAATCTCTCTAGATGTTTTCTAGATTATTATTCTAGTTATTTGCCTGGACAAGTTATCAAGAATTTCTGACCATGGTGCTCAAGAATTTTTTCTTAGACATGATGCAAGACTAGACAGGAGCTTGATAAATACATTTAGGACAGGGACAAGCAATCAACCACCATAAGTTATCTTTACCGTTCAAATAATTCTGTTTCAAAAATTTTAGCATGGCAGGAGTGCGCTTCGTCGAGCCACTATCGGGAGTATCAATTCATGTCAGATTCTGGGAGTTCACGATTTTAGTATAATCATAGTCCTTGCTCAGGTATCCATATTATTGTAAGTATCCCAGTCAGGTTAAAGCATTTAAGGAAAACTTCCATTCATTTAAATCCCAAGTTAAGTTAAGGAAGCAAAACAATTGAAGAATATAGCAACAATGGACAAAATAATCAAACATGCAAAATTGAACAAAACTAGATTTTGGCACATTTTAGAAAAGTGGATATAACTTTCTCATCCGAACTCCAAATGAGACGATCCAAAAGATTTGGAAATGCAAGACAAAGATCTACAACTTTCATGTCATGAGTTATACAAGATTCTAGCTAAAAAATTAGTTAAATAGGCAAAAATGGGTCATCTGGGTTACCATGCGCCAAAGGAACTAAGAAGGTCTCATGTGCCAAAGGGACTAAGGAAATCTCATGCGCCAAAGGGACTAAGAAGTCTTATGCACCAAAGGAAAGAAGAAGGTCTCATGCGCCAAAGGAGCCATGAAAGTCTTATGCGTCAAAGGAGCCATGAAAGTCTCATGCGGCAAAGGGACTAAGAAGTCTCATGCGCCAAAGGAGCCATGAGCAAAGGAAAGACATGTGCATAACAATATATGCACATGCTCTAGGGGATGCGCCAAGGAGCTTCAGCCACAAGGCCTCATTGCGCATGAACTACATCTTCCCCAAATGCATGTTCGGCCAAGGAAAAGCTCTAAAAACCCAAGTTTTGGTTTCTCAATGGGAACCTCATTTAGAGTCCAATTCCAGCAAATGAGAGTTCTAAAACACTTAGAATCAAAAAAAATTCAACATAGAACAACAAGTTTTTGAAAATAAGTTTTTAGAGATCAAAACCAAGAAAAATTCAAGAACACCCAAACTCAAGAACACACAATATAAGCAAAATAAATGCAAGAAAAGATATAAATGAAGTTTAACAAGTTCTTCATCCTTGGCAAGTTGTACTTGCCTAAACCTACATCACTATTTCTACTACCACTACTACCAAGGGGGAGGAGGTCTAGGGCCGGCCTTACTCGCGCATGAAGAAGAAGAGGGGAGAGGGAAGAGAGAGAAAAAGGGTTATATATAAGGGATGGGGGTGACTCATCATCCAAATCTGAAAATTACATAAAAGCAGTCTACAAAATCCAAAAAAATGCATAGGAAGCAATGTACAACAAATAAATACAAGTATACCAGATATAAATATGAAAATACGAAAAATAGTGAGACTGAGTCTCATATCCATTAACGACCAGTTATGTAAGTTTTTAAAAAAAATAAAATTACTTATATCCACATATTTAAACAAAATCCCTCTCAAAGAAAGATTATATCATTGTCCTTCCAAAGAATAACTTAAATACTCATATAAATTGCAAGCATAAATAATCATAAATGTTTAGAGCAAAGCATTTACTACCACATCAAATTGACTGCAAAATTTTAAGACAATCATTCACTACCACATCAAATAGACCTCAAAATTTAAAGAACTTACATTTTAGAGGAAGTAGCCTTCAGATATGACCTCAAGAGAAACAAAGATAAGAATATAAATGAAAAAAAAAATTTATACTGCACAATATGGTAGAGTATTAGTAGTTGTAGTTATACTTTTTTTTATAAGGATATAAATGGAAAATAATAGAAACCCCCAAAACATCCCAAAATTTGGTGTTTATAAAGACACTGTCACGTCCCAGTACCGAAATACGGAGACGGACATGGCCAGTTATCCCGTACAAGGTACTATACGTAGTACGACGATCACAGCTGTAATAAGATAAGGGGGTGTATGCTACAATCAAGTCACTTAGGGTCATACGAATATCTATGTCTCAATCAATCAAACAAGAAACTGTAAACATAGAGCATATATGATAAAGAAATAAGGCATCAAAAACTCTTTCTCAAAATATTTTGGAGACCAGATATGCAAAATAAGAAGCTGACAGAGTAGTAAAAGTACATGACAGTGATCAGTTGCAGTTTAATTTGATACAATCATGTAAGGAGACTAATGTCCAAACGTGCCAACTAACAGGTGCCGGTGGCTAAACGTCCAAAAGAAAAAAATGTACAATGACGAGCATGGAAGAAGAAAACTCACTCGTTATCCTCTGAGACCATGTTCCTGGTACGCCCCATGAGTCGGGGGAAAGTAGGCTGGATCCTCGGATGTTGGCTCAAAACCTGGCCATGCAAAACCAGTGGGGTAGACCCCAAATATCAAGTACCACAAAGGAGCACAAAATGGAGAAATAAAACCCAAACAATAGATATATGTATACATAGGTTCTGTGTCGTAGTTTAGGTCCACGACATATCCTAGCACAAAGGTCCAACCCTACAACCAAACAAGGAAAATGGTTGAACCGTCACACTATGATAGTCCATGACACTAGACTAATAACAAAATAATATAATCACAACCAAGTCCAATTTTTTTATATCGACCAATCACTTGTACGGCTTGCTATTTGTGGAGTTTAAGATTATCTCAGAAATAATGTATAATAGGTATCCTCAGATCACGCCATTGTCGAACATGAGCTAACCGAGCCAAATAAAGAAATATATATGAATTTCACTGATGCATCAGTCATCCGTAGGGCCACTACGCTAAATTATGGTATTAGCGGTTCTAGTGCTCCTATAGGGAGTCAATGGCTCGACGTTATTTAAAATATGTCAGATACTGCAATCCACTAAGGCGAAAGATATACAGTATCTGTGGTGGCCAGCCCACAGCGCACTAGAATAAATCTTTGTGGGATGGTTCGTTGGCATAATTTCGGGATATTGTTCCCTCTACATGTTACTACTGCAACAGCCCACTTCGTTCAGTTCTACAAGATGACTCAAATGGTATATTAGCACTTGGACTTAGAGTTTCAACGGTTCACTCGGAGTCTCGCTTGGCCGAGGTAAGCCCTCGTTCAGGTGGGTAGCTACGATGAACCTGTCTTTGCTTTGTCGTGCCCCGATTTTTGCTAAATCGATAATTGTCCCCCGGGCGTGATGACGTGCACGCGTAAGGCGCGCGTGCACAAGGCCTAGGCATAATGATATACTTTAGAATAAATGCAACAGAGTACACAAATAAGATATCATACCTTCAGATATAGAAAAGTCATATTTAGTGATAATGAACATCTGTTTACAGACTCTTAACCCAAAAGTAATAAAGATGCCGCACGGGCTTACAACTTGGACGCAAAATGAGATAGCCGATCCATATATTACATCCCTTACTAATATTTCAGAAACACAAAACACCTTGGTGCGAGTCAGCACCATCGCCTAGGAGCTTCAAAAGGGAAAGTACGAGCTCCTTTCTTGAGTATGTACTTGGGCTCCAAAAGTCACAAAACATGAATGCGCCTGATCAGGAAAGGATTGGGAAAAACTTCAGCTTCTCGCCGCGTCGCCTTGGCTCGGGGAACCTGCTGCAACGAGGGTCAAGACTTGAAAAAGTACCGATGAGGGCGAGCTAACGCAACTTACCAAAATCGATAACATATTCATATGAACATGCAACACTTTTATTATGTGATCTTTCTATCTTGCCTTAGTTCAATTCTTTATATATGATAGAATGGAATGACATAACAAAATACGCCACCGTTCGGTGACTTTACCTGTACCGTCTGAACCACATGTACAAAACTTACCATGACCTTCCCTGCCACGAAGACATAGTTAGTCTGCACAGTTTAAATATACATAGAAATTACTTGGTCGGACGAGAGATGGGTCGGCTGCTATTCCTGTCACGACCCACACCCGGAAAATCGGGCATGAGTCGTGGGTACGTCCAGCCTACGCCGCAGCATCGGCGGTAGAACGCTGTCTAGGTCAACTATCTAGATAATAATCTCACACAAAAATCGGCCATGACCTCTCCAAAAGGAGGGCAACCACACAATCAAAATAAACCTGTCAAGATCTCAACTCCAAACGGAGGAGCAAATATCTCAATGATAATCTCAAGTACTCAATCACGAGTCTAAGCACGATAAGATAACAAGAAGACTAACAGCTATAAAGTCTAACCAACAACAACTACTACAACAACCACAACATCAAATAATAATACAACAATGTCCAAAATAATATACAAACAAGGTCTCAATCCAAAACCGGAGACAAATCCGGTGCTAAAAGCTAATAAAAACAACTACAAGGTCCCAGTGATCCCGGCTACCAACCCGAAAATCATCCCTAAACTAGAGGGTCCCTGTCTGCACCATCGACAGGCTCAGGTCCATAAAACGTCGGACACCAATCCTCCGGATACTCTGAAAAATATGTCCAGTCAGGACTGGAGCAAGTACATCTCTAACAGCAGTTCCATTTAAATGATAAAAACTATAAAACAGTTATAGCAAGTAGCAAGAAGAGTGAAGCAAGTATAAAACAAGAAAATATGTATAACTGGTGCATAAAGGTAAAGATGCATGGATATCAGAGCAAGATAGTAATAACTACAAGATACAGGAAATCTAAGCTAAGATCAAGTCCGTGCACAAGAACGTGTAGTGAGTCCAGCATGAAAAACATGTAGTGAGTCAAGTCCAGAAACATGTAAGTGAGACAAGTCAAGAAATGCATGAGAGTCCAAACTATAAAGAATGAACTCGGTGTCTTTGAAATACTTGTTTCGACATGTAAACGGCTAGGGGTAAGTACGGCTCACCGTGCACTGGGTGCGCGGCTGCTATCATTCCAGATTAGACAAGAGGAGTGATTCCTGATGATGCCAGATAGGAATGTTTACATGTCTACTCGAGTATTTCCCCGCCCCGACTAATACAAGTGGATCCAAGACCCGACACGCAAATCAAGATGAGTCCAGCCTGAACATGAGTTATGCCTGTAGTGATGCCTGTAGGTGATGCCAGTAGTGATTCCAGAATAGAGGCCAGAAACATGAAATGTACGTGTCGCAAGTAAATGAATCCAGAAATACCAGTCAGTGTCCCGTGTTGTGCCAGAATAATCAGGTGATACTATACTAGAAGCTGAATCATAATAATCATCAGATAATGAAAACTATCAAAGAATGTACTCGCCTGACGTCCTGAGCAACTGGCGATCCGAACCGGTGTCGCAAGGACCTATGCGAAAAGCAAGGTTAAACAGGGTTCTAATGAGTTAAACAGATATAAAATAACTAAAAATAGGCTTCTAGGGTCGTTCTAGGTCAAACGGGTCAAACGGTGAAATCTGGGTCAAAAAGTCAACTCTGGGTCCAAAAAGTCAACTCTGGGTCAAAACTAGGTCAAAAGTTGACTTTGGCGGTCAACCGAGTCAACTACGGTCAAGTCTGGGTCAAACTAGGGTGCTCCTGAAATTCTAGGTCAAACCGAGCTCATTAAGCTAGAAAACTCACAAACTCGCCTAATATACCGGGATACCCTCGGTATCCGATACCTCGCCCTAGGCCACGCACCCCGCCTAAACCCGCTAAAACCTATGCTAGCACGCGTAAATATATACACATATACATATAAAAATCACTCCAATACTATTCCTAGGCTATTGCTCAAAAACTCCGCTCGAAACCCAATACCTTGGTTATCTTAAGGTATTGAGGTTTCGCTCTAAATTCAACCCGACTACCCCTCTAGCTAACTAACTAGGCATAAACATATACGTCTAGCTATAATCTAGGCTAAAATATATATATTTCTAATATATATAGGCATATACCTAGGTATCTACACACCTTACCTTACCTTACACATACCTTACACATATATATATCTATACCTAGATATCTAACTATCTATCTAGCTATGTATATATCTATATATATATCTATGCATATAGATATAGATATCTAACTATCTATCTATCAATCTATCTATCTAACTATCTAATATCTATCTATCTATCTAACATATCTAGGTAATTATCTATCTATAATACTAACTAATAGCTAACTATAATCTATCTATCTATCTTATCTATTCTAATCTAGCTAGCTATCTATTTACCTAGCCATTTAACTATCTAACTATCTAATAAGTTATCTTACCTATTTATCCTACTATCTATTTAGCTATCTAGTTACCTATCAAACTACTAATCTATCTATCTATTAAACCATAAATCTCCCTCTACTACCTAGCTACCTCGCTCCCCGCTGCGTGCTGGAGCTACCTGGAGCTCGCTGCTGCTGCTGCTGTACCTGTTACTGCTGCTGCTGTGCTTCTCTTGGTACTGCTGCTGCTTGCTGCTCTTGGTACTGCTGCTGCTTGCTGCTCTTGCTCCTTAACCTTGCTGCTGTTGCTGCTACATAAACTGCGCTGCTGCTGCTGCCCAACTGCTTGCTGCTACTGCTGTTCCTGCTGTTGATTTGCTGCTGCAGCTGCAGCACAGTGCAGCAAAGCTGCTGCTGCAGCTGCACATTGCTGCTGCTGCTCCCTGTTCTATTTGCTGCTACCTGCTGGTTCCAGTTCCCCCCCCCCTCTCATCTCACACACACACACACACGACCACATACCCATATACATATATATATATATCTATATATATATATACATACATATATATACATATATATATAACTCTATAGCTATATATACACACTAACTTATATACATTCTAACACACACACACTCAAACACAAATCAACACACACACACATAATTATACAAACACATCTCTATATATACATGCACACATATATCTATATATATATATATACATATACACTAATATATATATATATACACACACACTCACACACTTAAACATATATATATATCTATATATCCTCACACACACTCACACTCACACACCCTCACACACACACTCTCACACACACTAGCACACACTCTCACAAACACACAACCACACACATAAACACTCATACATATATATAAATATATATACATATATACATATACCTATAAACACTCACTCACACTCACACACACACTCACCTACACACTCACACACACTCACCTACACACATACACTAGCACATAGATATAAATACACACATATATATATAAATATATATACATATACACCCATACATATAAGTATATACATATATATATATAGACACATATACACAACACACAACGCACAACGCACACAACACCCACAACGCTCACCAACGCACGCCCAACGGCCCCGACACGCCCAAACACCTATAAATATATAAAATATAACTCGAAAACTCTAGCACATACTCCCCGATACTAACCCAACGCGCGCACAAGCCCGAAACGAGGAAACCAAGTCGAAATGGCCGTTCGGTTATTTCGACGAACACGTGGTGCGCGGCTCGGAAAACCTCCTGAAACGCACACCAAACGAACTCGGAATCGGCCCAAAATTTACCCACGCGTCCTAAACGATGTCTAGATCCTAAAAAATGCACTCCCGCATCAATTTTAGGTCCGTGGCGGAAATGCGCACGCACTTAGAATCGACGACGACGAAAAGTCCCAATTTCGCCCGAAACGCCCGTTTCTCCGCGACACGGCTTCCCGTGCCCAAACGGAGACACGCACTCACCCTCACGACTCTCGACAACGTCTACCTAGGTCCGTCTAACCTAGGGCATCACCCAAAATTGGGCCAAATTCGGATTCCACCCGAAATTGACACAAAACCTAATGTTAAAGTCTCTAAACCCAACCAAACTAGTTCCAACTTCCTCCCACGGGTAGCCTAAGGGTCTAGGAAGGTTCTAAAATATTAATTATACTATATAAAAATAATTACTAGGGGAAAAATTATGGTTTACCTCTTGGAAGTTGGAATCCCAAGCCAAAGTCTCAAAAATGCTCCAAATCCTCCAATCCAAGCTTCCAAGCTCCCAATCCAAGCTCCAACACAAAATCTAGGCTCTACCCACCTAGGTTAGGGAAGAATGTAGGGTTAGGGTTACTTAAAGAAGAAGGAATGGAAGAAAGAAGGAAGAAAAATGACTTACTTGAAGTAGGAAGGAGAAAGGAAGAAGAAAAATGAGTGGAGAAGAAGAAGAAGTGAAGAAGGAAGGAAGGAAAGGGGCTGGGGCTGCTGGTTTGTTGTTTGGTCGGGTGAGGGGGGCTGTGGGAATCCGGCCAAGTGAAATATAAGGGTTCCACAAAGTCCAAATGACCAACATGTCCTCCAAACTTGGGTTTTTGGGTTTCGGGGTTCCAAAAGCACTCAAACTAACTCCAAATCTCTCCCACTAACCTCCTAAAAATAAAATAAATATTCTAAGCCCCAAAATAATTCTCACAAGGGTGTGGGCTGGGTCGGACATGGGTCCACTAGGGTCTGACATGGGTCCAGGCTAGCCAAAATTCTAAAACAATCAAAATAAAAATAATAAAAAATAATGCAATCACTAATTAAATATAAATACAAATAATTATAAATAATACACAATTAACCCAAATTAAAATAAAAAAAATACCCGGCTTTGGGAATGGGGTGGTGACAAGCCTATCCTCCTTAGAAAATTTCGTCCTCGAAATTTATAGTCAATCACACTCTCTCTAGGTCAAACCCCCAACAATCACAGTCAAAAAATTCTACCTAAACAACATGCAAGATCAGGGTCCTACTGGTCGTGTTATCACAGTCTCAATCAGGGTTACTACACTATCTACCACAGCACAAGAAAATCTAACAGGTACTAATAAAGCACACCACAAGGAATGGAAAGGACAGGAAGAAGAAACAAGAGACAGACCTGCTAACCCGACATCCGTAGCATCGGCCTCCTCGACTGTCAACGCATAAGCCCTGCCCTGCTGGGGTGTTTCCCTCTGCTGGTGCGGGGCATGATGCTGTGCCACAGATAGCCAAGCTCCAACTCTCTGATCTTGTGCTCCACCCAATGGAGGTGCAGTGGGGCAATCTCGCATCTGGTGAGCAGCGGATCCACAAAACAAACACACCTTCAGCCTCCTCCTACAAACATCCCAAGTGTGTCCTGCCTTCCTGTAGTAGGCACAAGTGGGCACCCTCTGATCCTGACCCTGTTGTGCTGCCTTCTGCACATAGGGACGCTTAGCTGGTCCCGCACTACCACTCGCACTGCCTGAATCATCTCTGCCTCTCTTGGACTTGAGCTCCAAGTCATCCTCTGCTCTCTGAGCATCTCCTATTATCTGCTCAAAAGTCGCCTCACGGTCGCTCCTGGTCAAAGACTTGACCGCCATAACCAAGCCCTTGCGAAACTTCCTCGCCTTGGCTGCCTCACTCAAGCCCTCCACAAATCTGCCCAGACGGCAGAACTCCGCTGCGTACTCGTCCACCGTCATGCTCCCTTGGACGAGTGCCTCGAACTGGCTCTCCAAAGCACTGAGCGCCACATCTGGGAAAAACTTCTCCTTAAAAAGCCTCTTGAAAGCCTCCCAAGTAAGCCCTGGCGCTGTGATCCTCGTATCTATACGATACCACGTCAAAGCAAGGTCGAACATCTGACTGTCCGCCGCCTCTATCTGCATACTGTCTGGAATCTGCGCCAGCCTGAAGATCCCCTCAATCTGCTCTATCCAATCATCTGCGTACAGGATCCCTTCTGTACCACGGAACTCCTTGGGCCGCATCCTCTGGAAGTCAATAATGCTGCCTGGCCTCGGATGCTGAATCTGATCTGCCTGTGGCTGATTCTGTGCCACCCTATCCACTGCTGTCATGGCCACCTGGTGGGCGTTCTTAATGCCCAGCCTCATCACATCCACCTGACGGTGCTGCGCGTCCATCATCTCCCTGAAGAACGCAAACAACTGCACGGCATCTACTGGAGCAGGAAGTGGTGGAGGAACCACCGGAACGACTGGGGTAGTCCTCGGATCGACAGGTGAAGGAGGATCCCCGAGAGAAGCAGATGCTCCCTCAGCCGCAGGAGTGGTGAGTGGAGCGGTAGCAGCTGCCTGAATATGAGCTGGACGAGAGGTAGCAGACCTCTCAGTAGCAACTGCTGGAACGGTATGACGAGATCGTGTCTTCGGAGGCATCCTGAACACAGATCAAAAGAAGTCAATATGGTGCAAGATACGATATCATCAAAGAAGGATAGTAATATTTCAAAAGAAGCAATTTCAGAATAATTAGAATGGAATTGTTCCTAGTCGTGATTGAGTACACTCTCATCCTAGATCCTATAGCAGGCTCGCAGTAGTACAACTAAGTTGTTGTACCACCACGATATCGCACTAATTGCGAATCGAGACCTGCATGGGGCCGCCACCAAAAACGTGTCACGTCCCGCACCCGGAAAATCGGGCATGAGTCGTGGGTACGTCCAGCCTACGCCGCAGCATCGGCGGTAGAACGCTGTCTAGGTCAACTATCTAGATAATAATCTCACACAAAAATTGGCCATGACCTCTCCAAAAGGAGGGCAACCACACAATCAAAATAAACCTGTCAAGATCTCAACTCCAAACGGAGGAGCAAATATCTCAATGATAATCTCAAGTACTCAATCACGAGTCTAAGCACGATAAGATAACAAGAAGACTAACAGCTATAAAGTCTAACCAACAACAACTACTACAACAATCACAACATCCAATAATAATACAACAATGTCCAAAATAATATACAAACAAGGTCTCAATCCAAAACCGGAGACAAATCCGGTGCTAAAAGCTAATAAAAACAACTACAAGGTCCCAGTGATCCCGGCTACCAACCCGAAAATCACCCCTAAACTAGAGGGTCCCTGTCTGCACCATCGACAGGCTCAGGTCCATAAAACGTCGGACACCAATCCTCCGGATACTCTGAAAAATATGTCCAGTCAGGACTGGAGCAAGTACATCTCTAACAGCAGTTCCATTTAAATGATAAAAACTATAAAACAGTTATAGCAAGTAGCAAGAAGAGTGAAGCAAGTATGAAACAAGGAAATATGTATAACTGGTGCATAAAGGTAAAGATGCATGGATATCAGAGCAAGATAGTAATAACTACAAGATACAGGAAATCTAAGCTAAGATCAAGTCCGTGCACAAGAACGTGTAGTGAGTCCAGCATGAAAAACATGTAGTGAGTCAAGTCCAGAAACATGTAAGTGAGACAAGTCAAGAAATGCATGAGAGTCCAGACTATAAAGAATGAACTCGGTGTCTTTAAAATACTTGTTTTGACATGTAAACGGCTAGGGGTAAGTATGGCTCACCGCGCACTGGGTGCGCGGCTGCTATCATTCCAGATTAGACCAGAGGGAGTGATTCCTGATGATGCCAGATAGGAATGTTTACATGTCTACTCGAGTATTTCCCCGCCCCGACTAATACAAGTGGATCCAAGACCCGACACGCAAATCAAGATGAGTCCAGCCTGAACATGAGTGATGCCTGTAGTGATGCCTGTAGGTGATGCCAGTAGTGATTCCAGAATAGAGGCCAGAAACATGAAATGTACGTGTCGCAAGTAAATGAATCCAAAAATACCAGTCAGTGTCCCGTGTTGTGCCAGAATAATCAGGTGATACTATACTAGAAGCTGAATCATAATAATCATCAGCTAATGAAAACTATCAGAGAATGTACTCGCCTGACGTCCTGAGCAACTGGCGATCCGAACCGGTGTCGCAAGGACCTATGCGAAAAGCAAGGTTAAATAGGGTTCTAATGAGTTAAACAGATATAAAATAACTAAAAATAGGCTTCTAGGGTCGTTCTAGGTCAAACGGGTCAAACCGGTGAAATCTGGGTCAAAAAGTCAACTCTGGGTCCAAAAAGTCAACTTTGGGTCAAAACTAGGTCAAAAGTTGACTTTGGCGGTCAACCGAGTCAACTACGGTCAATTCTGGGTCAAACTAGGGTGCTCCTGAAATTCTAGGTCAAACCGAGCTCATTAAGCTAGAAAACTCACAAACTCGCCTAATCGAGATACCGGGATACCCTCGGTATCCGATACCTCGCCCTAGGCCACGCACCCCGCCTAAACCCGCTAAAACCTATGCTAGCACGCGTAAATATATACACATATACATATAAAAATCACTCCAATACTATTCCTAGGCTATTGCTCAAAAACCCCGCTCGAAACCCAATACCTTGGTTATCTTAAGGTATTGAGGTTTCGCTCTAAATTCAACCCGACTACCCCTCTAGCTAACTAACTAGGCATAAACATATACGTCTAGCTATAATCTAGGCTAAAATATATATATTTCTAATATATATAGGCATATACCTAGGTATCTACACACCTTACCTTACCTTACACATACCTTACACATATATATATATCTATACCTAGATATCTAACTATCTATCTATCTAGCTATGTATATATCTATATATATCTATGCATATAGATATAGATATCTAACTATCTATCTAATATTTAGCTATCTATCAATCTATCTATCTAACTATCTAATATCTATCTATCTATCTAACATATCTAGGTAATTATCTATCTATAATACTAACTAATAGCTAACTATAATCTATCTATCTATCTTATCTATTCTAATCTAGCTAGCTATCTATTTACCTAGCCATTTAACTATCTAACTATCTAATAAGTTATCTTACCTATTTATCCTACTATCTATTTAGCTATCTAGTTACCTATCAAACTACTAATCTATCTATCTATTAAACCATAAATCTCCCTCTACTACCTAGCTACCTCGCTCCCCGCTGCGTGCTGGAGCTACCTGGAGCTCGCTGCTGCTGCTGCTGTACCTGTTACTGCTGCTGCTGTGCTTCTCTTGGTACTGCTGCTGCTTGCTGCTCTTGGTACTGCTGCTGCTTGCTGCTCTTGCTCCTTAACCTTGCTGCTGTTGCTGCTACATAAACTGCGCTGCTGCTGCTGCCCAACTGCTTGCTGCTACTGCTGTTCCTGCTGCTGATTTGCTGCTGCAGCTGCAGCACAGTGCAGCAAAGCTGCTGCTGCAGCTGCACATTGCTGCTGCTGCTCCCTGTTCTATTTGCTGCTACCTGCTGGTTCCAGTTCCCCCCCCCTCTCATCTCACACACACACACACACGACCACATACCCATATACATATATATATATATATATATATATATATATATATATATATATATATATATATATATATATATATATATATATATACATACATACATATATATACATATATATATAACTCTATAGCTATATATACACACTAACTTATATACATTCTAACACACACACACTCAAACACAAATCAACACACACACACATTGTAGCGCCCCGTTCCCCCGGTGCGGGGAGCGCGGCTAAGAAACACAAGACGGTATCGTTCGATCGGGATAGATTGAATTAAGAACTCGTCCTCGTTATGGATTTGTTTCTTCGGAATCGATTCCCATATTCAGTGGACTGCGCCCCAAGGATCGGCTTAGCGGCAGAGTCAGGAGGGACCTCTCCGCTGCTATCTTTTATTGCCTCGGTTTTCGATGTCGCTTGTTGCTTTCGTGCTTTGAGTTGGTTTTGGGATTTGCTTGTTTTCCTTGAACGGTTTCGATGATTTTCATTGTTTTCGTTCATAGACTTGCACTTCTATTCCGAGAATGGAAAGAGAGGAAGAAGTATTAATCGAGCTGTTCGTGTGCAGGTGAACGAGCAGTAGGCGGCTTGCGAACGGAGTCGTGAAGCGCCTCTTTCCTTCTTCTTTCCAAAATCTAAGTGAGTGGCTACCAACCCGATTAGCTAGCTCTGCTTCCGAGCTTCACTCCTTCGCCCCGATCAAATGATACCAAGTAATAATAAAAGAAACCAAGATAAAAGAGAATAGACTTGGTTAATACTGCTTGTCAATCAAACTATGAACGGTTACTTACTTGCATGCTTGTCCGCTCAGAAATATTTATCATATGCATAATACAAGTTAGAATGTATGCTCTTCTTTAAATTATGCTATGAACATACTCATCCTGAATGCAATAATCTGATAGGGAGACTATGCCAAAGTAGCTCTCCTCCTGTTACTGTCCCGTGCCTGTTATTGCCCTGATTTGCCTCAACTGCTAACTTAGTGTATATGTTGATCACGGACAACTTGTGCACAAGGCCCTTAGTTCCTGCGGACGGTCGCTGGGGCACTGGCACCGATCCGATCCGGGCGGGAACTCTCCTGTTTAGTCATCCTGTGCAAGGACGGAATGGCGTGCAGCACTCCCGTGCTCTCGCTGCATACCATCCTCGTCAGCGACTAAAATTGGTCCAATATGGCATCCAGCCAGTGATCCCCTGTATATTTAAACCTGTTGCATACTAACTTGTGTCTTCGTTTCAGGGAAGGCATGGTAAGTATTGTGCAGGTAATTCAGACGGTCAGGTAAAATCCACCGAACGGTGGCATGTTCATTTCAGTAAATTCAATATGCTGCTTAACTGTAAATGAACTAAGGCAAGATAGAAACCAACCAAATATGCATGCTTCACTAAACAACGTGTTGATTGGTATAGTCAGGCTAGCTCGCCTTCACCAGCATGTTTCGATATGCTGACCCTCGTTGAAACAGGTTCTCCGCACTAAGGCGAACCGAGCGAGGAGCCGAAGTCGTCTTCCCGATCCAGTCCAGCTGTTAGCGCACCTTCACCGCGCCTCGAAGCCTTTTGAAGCCGAAGCTGCAACTCTTCATACACAAATGCAGCTCCGAGGCAAAGCGATCCTCCAGCCTGGAGGTCTTTATCGTTTGAGTTTATAAAAGGATGTAATGTACAGGACTGCTATCTCATTTTGAGTCAACCCTTTTGTAAGCCGTTCGGCATAGTAGCTAACTCGTTCAAGAGTTTGTAATAGATGTTCATTATCAATAAAGAGAACTTTTCTATGTTTCAAATCTGTGTTTCAATTTATCTGCGTACTCTGAGTATGTGCTTGCTATGCAAATCATTAAAAAGCCTTGTGCGGGCGCAACTCCAGGCCCGCACGGCGGTCACGACTCGGGGGACGCCTCGGGGCGTGACACACATAATTATACAAACACATCTCTATATATACATGCACACATATATCTATATATATATACATATACACTAATATATATATATATATACATACACACTCACACACTTAAACATATATATATATCTATATATCCTCACACACACTCACACTCACACACCCTCACACACACACACTCTCACACACACTAGCACACACTCTCACAAACACACAACCACACACATAAACACTCATACATATATATAAATATATATACATATATACATATACCTATAAACACTCACTCACACTCACACACACACTCACCTACACACTCACACACACTCACCTACACACATACACTAGCACATAGATATAAATACACACATATATATATAAATATATATACATATACACACATACATATAAGTATATACATATATATATATAGACACATATACACAACACACAACGCACAACGCACACAACACCCACAACGCTCACCAACGCACGCCCAACGGCCCCGACACGCCCAAACACCTATAAATATATAAAATATAACTCGAAAACTCTAGCACACACTCCCCGATACTAACCCAACACGCGCACAAGCCCGAAACGAGGAAACCAAGTCGAAATGGCCGTTCGGTCATTTCGACGAACACGTGGTGCGCGGCTCGGAAAACCTCCTGAAACGCACACCAAACGAACTCGGAATCGGCCCAAAATTTACCCACGCGTCCTAAACGATGTCTAGATCCTAGAAAATGTGCTCCCGCATCGATTCTAGGTCCGTGGCGGAAACGCGCACGCACTTAGAATCGGCGACGACGAAAAGCCCCAATTTCGCCCGAAACGCCCGTTTCTCCGCGACACGGCTTCCCGTGCCCAAACGGAGACACGCACTCACCCTCACGACTCCCGACAACGTCTACCTAGGTCCGTCTAACCTAGGGCATCACCCAAAATTGGGCCAAATTCGGATTCCACCCGAAATTGACACAAAACCTAATGTTAAAGTCTCTAAACCCAACCAAACTAGTTCCAACTTCCTCCCACGGGTAGCCTAAGGGTCTAGGAAGGTTCTAAAATATTAATTACACTATATAAAAATAATTACTAGGGAAAAATTAGGGTTTACCTCTTGGGAGTTGGAATCCCAAGCCAAAGTCTCAAAAATGCTCCAAATCCTCCAATCCAAGCTTCCAAGCTCCCAATCCAAGCTCCAACACAAAATCTAGGCTCTACCCACCTAGGTTAGGGAAGAATGTAGGGTTAGGGTTACTTAAAGAAGAAGGAATGGAAGAAAGAAGGAAGAAAAATGACTTACTTGAAGTAGGAAGGAGAAAGGAAGAAGAAAAATGAGTGGAGAAGAAGAAGAAGTGAAGAAGGAAGGAAGGAAAGGGGCTGGGGCTGCTGGTTTGCTGTTTGGTCGGGTGAGGGGGGCTGTGGGAATCCGGCCAAGTGAAATATAAGGGTTCCACAAAGTCCAAATGACCAACATGTCCTCCAAACTTGGGTTTTTGGGTTTCGGGGTTCCAAAAGCACTCAAACTAACTCCAAATCTCTCCCACTAACCTCCTAAAAATAAAATAAATATTCTAAGCCCCAAAATAATTCTCACAAGGGTGTGGGATGGGTCGGACATGGGTCCACTAGGGTCTGACATGGGTCCAGGCTAGCCAAAATCCTAAAACAATCAAAATAAAAATAATAAAAAATAATACAATCACTAATTAAATATAAATACAAATAATTATAAATAATACACAATTAACCCAAATTAACCAACAAATCCATTGAAACCGTTCAAGAAAACGCAAATCACAAAACCAACAAGAAAGCAACCAAGCGGCATCGAAAACGGGCAAGGAAACCAACGCAACGGAAAGGCCCCTCTCGACTCTGCCGCCGAGTCCTTACTTGAGGCACGATCCGTTGAATGTGAAACCCGATTCCGAATAAATCAATCCATAACGAGGAAAGGATCTTGATTCAATCTGTCCCGATCGAACGATACTCGCGCTCCCCGAATAGGAGAAACGGGGCACTACATGCTTGGCCCGCACACCTAAGAATTTGGATATACATGCTACATCGCCGCTAGGCAATAACCCCTTGCATGCTAATAAGAATACAACGCACCTAGCCAAGGTAATAATCACATCTTGTATTGCTTGTGTTAGAACGTGGAAATGAAACTTGGTTTATTGTTTGTTCCTCGTACTATCCCTTAGTCTCGTGCTAGCGTAATCGCTTATGTTTTCAAGTATGGCTATGCCGCATGTTTCCTTAAAGTTATATTTGTACTGTTCAATGCTTAGTTGCTTTACATATTCCCTATGCTCGTCACTTAAATGCATGTCGCGAATCATTGCACTTCACTACTTATAGTTCGCTCAGTTGAGGCAGGAAGGCTATCAGGATAGTCATTCTGAGCCAAGTATGAAAACATTGAAAGTATTCGGGACCATTAGGTCGCCAAGGAATTTCCCGAACTAGGGGACTGCAACATGTATAGTTAAGCAAGATAATATCATGACATCTCTGGAATCAACACTCGTTCTGTACTGAATCCGGCGGCTCGGGGAGTCGATAAGTTCTGATAAGATCCTGACTTGTACCTGATATATCCTACCTTGAACCTATACCTATACCTGTACCTACGAGAATCTGGAATACTTGAGGATACGTGCGGTCACGGATAACTTGTGTGCAAGGGAGATTTTCGAATCTCGTTCCGCGGACGGTCGCCGAGGCACTGGGGCCGATCCGATCTAAACGGAACCTTCTGAGTAGTCGTCTGTTATCGACGGGATGGGTACGATGTTCCTGTTATATATTGCTTTCACACCATATTTTTCTTGACTACATTGTCCACTACGGAAGTCATGCCAGTGACCTTCTGTCATATAAATTAAGTTGACTCGATTGCGGCAAACCGCATGCGAGTCATTGCATCGTAGGCAAATGTTCTGAGTAACACACATTTGTATATATATATGTATTTGAATACCTGAGAATCCTAGTATAATACACCTAAATATTCGAGTAACATCATTCACTTGAGCCAGAAACACGCCCGTGACACTTGTGTTTGCATATAAAATTTTCTTGGATTTCATTATATATATTCGTTCTCGGTTTAACTTGGTTTACCTTAGACATGGAAGGAAGAATGGTAAGTTGATAAGTATCATCGTGTTACTCCTATATCGCATGGCGCACTGTCACACGAGTTAGGCTTTATATCTTTGCCATAAAACTGATGCTAAGAAAAGACTAGAATACAACAATGATAGAGTGCACATAACTAATTGAACGTGTTGGATTTGTTGAGCGGGCGAGAAGCCTCCCCACCAGTGCATTCAATGTACTGATAACCCACCAGATTGTGTGCAGGGTGCGGAAGAACCTCGTTTGATGCGGAGTGTCCCTTCGTGCGCGCTAAGGCGTGGAGTTCGCTCTGGAGTCTTGGAGTATTGCGTCCGGAGCGAAATCACATATACATGACATAATGTTGGAACATGGCCTATGTATCATCTCAAGTTGTAAGCCACTTGGCACGCCTTTATTTTTTCGAGAGAGAGCTTGAGCGACTTGTAATCTCGGCCTAGCGCCGCTTGTAATACTTATTAAGAATCAACAAAGACCTAGTTTTTGTATCATAATTGTGTTCGTTCTATGCTTCCTTTATATCGACCTTGAGAACATGTTACCTCACCACCTGTTCTATGCCCTGCCTTGCGTTGGTACAACTTAGGCTCGCGCGACATCACGCCCATGCGAGGACGACCAGCCCTGCGGGGTCAGGACGTGATAACTACCACTTTAAGTTACTTAATTAGCCCTATATTGTGTTCGAAATCTCAAGACGTGGTCGCATGAGAATTTTTCTTAAGATGTCGTACAAAGTACGGGCACGCTAGATACGAATCCATGGAAGTTCGGTCTGGATTCACCCGAGCATGTATGCAACATTCAATCAATCAATATCCTAACCATGCTTTGGTACTTGACTCGCATATCATGCCCGTACTGGAAATATATATATAATATCACGCATTCAGAAATTTGGAGGCATTCTCGATGCACAATCCAAATATAGATTACTTAACACGTGACACAGTATGTCGTACCTCAGTGCACACCCGATCATATACACTTTCAGATAATAATTTGTATCAGCACGGATACAGTATTCGAGTCCAATCACCAATTATATATTTGATCAAATGAATCATGGTCACATTGTAACACGAAACTTATGTCATGCATATAGCTGGTTAGTCATTTATCACTTAGTCTGATTCATACTGAAATCTCAGTCTAATTACTCAGTCATTCCATGTACATGCCAATCTTAGCTCATGGTTATGTCTGGCACGAGGTCTGGTAACTAAGTCCAATTTATTCCTTATCATAACACAAACAATTGCAAGAAACAACCACAATAGAATAAGAAATAATCCAAATATAGATTACTGGGCCGCATGGAAAGTCCAGGCCGCATGGAAGTCTAGGCCGCATGGGAAGTCTAGGCCGCATATATCAGGGTTAAAGTCTACTCATCGGGACAAGTGTCAGTGAAGTGACATAAAGTGATTGATGTGACTGATGTGACATACAATAAAGTGTGTCAGAGGAAAATGACAAAAATTATATAAATATGTGCCAACGGTTCAGACTCATGCGTCCAAGGAAGGTGGCTGCATACTCTTCTTGTTGCATGGGTCACTCAGCCGCATATGATGTTTCTTGGACTTAGCAAATTTTTCATTCGTTCAGCGAGTAGAAACACAAGGAGTTCCAGAACACTTGTGTAGCAATCAGTCGTGTTTCCAACAAAGATGGACGCATGCTGGTCAATATGCGGCAAAGAGCTCAGGCCGCATGGCGCTTCAGGCCACATAGCACTCTCAGCCGCATATCCCTCTGGTCGCATAAAAACTTCGTCTTCTCCAAACAACAAGTTCAGCCATGTCGAAAACTCCAAAAAATAAAAAAATGTTTTCTCCATAAAATTTTTATTTTAACTCTGAATCAAGTGAACCAAAAGCCAAAATGCTCGAAATGAAGTGCTCTATCACGTAGAAAAATTAGTTTTTCTAAAATACCATGTTTTAATAGATCAAAACCCCAAAAAATACATGGAACCCATGAAAAATCTTAATTTCAAATGTAGATCTACTCAAATCTACCCATAAAAATCGAAAACTCTAAGTATTAAAAGCGTTTAGAAACACATAACAAACATAATGAACCAATAACATGGAAGGTTTCTCCATTTCTCATGCAAGATGTACTTGCCTAAGACTTGGAGGGAGAAAACTTAAGAGAGAAAGAAAATGAAGTAATGAAGAGAGAGAATGAGAGGTTTGATTTATATACTTGGAGGGTTTGAGGTTTAGACCATGGTGAACTCATGATTAAACCAACTCAACAAATAAACCATGAACCAAAATAAATCAAGAATGGGTCTAGTCTCATGCAATATACTAAATATGCAAGCAAGAAAAATATTACGTTCCAAATACGTATATTTAGGAACGAGGAGTGACAAACACCAAAATTATGCTGCACTGATTTTGGGAGATTTTTAGCCGGTGACTAAAAAAAATTACCAAGCAATATTTTTTTGAAATATTTCATAAATAGTCGGCTTAACAACCCCTCCATAACCAGTGAAAAATATCATTACCAAGCAGACCCTAATGTGTTGTTTGGTACACGATAATTTTTTTTATTCCCAGGCAAATTTAGGCTTGAAAACTTATTCCAATGATTGGTTTAAGTTATAAAAATTTATTTCCAAGAATTGTGAATAACAAGATAAATAATTTATTCACAAAATATGGGAACCATATCCCTTAATAATAGGTGAGTGTATTCTGTATGCCGGGTCAAAAAATATTTGTGTTATTTTATTTTCGTTATTTTTATCCTTTTTCATTTTTATTTTTTAATCTTTTTTGTTTTCATTTTTAAGATTTTTTTCGTTTTTAATCTTTTTTTCATTTTCTTAAGAATGGATTTTGTCTTTTTTTTATATAGATTTTTTGGGCTTTTTTCTCAGTTTTTTTCTTTTAACATTTTAAATTTGTTTTTTTAGTTTTTAGATTTTTTTTTTCAGATTTTTAAAAAAATTGTTGTTTTCAAATTTTTTTTTATCCTTTTATATTTATATTTTCAATTTTTATCTTTTTTTTATTTTTTTCTTCTTGAAAATATTTATATTGTCACCAAATATGTTAATATAATTATCCAGAAAATTTAATTATCCTGAAATTTGATTACCGGAAAATAGAAGTTCTGTGTATCCCTAAGAGAAAGAAAAAAAAAGGAAAATAAACAATTTTGCAAATAAAATAATTTCCTAAGGTACAAACATGCAAATATCACAAATACTATTAATAGTAAGTGATAAAGTGAGACCAAAGTAGTTTCTTGGAGTAGGGAAGCCAAAGCCGAAGCCAGCCCACAGGAAAGTGGAGACTATTCCAATTCCTTCTTTCCTCCCTTTCCTCCCTTCCCTTTCCTTCTACGGTCTGGCCCCTGGTTTTCTAGCCAGCATGATATTTTCCCCTACTCTTTATACTCCCGTTTTCCACACCAAAAATATCCCAACTATTCTCCTTCGCAACTCGAAACCCTATATTTCCCTTCCACCTCCCTCCCTCCCTCCCTTCCCTCCCTCTCGAATTTCCCATCCCACCTCCCCCCCTCTCGAATTTCCTATCCCACCTTGACTCGGAATCCCTGGTCAATCGTCATTTTCATATTTCCATGTGGGTAGGCGAAAAAATGACAAATTTGGCTTCTTCCAAGACGGGGAAGAGGAAGCAGAAGCAGAAGAGGTCGTCCTCTTCGGAGCCGCCACCGATGCCGTCCCGTGTCGTCCAGAGGCTCTTCGATACGTGCATGGAGGTCTTCGCGGACTGTGGCCCAGGGGTCGTCCCTTCTCCAGAGAACATAGACCGGCTTCGATCCGTCCTTGGTAATGAATTTTTTTTTTCCAGACGTGTAGGTCCTTCAAAATCATATTTTTGTTGGGGAGCCCTCGATTATATTAAGAAAAGCCTTGATTTTGCATATTACATTATTGAATTCTCTTTCCGACGTGAAAGTTTTGCAGTTTTGATTGGAAATTTGTTTTCTTTTGGGGTTTTGGGATGTGGTTATTGTTCAAAATCAAATTTTGATTTCGATTACTGGATCGGATCAATGTTGATTGGAGTATTTTGGCTAGTGCTAGCAAATTTGCATGGACTTCTCGGGGAGTTTTGATGGAAATTGTGTTATTACTGGCGTTTTGGGATTGTGGGTAGTGTTCATAATCAGATTTTGGTTACTGGGATTGTTTTTTCTTGTTTCATTTGTTATGCCCATTATACTTGTAGGAAATGAAAGTTCCTTTTATTGTTGAAGAATAGTTTGTGAACAACTAGGTATTGGCATGGACTTCAATCC
This sequence comes from Iris macrosiphon, assembly GCA_036927795.1. Classification (NCBI taxonomy): domain Eukaryota; kingdom Viridiplantae; phylum Streptophyta; class Magnoliopsida; order Asparagales; family Iridaceae; genus Iris; species Iris macrosiphon. The sequence goes on from JAYESA010000009.1 coordinate 4,035,445, forward strand.
ACATATTACTTATTTTGACTTTGTTATAATTTGAATCTGATATTGAGATCATAAGTTGTAGGTAGTCTCTCCAGTTAACTATAAGGCCAGATGAAATAGGTTTTCTGATGCCCACAAATTGCGTGACCATTGTAAGCAAGGTCGCATTGATATTTGCTTATTCGTAGCTTCGTTCTCTCTGCAGCGACGAAATGGTAGTATCATATGAAGCATTAACAGTCAAAAGATGGGTGTCGTTTCTGTGTCGTGTTAGACACGTCTGATGTGTGATACGACAGAGACGCTAGGACGTGTGCCAAACTTGATGTGTCCATGCCCTCGTATCATGATTGTGCTCTGTACAACAGAGGCCGTATACAACAACAGTCTTTTTCCCAAGTCTTCCGGGTTGGCTGTTTGAATCCTTTTCTTTACAGCTCTGTTAAGGGACATTTCCTATGTATAACAAAAATTATATCCTGCTTTAAAATCTAGAGTACATGTTCATTTAGGCCTACCTTTACTCCTTTAACTACCTCAATCCATGTTCTGTGATGATGTATCTGTACAATATAGTTAGTATGTTTTGAGAAATAACCAATGGTAAAGATTTGTAACATATTTTCTGTTGTCATGTATGCATTCCTACTTGGTCAACAACTCGACATTATGATGATGGGAAGGAACATGCTCTTCTGAATTTATTCAGTCTTTTCGTTGTAAGATTTCTGTTTGATAAGTTTTTCAGAGCCTGAGGGAACAAGTATGTAAAATTTTATGGTGAAATGCACTTGCTGTGAAGCTAACTTGGCATGTTAATGAGTACAGCTATGTGCTTCAATGCACATGGCTATTAGTACGTCGAAATCATCTAATATTAATTTTTATATTCTAATGCATGAATTGGTTTTGACGTTTTCATGATTTTATCCTTTTACAGATAACATGAAACCAGCAGATGTTGGTCTAAGTCCAAGGCAGCCTTACTTCAAGACCGTCGAATCCAGAGGCGCGCCTCCAACAATAACATACTTGCATCTTTATGAGTGCCCTAAATTTTCGGTACTCTACAGGCTAATAGCTATTACTTAGCTTTATGTTTACAATATAACACATGGTACTTGATATCCTCCAACGTTGCAAATCACACTCTACAGATTGGTATCTTCTGCTTGCCTACATCTGCTGTCATTCCACTACACAATCATCCTGGGATGACTGTATTTAGCAAGCTTCTTTTCGGTTCCATGCACATCAAGTCATATGACTGGATAGACTCAACTGAAACCACCGATGAGATGATCAAACCATCACACTGTAAGTTCCCTATCTTTCATTGTGTTGATAACTAGTTAATTTGTATTCCTTTTTCTTTTTCCTTTTTCCCTCTGTTGTCATCTTCTCTTTGACCTTTTGACTTCGTTAATTCTGACTTTTATCTTTTTTTTTTTCCTTTTGAATATTATTTGTCTTCACACCTTTTGCTTTGCAACAGTTGAGGGTCGAAATTTGAAATTAGCAAAGCTGAAGGCTGATACTGTCTTCACAGCACCATGTGAGACCTCCATACTTTATCCAGCCGCCGGAGGGAACATGCATTGTTTTACTGCAGTAACCGCTTGTGCTGTTCTGGATGTGCTTGGCCCACCTTATAATGATTCAGAGAAAAGGCACTGCACCTACTACAACGACTTCCCTTGCACAACTGTTCTTGGTATGTTTCCCTGCTTTCTTCGAGAAAGTCTATTAATAGTTTTCTTATTAAGTTACTTTATATTACATATCTAATGTCCTTGCCTTGTTTGTTTTTGATGAATGTCTCTTTCATATAAGTAATTACAAGGATGTTAAAATTTTCCATTTTTAAGATCCTATTTATTAAGATTATTATCAGTTTAGTACGTTATGAAAGTGCAGCGTCATGCTCCCTTCTTGCTTGCGCTGCCTGACAGGCAAGCCTGGTACAATGCACATGGGACATTGGCCTCATCTATGGCCCACCTATCAGATATAGAACATGTTCCATGTGCTGCACTCTATTAGGGGCTCTTTACTTCACAGAAGTAAAACAAAGTGAAAAATCCGGAAGTGGAGAGTTTGCGTACGCGTTGCGTATGCATATCATGTATATGCATATTTTTTGAGTTCTTTCGTTTGGATAATTCTTGATGTGAGTTGGAAAGTGTAACTTTTTGTAGTTCCGACGTTTGGTTTGTAATGAAGTGGTATTTGAGGAATGATATAGTTTTCCACTTTTGAATAGGGTAAGGTTTCCCCCAATTAGTATTATTCTTTATTATTATTATATGGATTAAAATTTTAAGTAATAATAATATTAATAATATTAATAATATAAATTAAGTATTAAATCCAAATTATTATTATTATTATTAAAATTTTGAATTGGTAGTTAAAAAATGATTTGGTTTTCCACTTTTTAATAGTGTTAAATTTTTTTTATGGATTAAAATTTTAAGACTTTGATATAAATAATTACAAAATCAGGTGTCTTAAATTAAAATTTAACTAAATAATTATTAGGATTATTCTTATTTATTTCTCACAAATTTATTACTTCTCATTAATAATAACTATTATTATTAATAATAACTATTATTAATATCATTTATTAATAATAATAATAATAATAATAATAATAATAATATTATTATTATTATTATTATTAACATCAACTGTACAAAAAACTATTTTTTTAACGCAAAAAAAAATTGAACAAAATTGTCAACTGTGCCAAAAAAAACTATTTATTTTATCAACTGTGTTAATATTGCAATTCTCACTTCACAGTAGCATCACTCATTTTTTCATGCAAGTGAAATTGGTATGAATGACAACCGACAGGAACTGCATGGGGTCTTTTCATTCCACTTGAGCAAAAAACTTTAAAGTGAAACCAAACAACCGATCTGAGAGCAATTTTATGCATATGCATGAAATAGTCCACTTTCACCCCTAAAGTTTCAGCAACCAAACAGCCCCTTAGTGTGTTTGAACTTTGGAGTGCTTTCTCCTTGTCAGTTCTAAATCATTAGTGGAAAGGACCCAATATTGATTTGGTTAGGGTTATCTTGAAATGTAATATGGCAACTTGAGCATATTAGGAGGAGCTTAGTGGGGCATCGAAATCATGGCTTGACCACTATTCAACAAACATGACCATGAGTTTCATAATTGACTTTTGTGTGTGTATATATGTATATATTCTCAAAATCAGGACACAAGTTGAACCTCATTTGCTTTACACTGTTATGCATAAATTACATGTAGCAAAACAAGATATAGGACAACAAATCAATAAGGCACAATTTGTCGTCATTACTCCAAACATAGGCTTGGGAAGTTGATGATTGTTCGATGGGGCCGAGTAGTTAGTGCTTGGAATGTGTTAACTTATTTATGAGGAAGCTTGAGCAACCAAATATGGTACCTTACAATGGTCTTAAAGTGACATTATTAACTAGAAAACTCTTTATGTTTCAGGATGTACTTACATGGGCTATGCCAAGTGTGTAACCTGGTCGTTTTGTTCTTCCTTCCAGGTGATTCAGCATCAGTGCCTGGCGAAGGTGAGAAATATGCTTGGCTGGAAGAGAGAGAAAAGAAACCAGACAACTTCAGTGTAGTTGTGGCAAAATACAAGGGTCCAAGAATTGTGGAGCGCTAATATTATTTTACTTGTACCACCACCGTATGCTGCATTTGGCAGCAAAGAAAATTCCTCAACTGTTTGGATGTAAATAGACAAAATGAGAAAAGGAAGGAAAAAAAAAAGGGAAAATATTAGAGTTCGTTATGAGATACCCTTTGACAGCCATCCTTAATTTTGTGGTTGACATATTTCATTTCTAGCTAAAACATTCTTCTCGCCTTGATGGTTGTGAGCATAATGATTCATAAGTATTTTCATTCTCCTTGCATTAAAGGGTTTGTACATCTGGGATTGTCCGGTATATGATGATGATGCAATTATAATAGATAAAAGAGAGGCGAGACTTGATGCAATTGCAAGTAGTACTGGTTTGTATAGTAAATCGTTAGCGACTTGTCAATTTTTGTTCTTACTATAGTGGTTGTCTCTTGCAAATTTGGAGTGCTGGGGCTCTAAAGCTGGCCTACACTCACTAATTGGAACCCTTAACACCCACAAATATTTACCTCCAATACACCTAGTGCACTGGTACTCAATCAAGTATTTCAGCCCTCATCCTTGACCTGCATGGATCACCACAAAAATGTGTCATGATTCGTACCAGGATGTGAGGGGATGAGTACGTGAGCAACGTTCAGCCTATGTCATAACAAAGACAGAGAACGTTGTCTAGGTCAACAATACTATCTATCAACATTTCATAATATAATAATATAACATGTCAATGATATCTCAACACCATAAGGAGAACAAGATGATAATATAAAGTCAATATCAATACTCAATCACAAGAAAATCTATAAGGAGGATAAATGGCACGATAAGATAAAACAAAGAAGTCCCAAAGCACAACTAGATAGTTCTCGACATCATCATCAATCTGGTCCAGGAATAATAATAATAATATATCACAAAAGTCTAATATGTTGGAAACAAATCCAGTACTGAATAAGGATAACTAAAAGAACCAATGATACCGGCTAGGCCTTCATATAATCACTCATGAACTAGAGGATCCAAAGCTGCAGCATCTACCTCCTGCGTTTCGTAATGTGTTGGACATAAGTCCTCCAAATAATCGTCTAAAAAATATATCCAGTCAGGATGGAGTGAGTACAACCCAATAGCAGTTCCAAGTTAATTGATAATGACTATAAACAGAAATAGAGAATGTAATACAAGACAGGCAATGAACAATATCATTCTATGGTAGAAAAGAGACATAATCTATAGCAATATGGTATAAACTGATCACAATGAAATAGAATAAAGGCAATGAAATATAATATAGTGAAGAACTGTAACTACACTAAGTGTTTGAAATACTAGTTAGATATGTGATCGGCTTGGGTTGAACATTGTCTACTTAAACGTGGATAAACATTGTTTAATTTAAACATTGAACATTGTTTAGGCTTTGATCACATATCTAGCTAGCACTTTTCTCTTTTTCCAACTAGTACAATGGATCCAACCATGACACGTTATAATGCAAGGTACTCAATGAATTATCTAGTGTTAAACATTGTCTAATGTTAAACATTGTCTAATAACCATACGATAACATAAGAAACAAGAAATAACATCCCATGACTGAAGATTCATGTGTGTACTAGTTCTTGTACCATCGTGTTAGGAATCAAGTAATATATTTCTAAATAATTGTATTATAGTAATTATCAAATAATAGAAACTATTAGAGAATGTACTCGCATGTGGTCCTGAACAAAAGTATGACTCGGTGTCCGAGCTGGTGTCACACAACCCTATATATGAAATACCATGTCAATAGGATGTAATGAATGATAAATAAGTTAAAATGCAATAAGATATGATTTCTAGGTCATGTTTAGGTCCATACTAGTTTATCTAGGTCAATACTAATCAATCTAGTCAAACTAATCGATTCTAGGTAATACTAGTCTATACCTAGGTATTCTATCTTATACTAGTCTTACTAGGTCAAACTAGGTGTTTATCTTGGTTTTAGGTCCATACCTAGTTTCTAGGTTGATTACAAGTCTAAGCTAGTGAATACTAGGTCATTCCTAAGTTCTATGGTCACTACCTTGAATACCTTGAATGCATTAACTATACTAGCTAATATTATCTAGTATCTATATGTATCACATATATACATATGCTAGCTCTCCCTCTACTAGCGATGGTTTTTGTTGGTGTTTTCCACTTAGCTTTGGGAAATTTTAGTCCCACATTGAAAACCACCAATGTGTATATCTCAATATATAGTTTTGCTTAGTATTGGTATATGCACATGGGGTGGTGGCCCATGTGGGTTGACTTTCCTAGAGAGATCAAGTGTGAACCCCTTTATGACAATTCTAATTTTGTCACCACCTTTGGGAAGTTTTTCTTAGGAGCTAAGTCCCGAAGGGGCTTATAGCGACTCAAACTTGGACTCGGGCTCGGGCTCAATGGCGCAAAGTGACACTTTGTTGGTGCACTTAGCACGTCGCATGGAGCGAATTGCATGCTTCGTGGCGCTATGTGTCCAGGGGCTTGTAGAAGCATGAAAAATCCAAATCTATGCGTCAAACAAACATGCGCCTCAAGTTCGACTCAGAAGAAATTAAGCCAAAGAGGAAGCCGCATAGCAGAATTCATGCGGCCTGAACAGCCACGAAGTAAGGGGCCGTATGAGATCCCCTAACACGACATTCAATGCCTATGAGAAGTTCTGACACACCACTCATTACCAAGAGCGCTTCGAGAATCGTGAGAGAGGCGACGTCTCATAAAAAGACGAAAAGTCACATCAGTGCATTAATGACTCCGTCAGACGTGCCATGCCACGTGTTCCCTCATATGCGGCTAAGGCTCTATGCGGCCTCGTCATCATGAGGCCAAAGTGTCCATTCCACCAAGGCCGGAAGAGAGTTTTCATGCGGCCATGCGGCCAAAGTGTCCATAAGACTAAGGGTAAATGAGAGCACATATGCGGCCAAGACGCTATGCGGCTTTCAGCTTGTAAGATCTGTCCGTTGCAACCGAAAATATTTTCACACAATTAGTGCTGATTACATGTCCAACTGACCGAGTCACGCATACGAGGGGGTTAAAAATAACCCCGAGATCTTATCAAATAGCAGATCCCAAACGAAGCCGCATGGCAGCCTGCCCATAGTATGCGGCTACAGTTGCAACCGCATTCTGTTGAAGGAGCCCCCTACGGCCACCAAATAGAAGCATATGCGGCACCTATAGTCCATCAGCATGATGACTATAAATAGAAAAAACTTGGACGTTCCAAAGGGCTGGCTTTTCTGCTTCAGAGACCATACCCCCCCGGGCGAGCTATGTACGTATACACAAGCTCAAGAGAGAAAAGAGGAGAGCATCATCATTCCATCGTCGGACCGTCAACGGAGTAAAGGAGTCGCTGCAGTACTCGGTCTCCATCGTCACATTTCCCAGATCAAAAATATTGTACTTAGATTTTCTGTCTAGGATTTCTTTGTACTTTTTGTTGGTTGTTAAGCAAAAGTTTCTTAAGCAAAAGTTTCTTAAACTTTCTTTAATGGCGAACAAGGTGGAAACTCTGCTGGGGACTTCCTTCTCATGTGATGAGAAGGTTGTGACACAGTCCGACATGTCGAAGCTGGGTTTGACCCATAGGATGCTGGTTGTATGCTTCGACTAGCAAGCCTTTGAGGAAATGCTCTCTGAGGGAGGCGCTTCAACAAGGCTGGCAAAGCCTAAGAAGACCTGCAGGACATGGGTTGCAAAGGACGTTATGCCTCACCCAACTGCGGAGCATGCGTCCCCGTCTCTCTTCCTGCCGTAGGGAACGCACATTATGCGTCCACACAAGCTGACCCCTTTCATGCGACAACCTCTTCTGATAAGGAAAGTGCTCAGCGCTTGAGCTATGGCAGAGAAAAATACTACGATGCCAGGAGTTCGAGCGCTAAGACACGTTCTATGCGACCACATCAAAGGCCCCATAAGGAGGACTATGCGGCCCCGGTCAGCAGCCGTAGGAAGATGTTCGCATGCGACCAGGAAAACAACAGAAGTTCTGTCTTCGACTGAATCTCACGCACCGCTGACTCCAAGCGCCATGCTGAGAAAGGGAAAGATGTAAACTTGGACACTTCATACTACGCACCGGCGCGTGCTAGGATGAAGAAGTCTAGGGCAATGCTAGCTCGCCAAGCTTAAGCAATTGCTCATTCGATCGACCGTCAACAGGCACCGCTGACTGTAATGCGTGCCCCTAACAAAAAATTGTACAAAACTGACCAATGCGTCCAGCCCCCAGTGAAATTGGACAAGGTCAATCTAAAGAGTCTTCCATTAGCAACCTGGAAAAAGTTTTTGTGCGAACCCCAGGTCAGGAAGCAAAGTCAACACCTACGCACCCATGTGCTCGGTCTACCCAGGATCATAAAAAATACGCAAAGGTGAATTAGCCCTCGCTTGACTTGCGCAATGTGATCAACCACAAGCGCAAAGCGAGGGAATCAACTACGGCATATGAAGTATCCTCCCCAGGGCATCACTATATAGTACCCCGTTCCCCCTCTTCGGGGAGCACGGCTAAGAAATACTTGGTACCGTTCGATCGGGACAGATTGAATCAAGATCATTTCCTCGTTATGGATTGATTTTTTCGGAATCAAGTCTCATATTAAGCGGATCGTGCCTCGAGGAAGGACTCGGCGGCAGAGTCGCGAGGGGCCTTTCCGTTGCGCTGGTTTATTTGCCAGTTTTTGATGTCGCTTGGTTGCTTTCTTGTTGGTTTTGTAACTTGCATTTTCTTGAACGATTTTGATGGATTTTATTGTCTTCGTTATTTGAATTTCGTATTTCGTATCGAACACTTGGAGATAGAGGTATGATATATTGATTATCTGTTGGTGCGTGCAGGTGATCATGTAGGCGACGTGCAAGCGGAGTCTTACAGATCTCCCCTTTCTCTCCCTCCCTCCGATTCACTAACTAGTGAGTGACCTTACATTCAATTAGATCCCTTCTTCCAAGTCTTTACTCTTAAAAATCTGACTCGCTTGTGCGTTCCGATCAATGATACCATAATAATGATAATTGAGGCAAGATAATAAGAAGTAAACTTGAAACATTGATGCTTGTCACACAAAAATTACCGTACGATCATATTGTTGTGTGCTTGTCCACTATGCATGTATCTATTTTATGTTGTAATTGTAGCTAGAATTCATTCATCTATAATTATGCAATGTGTAGTGCATAACTTGAAATGTAAAAACTTGAGCAGGTGGGCTATGTTATGGAATTCTTCTGAACTCTTATACTTCATGCTTGTTGTCTTGAAATGCTTGGTTTGATAATTTAGTTTGATACGATGCATGGTCACAGGAAACTTGTGCACAAGGTATAGGGTTCCTGCGAACGGTCTTTGGGGCACCAAAACCGATTCGTCCAAGGCAGAACGTTAGTATAGTCGTGCTAATGGCCTAGCACAGGTGAGTTTGGGACTTGCAATGGAGCTATCTGCTCGCGATTGCAAGGATTACCGTATACCTTAACTATAACTCGTCATGTATGGCTATGCCAGTGACCCCATATGTGTGTATATTTAAACTGTGCAAACTAACTATATCTTCGTGGCAGGGAAGAACATGGTAAGTTTTGTGCAGGTGGTTCAAACAAACAGGTAAAAGTCACTGAACGGTGGCATATTTATTTCAGTTATTTCAAATCCTATTGTATGTTGTAACTTGAACAAAGGCAAGATAGAAAGACAACAATAGTAATTTGTACGCCTCACATAAATATTGTGTCGATTGGATTAGTTGGGTTACCTCGCCCTCACCAGTACTTTTCAAAGTACTGACCCTCGTTGCAGCAGGTTCCCCGAGCGGAGGCGACGCGGCAAGGAGCTGAAGCTTCTTCCTCCAACTAGTCCAGTACTTTGGCACATTATGTTCGTGTCCTTTGAAGCTTGTACAAATCATCTGGAGCTCGTGCACACATCTTATGCAGCTCCGAGACAAGGCGATAGCTTCGTCCGAAGGTGTCTATTATGTCTTTTGTAGTTCTAGTAAGGGATGTAATGCATGGAACAACTATCTTATTTTGCGTCCATCTTTTAAGCTCGTGTGGTACCCCTTACTTTTGAGTCAAGAGTTTGTAACAAAGATGTAAAATATCAATAAAGAGAACTTTTTTTCCTTTCAATGTAAAATCTCTAGCTTCCGCACTCTGTTGTTGTGTTTATATATATATATATATCATTATGCTAGGCTTTGTGCGGGAGCGCCTTACGCTCGTACGACATTACTCCCGGGGGACGGTTAGCGATTCTGCAGAATCAGGACGTGACACATTATGCCAACATTATCATCAACTACTGCTGTAACAAAGTAGCAGTACCCACAAATAGCAGTCGACATTCCAGCGGTTGTAACCAAAGGAACAGGTGCAAGAACCAGAGGAAGAGGAGCTGCCCTTCGCCTTATATTATTCTGCTCAGAATGCACCATCCATGAGGGGAGTTCCGAAGTCTAGCACCTCTAATCCATCACACTCGGCCATCGGGTCAAGAAGACAGGTCCAAGGAGGACAGGTAGTAGAACCCGCGAAAGGTGTTTTCCTGGGCACCCGCTCAAAGAATAAACTGTCAGCCACTGGGGGTATTTCTTCCTCAGGACCTCAAATAGCTACGCTAGCTGGGGGTTGTAATCCCCCGGACCTTTATGACAATTTGGCGTTCCGAGAAGACGGTAATTTCCAAGGAACATATGCTGAGATCCCTGGGGGTGGCCGCCCTCGCTAAGAAGACGCAGTTTCCTACGCTGGGGGTAATGTTCCCTCCGAATCCGAAGAGGATGCGGCACTACCAACTTTCTCGGATGACTATTCACGGCAAGAATCTGAGGGGAAAAGTGCGACGTCCACCGTCCCATCCATGTCTCCACTTGTGAGAACAACATACATGACCAAGAACGAGCACGAGGGCCTCAACGATCGATAACGCCTCCTACAACCCCCAAAGGCTCGGATGAAGAAGATGAGTTACACTCTCACTCTTCAGATTCTTCTGCTTGGGACTCCGATATCAGTGTCGGAGAGATGCTCAAACAAACATTGTCTGCCAATATGGCGTCTATCACGCCTCAATCTCCCGATAAGAACGATTGTCCTGTGGGAGCGGTGCAACATGGTGATTCATGTCTAGCGGGGACGATCGAGCTTACAGTACTGAGGAAATAGCTGGTTACATTTTTGATTCGATAGGTTCAAATAAAATACCACGAAGGAGAATTCCACAAAGGTGATGCAACACTCTTGCTCTTTCTCTTGCCCACAAAGGTACTTAGCGTTCCAGCGTCAGTTGACCCTAAGGAAGACGACGAGGATCAATTTGAACTCTTTGAAGTATAACCGTGGGCCCAACGCCTAGACTTATAATGTGAGATGCGGTTCGAGCAACGGGAACTTCCCACTGAGGACGAAGTCGTACAAATCAATCTGGGCGACAAATCCTTCCCTAAACATATCTTCGTCAGCAAAAGTCTCTCCAATAAGGATCGAGAATCCCTACTACATCTCGTTAGGGAGTACATCGATGTCTTTGCCTGGAGTTACGAAGATATACCGGGACTGGACCCCCAAATTGTGGTCCACAAACTCAATATTTTGCCAAACGCTAAGCCGGTCAAGCAACAACAACGACAGTTCGGGTCGTACACCATGAATGCCATCGAAACTGAAGTCAACAAACTGATAGCTAGTGGCTTCATCCGTAAGGAAAAATATCCGAATTGGGTAGCCAACATCGTGTCCGTTGTCAAAAAGAACAAGAAGATTCAAATCTGTACTAACTTTCGTGATATGAACGCGACATGCCCTAAGGACGAGTTTCCCCTTACGATCACAGACATAATGATCGACAACACTTGTGGCTTCGAGCACATATCCTTCATAGACGGATTCTTAGGCTACAATTAAATCAAGTTTTTTCCTGACGACGAGAAGAATACATCGTTTCGAACGCCGATAGGAGTATACTACTACACAGTCATGCCCTTCAATCTGAAGAATGTATATGCTACATACCAGCGAGCTAGGAGCACCATCTTCCGTGAACATCTACCCAAGATAGTGGAGTGTTACGTTGATAACATCGCTGTCAAGAGTCGCTCCAAAGATGATCACCTCCGAGACTTGAAGACTGTGTTCGACCTGATGCGCGCGCACCAGCTTAAGATGAATCCTACCAAATCCTTCCTAGAAGTCTCCAGCAGCAATTTTTTGGGTTTTGTCATAATTTCTAGGGTATCCACGTAAACTTCGACAAGACTAAACCAATCCTTTAAATACACCCGCCGAAGAACCTTAGAGAACTTCATGGCCTTCAAGGAAGACTGAAATACATCAGAAGGTTCATATCAAACCTCTCTGGACATTGTTAGCCGTTCACTCAGCTCATGTAGAAGGGAGTCTCCTTCGTTTGAAATAAAGAATGCCAACGCACCTTCGACGACATCAAGGAGTATCTTATAAACCTCCTAGTATTGGTGGCCCCCGTTGTGGTAAGACCCTTATTGCTATATGTGCGGGCAATGTATCACTCTCTCGGAGCTCTACTAGCCCAGAAAAGTGATGCAGGTCGCGAATAAGCCATCTACTACCTCAGCAGAATAATGGCCAGCACAGAGCACAAATACAACCCCATTGAGAAGGAGTGTCTCTCTCTGGTCTTCGCCATTCAGAAGACCCGATATTATGTGTCAGGATAAACCATCTACGTGATCTCGCGAGTTAATCCTCTCAGGGTCCTTATGACTAAACCTGGAGCGCTCAACTCTCGCCTAGCTACATGAAAAATACTGTTGTCGTCGTACGACATGGTATTTGTCCCATAAAAGGCGGTCAAAGGATAAGAATCGGCAGATTTTCTGGTGGCCCACCCTGTAACGAAAATCTCAAAGCTCTACGAGGAGATCCCAGACGAAGTAACAAACTCAAACATGACCATAAATACAGAAGCCGTTTGGCGAATGTTCTTCGACGGTGCTTCAAGAACAGGGCCCAAAGGCGATATTATCGCTGGCATCGGGATAGTACTGATTTTTTCATATGATCTGGTCATCAACCGTGCTTACTCCCTCGTAGAGCCGTGCTCCAACAATGTTGTAGATTACAACGCTCTCGTCATTGGGCTCCAACTCGCTAAATAAGTATGAGTAGAATACCTGGAGGCCTACGACGATTCCAAAACGATAGTCAGTCAGGTCCGGGACGAGTACGGGGTCCATCACGAAGACTTGATTCCCTACCACCAAGCCACGCTCGGGATAATCTCCACCTTTGAGGGTTCTTCATGTAGCACGTCCCTCGATTTTAGAACATCGAGGCTGACGAAATGTCCAGCCTCGCTGCCTTTTTGGTCATCCCGGTCAAAATCCATCAGCTGATCACAGTAGTTGGTCAAGAGCTGGTCTACCCGAAAAACAACCTCTGAATGTGCCTAAGCTACACAGCGGAAGTATATACCTGTATCCAAGACTGGAGGCTCCCATTCATCAACTACGCAGTTGTAGAAGCATGAAAAATACGCTTGGAAGATCTACGCAGCGTCTTAATGCAGAGCAGCGTAAACAGAAGCCTTCAGAGCCATCCGGCGTAAAAAAGGGGTTCTTCATCGCCTCCATGGCGTAAAACCCAGCCGCTCTCAAAGCAGCATTAAAGCGTACGAGGAACGCTTCGTCTTCCCAAAAAAGAAACTGTCCAGTCGCACAGTAAAAACTGACCTCTGACTCCTGACAGAAAGTGCTGCACGGCTACCCAGACGACGGCTGGAAACGATCGCAGACCACTCGGGACACGCCCCACAGTAATGATGGCAGATCTCGGCATTTAATGCAGAGGATTTGGTTAAAATATCTCCAAACCGGCGCTTACTAAAATCCCCCGGCATAAACCGCTCCTTCGCGTACAAAGGGAACACGCTGCCTTGTTTTACACAGGCAAACATGGGCTGTTTTACGCTCCGCGGAAGACAAACCGCCTGCCACGTCAAAAGCTGTGCTTCGTACAGGGCTCGAGGCACGTCCCTCCATCAAAACGCACAGAGCGGTGACAGTTTTCCCTCAAGGCACGTCTCCGCATTTAATGCACAGGATGATGGCAAATCTCTGTCAAAGATTTGATTATATCTCCAAAAGCCGTAATTCCGGCTAAAGACGTCCACATCAGCACCCTGGCACGGTACACAGCGGCTTCTACGCCCATTCAGGATCTGTGCTCAAGCGGCTTCTACGCCCATTCTGGCACGATATGCAGCGGCTTCTACGCCCATTCAGGGCCTGTGCTCACTCGGCTTCCACGCCTACTCAGTCTCTACGACTACTCAGCTTTCACGCCTACTCGGCTTCCATGCCTACTCAGTCTCTACGACTACTCGGCTTCCACGCCTACTCGGCTTCTATGCCTGCTCGGCTTCTATGCCTGTTCGGCTTTTATGCCTACTTGGCTTCTATGCCATGGTGACGGACATTTGGCTTCTACGCCAACCTCTTCTACACAATGGATACCTACCCACGTGGCTTTTACGCCGTGATCTTAGTAGCAACCGTACGTGTTGTGTCCCCTTAGTTGGACCCACGTCACCCGCTCAGTCAAAAGATCATCTATACGTAGGCATTGGTTACTTTAACCGTTGTGTAAAAGGGTGCTGTACTTTCCACTCCTCGGTTGCTATACCAACGGAATGGTCGCTGTCACCAAAGACTCTATAAATAGAGGCCCCTGTCAATGGGGAACAAGGTCGGAAAATTTGGTCAAGAATACCAATATCAGATCAAAGGTCAAAACTTTGAAAGAAGAATCGAACAAGGTCATCGAACCGGAGATCAAGAGGGAGAGATAGAGATAGAGAGAGAGAGAAGAATACAGAGCTCAGGCAAGGAATAGGGAGCGACGACCTTCAGCATCGCGCATCCACCCTCCTTTGCAACCTCCGAAGCTGCATCCTGTCTTCCACGGCACTTCTTCAACATCGTGTAGTCCAAGGGCTAAAGTGATCGACCGCAGATCAGACACCTATAGCAATTTTTACCCAGATTAAATAAATTGTACTCCCACATCCTCGCATAGGATCAAATTGTACAAGTTTGTTTGTAAACCAAAGGGCGCGGGTTTCGCACAAACCCCGTCATTGAAATACACTTTCATCTCTTTCGTTTAATACCACAAACAAGATAGCGACTCTGCTGGGGACATCTTTCTCTTCTGACCAGGAAGTAATTGCTCAACACGATGCGGTATCTGTAGGAATCGTGAAGAAGACGCTGGTCGTTCATTTCGATCAGTCTGCCTATGAAGACATGCTTCGGACTGGGGATAGCTCTCACTCTCTCTCCGTCCAAGACAACAGGAAGCTACGCAAAGTCTGGATGCCCAAGACATCCTCCCCTGTTCCTGTGGACTCTCCGATCTCTCCGATCTCTCCGACCAATGAGGTGGTAGCATCGCTCCCTCCGTGCCCCGCACGTAAAATTCAGTCTCCCGCTACGCGCGGTACAGACAAAACTTCTGGTAAAGCCTCAGCGCTAACCCAAGAGTATCCACTGCGCTACACGCGCAGAAATTAGTCTCCCGCTACGCGCGGTACAGACGAAACCTCTGATGGTGCCTCAACGCCAAATCAGAGGTACAGATCACGCTCTGCGCGCAAGACGACATCTGACCTCTACAATGAACTAGATGAGCGCTATAATCTCCGCAAGAGGGAACAAGCAGGCGAATACTCGACTACTTGGCCTTCACGCCAGCAAGAGAAAGATCTGCTTACCCTCCGGATTACGCGAGAAGCTAATGGCCGACTGAGGGCCACTCCAACCTTACGACAGACTGAGCGTATCTCCAAATTATGCCAGGCACAATCCCTCGGCGTAAAACAAGCTCTGACAACGGAAAGACACCCTCCCAGGGGATTATCCGCCGCCCAAATGGCCACCTGTTGTATACGGGTGGCATAGGGAAGACCGTGGTGCCTAGTCTCCGCGTACCCGCTGATGAGAACATAAGATACAAGCCATCATCTCCTTCTTCGGCAAATCCTCCTGACCTGCGTACCTATCTAATCAGAAAAGACAAAGACCGGAGCCGTAAACAGGTTTTAGAACCCCTAGTTGTCAAACGAGGAGAGATAGTATGGGAAGATGCATCAACATCTAATGTCATCATGATGTATGAACCATATGAAGATGGTGCCTTTGTTGTCCCTCCTACCCACGGAGATCAGCATCCGATAGTCTTCAAACACAAGCGGAATAGTCCGGTTGAACAGGAAGAATTCCGCGAGCCTGAGAGTGGGAGAATACAAATCCACAGGTATAGCCCGCAAGCTTTGAAGATTATACAGAACATGGGTTATGATTTGAAATCAAGGCAAGGCCTCAACGATGGAAAAGGTAGGCGAACACCGTTGCAGGGTAATTCTCGCCATCAACAAGCTCGTTTCGGATTGGGATATACGACTAATCCCAAAACTTCAAAATCTAATCCTGTACGACCAGAGACAACAACTGCTGAATCAGTTTCTATGACCGGAGACCACAACGTGTTTGGGGGTAACTCACCTCGACAGAGCAAGACAGCACCCAAGGCTAGGGGCAGAATGTCCATGGGATTCAAAGATGATGCAACAACGGCTATCTTCCCGGCAGACCGTAAAGCCCAGGCATCAAAAGCCTCACGACCAAAAGGAACTTTCTCCTTCAGAGAAGATGACATAATAGAAATCTTCAATATATTGAGGAAGGAACGGAAGCTTCAGCTGCCCGACATCAGATACCCCGAGAGGGCCGGCAGAATCAATGAGCCGGATTATTGCCTCTTCCATCAGTACACTCATCACCCTACGGAGGCCTGCTATGTACTAAAGAGGAGAATTCAGGAATTAATCAATTCCAAGGTCATAACTCTACGTTTATGAAAGAAAACAAGGAACAATCACTATGGCAGAGTAGCAGATGTGTACCTCCATCCCCGATGGAGTCACAATCACAAAGTTTGTCGCGTTCGAGAACGACCCCTGGGCTCAACAAATGGATACACAGTGGGAATTCCGCTTCGAGCAGAGAGAACCTCCCACCAAGGACGAAGTTATCCAAGTCAACGTTGGGGGTGAGCTCTCACCAAAGCCAATATTTGTCAGTAACAATCTTCCCCCAGTTAAAAAGGAAGAGATCATACAGCTGATAAAGGAATATGTCGACGTCTTTGCATGGGGTTATGAGGACATGCCAGGCCTAGACCCGAGGGTAGCTACTCATAAGCTTAATATTTTGACCGATTCGAAGCCAGTGAAACAACACCAACGTCGGTTTCGCCCGGATATGATGGACGCCATCGAGAACGAAGTCAAGAAGTTGATAACCTGCGGTTTCATCCGGGAAGAACAACATCCCGACTGGGTCGCCAACGTTGTCCCAGTCATGAAGAAAAATGGAAAGGTACGTATCTGCATCGACTACCGAGATCTGAATGCGGCCTGCCCCAAAGATGAATTCCCCCTTCCCATTACGGACATCATGATCGACAACACCTGCGGCTTCGAGCGTATGTCTTTTATGGACGGGTTCTCGGGATACAATCAGATCAAGATGCATCCGGAAGACGAAAAGCACACTGCTTTTCGGACACCACTGGGGGTATATTGCTATACGGTCATGCCCTTCGGATTAAAGAACGCCGGGGCTACATACCAACGGGCTATGAGTAACATATTCCGTGAGCAGCTACGAAAAATAGTAGAATGTTACGTGGATGACATAGCTGTCAAAAGCCGCCTCAAAGGTGATCACATTCAAGACCTGAGGGCGGTATTCGAGTTAATGCGCCAGCATCAACTCAAGATGAACCCTACAAAGTCCTTTCTGGGGGTATCCAGTAGCAAATTCCTGGGATTTGTCATTACCGCCAAAGGCATCGAAGTAGACCCTGACAAAGTCCAGGCGATCGTAGCAATGCGACCGCCCCGTAATCTGAGGGAACTCAGGGGGTTCCAAGGATGTCTGGCTTACATCCGGCGATTCATATCCAACCTCTCGGGAAGATGTCAGCCCTTCTCTCACCTCATGAAGAAAGGTGTGTCCTTCATATGGGACGAAACCTGTCAGCAAGCGTTTGGGGATATCAAGCGCTACCTAACCAGTCCACCAGTTCTGGTGCCTCCCGTCATGGGAAAACCCTTCTTGCTGTACGTTCGGGCAATAGATCATTCGCTAGGAGCTCTCCTTGCACAGAAGAACGATGCGGGTCATGAACAGGCTATCTACTACCTCAGCAGGATGATGGTCGGGGTCGAACACCGGTACAACCCAGTGGAGAAGGAATGCTTGGCTCTGATGTTCGCTGTCCAGAAGATGCAACACTATATCACCGGTCAGACTATTCATATCATCTCCAGGATCAACCCTCTCCGGGTGCTGATGAGCAAGCCAAGTGCCCTTAACTCCCGACTCGCAACTTGGGCGATGCTGCTGACGCTATATGACATGGTCTACGTCCCACAGAAGTCCATCAAAGGCCAAGCACTGGCCGACTTCCTAGCAGCTCATCCAATCCCGGAGACCTCCAAACTATACGAAGACATCCCCGATGAAGTTGCGGAATATAATTTCGCAAGAGAAAGTGACGTATGGCGACTATTTTTCGATGGCGCCTCCAGAGTCGGTCCTAAGGGAAATGTCGTTTCAGGAGTGGGAGTCGTCCTAGTTACTCCGGATCAGCTCGTCATCTACCGAGCATATTCTCTTAGCGAGCCCTGCTCCAACAATGTGGCAGAATACAACGCTCTGCTAATCGGGCTCCAAGTCGCTAAAGAGCTGGGGGTAGAATCCCTGGAAGCTTTCGGTGATTCTCTACTCATCGTCAACCAAGTCAGGGGGATATACGAAATCCAGAATCCAGACCTCATCCCCTACCACCGAGCGACAGTCGAGATAGCCATGACGTTCAAAGGGTTCTTCCTAGAGCATATACCTCGATCTCAGAATCTGGAAGCCGATGCCCTGGCCAGCCTAGCTGCGGACTTAGCTACCCCTATAAGAAGGCAAGATTCGGTAATCCTTCTTAACAGAGATTTATTCTGTATGAAGAACAGCTGTCACCTAGAACGCAGCTACGCTGTAAACGCCGATCCTCCTACAAGAGATTGGACGAGTCCCTTCATAGATTTCGTGGCATACGGAATCTTGCCAAAGGACCCCAAAGAAGCAGTATCCGTCAAGAGACGATCGTTACGCTTCTACTTCGATGCATCTTCACAATACCTGTATCGCCGGACCTACGACGGACTGCTGTTAAGATGTCTCGCTGGCGCCGAGGCACAACAGATGATCCGTGAAGCTCACGACGGCGTATGCGGAGCGCATCAATCCGGGCCTAAGCTACAAGACCGTATCAGGAGGATGGGCTATTACTTGCATACTATGATCGCAGACGCGATACGGTATGCAAGGCATTGCAGAGCCTGTCAGGTTCACGCAGACTTCATACATCAACCGTCAGAACATCTACACCCTACGGTCGCATCCTGGCCTTTCGAAGCATGGGGGATGGATATCATCGGTCCTATTCACCCATCCTCTTCCGGGGGTCACCAGTTCATACTGGCCATCACGGACTACTTTTCCAAGTGGGCCGAAGCAATCCTTCTCGCTGAGGTAAAGGCGTCCAACGTAATCAGCTTCATCAAGCATCACGTCATCTATCGCTTCGGGATACCCCAGAGGATAATCCACGACAATGGGCCCCAGTTCATCAGCCAAGCGTTTTATCGGTTTTGCGATAATAATCGGATACACAACATTGCCTCTACGGCGTACTATCCAGCTGCTAATGGTTTGGCGGAAGCTTTCAACAAAATCATTATCAAACTCTTAAAGAAATTCGTCTCTTCGAACAAAAGGGACTGGCACAAAAAGCTGGGCGAATGTCTCTGGGCATATCGCACAACAGTACGTACACCAACAGGCTGCACCCCATTCTCGCTGGTTTACGGGAGCGAAGCAGTCCTCCCTGTTGAAATCCAGATCCCGTCGCTCCGAATAGCCGTGACCAATGAGCTAATTCGAGAAAAGAATGACCTGTTAAGGCTCCAAGAGATAGAAGGATTAGACGAGAAACGCCTCCAAGCTCAACAGCGCATCGCGCTCTACCAAGCACGTATTTCCAGGGCTTTCAACCATAAAGTAAAGGAAAGGGTGTTCAAGGTCGGCGAGCTAGTTCTAGCCGTGAGAAGGCCGATGATCCTAACTCACAAAAGTAAGGGCAAATTCTAGCCCAAATGGGAAGGCCCTTACGTGATCGAGACAACGTTCTCAAACGGCGCCTACATGATAGCCCAGCCCAACGGAGACCTATTAATGGCTCTCATCAACGGCAAATTCCTGAAAAGATACTACGCTTAACCCCCTGCTCGGGTGGAATATAGCGAGAATCTCAATTCTGATATCACTCTCGCCAAAAAAAAAACTGTCATTTACATTCCGAAATGACGGGTCCACAACAGTCAGAAAAGAGTCGTTGTTATTCATTCCAGAAGAAGGCAGAATTACATAGGGAGGGATACATCAAGATGGCGGAGTAATTAGGCCATGAATCTGCCGCTCCAGTACAGCTATCCTCTCATTCCTAAGGGCCAAGGCATCGGCGCGAGCCTACTCCAGCCGTGCCTCCGGGGTATGCGTAAGGGTCAGATTAGCCCTTGCCCGAAGACAGCCCGCACGGGCAGTTTCTGCACGGTCCAGATCCCGTCGCGCTTCGCTCAGTCGACCAATCGCTACCTCCAAACCTGCCAACGACTGGGAAGCCCACTCCTCTGCCCGAGCAAGTTTTTCCCTCAGCTTGGAGGCCCTCGCCGTATTCCCTTCGTGCTCGGATCGACACTGCATCTCAACGGCAAGGGCTTCTTCCACAACAGCTCTTCTCCTATCCATCTCCAGCTTATGCGTTTGGATAGAGTTGTCCAGGCTTTCAAGCTTCGTAGCGAGCAGCTCAGTCATGAGGTCGTATCGAGCCTGGACATCAGCATCCAGGCTGCCCTCAGTCCGTTGCAAGTATTCGTTAATGGGTTGCTCTAAACTATTAACCACCGCCTCCAGAGCATCAGCTACTCCAAGATTGCCAAGCCCCCTGACAACCTCGATCGAAAGCTGAGAAGTCTTCTTCAGGAGCTCGAAGTCAAGGTTCTTCGCCAACACCATCGGTATCATCGTTTTTAAGCCAGTGTAGACGAGACTGGTATGCTGCTCGATCAACGCGACTAGACCCGACTGAGCGCCCAGTGCGGCCACAATTGCAGACGAGGTAGCAACCGCCGCCTCAATAGGTGGCACGGCCGAAGAAGGTGCGATGGCGACAATCGAAGTCATTGGCATACTCGCGACAGGCGAGGTCACGATGACCGGTTCATCCTCCCCTTGAGACGACGAAACCTCTCCGGGCGAGCTAGCCCCCGAAGACACTTCTGCCTCAAAATCCGGCGCCTCCACGTCACCACCAGGAGCCAGAACAAAGCCGGAAGGCGCTTCAACGCCGTACTCCCCGTGGACGTCATCCCCTGAAAAGAGGACAAGAAAGCAAAATGTCAGACATAGTGGTAATCCTCCTAGAAGGAAACATCAAAACGATATTTTATCCGGAGCCAACGGCATATACGAAGCATCTGCAGCAGATGTAGCTAAACTACGCCTTAATGACACGATACGAACTGTCATACCTGGAGAAGGAGGTGGGCCGACCGACATCGCCAAGAGTTCGGTCAAGCCTTCCCCGAGACGCGGTCGAGGTTCATCAGCCGGAGTCTCGCTAAGCGCGCTCGCTAACGCAGAAGTAACTACGCCCACTACTGACCTCCGGGGAGATTCTCCCATCTGTTGGGGCCACGCAGGCAATCCCGCTCCGCTGCTTGGAGCAGCCGCAGCGACAGCAGCCTCCCGCAAGGACTCTCCGGCGTCGCCAGCCAGAACTGTAGAAGGTCCCCCTCTGAAAGGCGAGGAACCTCCGGCCAAAGAATTGTCCCTGATACAGGGAGATGCAGGCTCATTCCCGGGAGCCTCAACACCAGGAATGCGAAGAGGACGAGCAACCGTCTCCTTCCTCCTCTTACGAAGGGAAGCTTCCTTCGGAGCAGAAGCCCGTCGCTTCCCAGAAGAGACTACCAGAGCCCCCGCCGGCAGGGGCACCACACACCTCGGCAACGACACCAGAGGCTCGTCCGGAGTACCAGATTCCTCCCCCTCGTCAGAAGAAACCGAGGGAACTTCGACCCTTCCCCCAGGCTTGACAGAAGGCACCCTGAAGCTCCCACGCCTGTCGAAATCATGGTGAAAAGTGTTAACCGTCACATAAAACTGGGCGTAGGAGTGAAGGATGCGCAGCTCCGTAGAGGTTGAAACGACAAGCACGATAAAAATTGCCCACGTACAACCCATGATAAAATATCGCCACCCTCTAGCTCCATCAATGAGTCCACCCCTGGACCTGAAGCTGGTGACGGCGTTGCCCACATGCAACTGGTCGTACCCGAACTGCCTGGCGAACCGACTAGGCAGGTAGGGCTCGAAGAAGCAATGGTCTTCGCTCCTATATAGCAGATGGGAATGTCTAATACAGACCAACCAATTAAACGCCTCCGGAGAAAGAACGGTCTTCTCTCGACCTGAATCCTCAAGCCACAGCCCTGACTGGTTACGATGCACAGGAGGGGGAGTACAAAGGATCTTCCAGCCGTGGCTGAGGTTCAACGCCAGTCGACAGTCTAAGACTGTACTTACATTCCAGAGGGAATTCCTGTAATTCAGCAGGAATATACCCTCTGAGCTGCTACCGGAACCGGGAGACATCACCCGGAGATTGTGGAGAATTAACCATCCCATCAGGTACAAGTATGGTAATTCCACCCTGGGAAAACTCTCACGCCGAGCTTCATCAGAGAGCAACCCATCAGTCATGGCCCTCAGGCCAGCCTGTATACGGCACACCATGGCAGAAAGCAAGCCCAGTCTTGCCCCAAACACCAGACGCACTGCGGGCCATAGGATGTTCCGGTGAATGCGATTCGCGGACGCGATACCGGGCTCCACCACTCGACGCAGCCATATGGAGAGGAAACCAGCCAGCTGGGCTTCCTTAGACAGAGGCCTGCGACAGCACCTCAAATAACTGTAGGCCTTCGTACCTTCGGGGTACTTTCCTACCCCCTCAACGAGAATCTGATCGGGAGCCTTGGCGTCTTCCATAAGAGTCGCAACGACCTGGGCACTGAGGACGCCCAAGCAGTTCACGGGCTCGTTCTTGCCCTCCGAAGCTTTCTTCGACTTGGTGGCCCTAACCCGATGGAAGAAGAGGTAGGACATCCACTTAGTGGTGTGGGCCAAATCAGAGGGCTCATCATAAAAAGCGGTGCACGCAATGTACTGACACATCAGCTCTTGATATACTTCCGCCATCCGAGGGTCCAAATCCTCCAACTCCCGGTTGGTGGGAACGTACTCTTCATATGGGGTATCCCCCATCGGCAGTCTCGAGACAACTGCCATCTCGTGGAGCGCCAATCCCAACTCCCCCAGTGGAGTGGCGAAGGTCCCGGTGAACGGAATATACCGCTCCATCAGTGCCAAGAACAAATTAGCATTGGGAGGCAACCCAACACTCGTCGCACTTACGGCGGCATATAGTCCGATGCCCTCCAGCTCTCTTCGGAAGTGCGTCAAGGCCCAGTCAACTAGGCATCTCCATCGGGAGTTCGTTGGGGCGATCCACCCATTGCACCGAGGATTCTCCTTGGGATACACCCCACCTCGACTCATGAAGTCGTTACAGAAGGTCGACAGCCGGACAGGCTGGATTACCGAGCTAATTTTACTCGGGACACTACCCGGGCACAGTCCCCGGAACAGCGTCACAACGCCAGAAGGGCGACTAACAAACGACCCCTGGTCAGCGCCTTTCAGATGAAAGATCTTCCCCGGCTTCCCGTGAAGATCAGGAGTCATCTTCCATGACATCTTCCTGGGATGCGTCGCATGGAAGAAGGCCGAGATGGGATAATCCCTCGGCATCGTCGGCAGGTACAAGACCAAATCCCCGGCAGGGAAAACCCAAGGCTCCCTTTTGGGCTTCGTCTGGGACTGTTTATCGATCATGTCCCCAAAAAGGAAAGCCGGCTTTATGTACTACTCCCCATCTACACGTACCAAGGGTTCGCCATTGATCATACTCAATAGCATTCGCTCACCCTGGGCCGATATCAGGAGCTCCCTTCCCTCAGGATACTGGGGTCCAGAGATGGGAAATGCCACATGGGACAGATCCTCCAGATAGTTCGAGTGCAGCATCCCGGCAGCGGAGCCCATCACCTCAGCCAATGGGGACTCACCCAGATCAACTGCAAGATAATGCAAAGAAGATATGTCATTACAAGTCTGGCACAAACGCACGAACCAAGGAAACGACAGTCTGTGCTCTACGCCAAGATTGTACAAATTTGGTCACCTTACGCCGGAAGTCTCCTCCACAGAACGTAAAATTCAGATTTTACGAAATACGCCAATTTTCGGCAGCCCGAGCTATTTACACTCAGAGCTACAAAAATATGGAGTCTTTACGCTGACACATTAGAAATGTGGGCGTAAAAGATGAAAACGCCTCCGTGCGTCATCTTCCTCAAAAGAGGCTATCAGCACAGAAGACGACCTAGCGCAGTCACGTTCAACGTGTGCGAAGGATTTTTCGTCGTTTGTGTCATCCCAAAAAGTTCTACCTCTAAAGCCGGGTGCGCTAGTCGTCGGCGGGATGCTCCCCTCAGAGGGAAGTTCACCTTGCCCGACCGGAGATTCCCTCGCCGGGACAGAAGAATGAAAAAAAGAACCTATGCTCTTTCCCTTAGCGGAGGGGGTTTGTTTCGATGCCATTTCTGAAGACTCGAAGTGCTCGGAGAAGGAACGAAAAAAAACTCGAACAGTCAAAAGCTCTCTTTCGCAGAAGGCAGATAAAAAGTTTTTCTCTCAAAAGCTTGGGATATATATACAGTCCGGGTCGACTCCTCGAATCCTCGGACGAACCCCTCGAGACTCTAACCAAATCTCGCAATTAATAGTTGGTTATGATTGGATGCTACGTCAGCCCACTACCCTCGAAAGACGGACAGTCAGCGAATTCGAAAGATTTTTCGTACAAGACGGTTCAGCGGGTTCTACGCTAAAGGGGCTTTTCTACGCTCGACAGCAACGGATCTACGGTTTTACGCTCGATAGCTACAAGTCTACGGTTTTACGCCCGGATGCCTTTGTGCTCGGTAGCTTTTATGCTCGAGAGGCCACAAATCCACGACTTTACGCTCAACAGATACCAAATCGATGATCTCACGCTCGGTGGCGCTCAGTTTACGCTCAGCAGCAACAGATCCGCAAACCTCACGCTCGAAGAAATTTTCTTTTCAGGAAACAAATCATCAGTTCTACGCCAAAGGAGCTCTCTACGCTCGACAGCTACGAATCTAACGGCTTTACGTCCGACAGCTACAAGTCTATGGTTTTTTCTTGCCCGGATGCCTTTATGCTCGGTAGCATTCTATGCTCGAGAGGCAACAAACCTACGACTTCACGCTCAGGAACCACAGGTCTACGATTTCACGCTCGATAGTGTTCTACGCTCACAGGCTACAGATCTACAGTCCTACGCTAAAGGAGCTTTTCTACGCTCGACAGCTACGAATCTAACGGCTTTACGTCCGACAGCTACAAGTCTATGGTTTTTTCTTGCCCGGATGCCTTTGTGCTCGGTAGCATTCTATGCTCGAGAGGCAACAAACCTACGACTTCACGTTCAGGAACCACAAGTCTACGATTCCATGCTCGATGGTGTTTTACGCTCAAGAGGCTACATACATGATTTTCTGCTCCACGACTTTTCGCATATCCAAACAGTCCCAAAGCGGTCAATTGCAAAGAGTTCACACAGAAGATACTCGTTCTTGACCCAAAGCATCCCAAGTACCCGAGGTATACAGAGTTCAAACATTGAGAAATTATTCCTCTCGGGTCCAGAAAACTGGAGGTTATCCAGATTCCAGTCTGAACATCTCGTCTATCAAAGTGGCAACTCAGTTTGACAGCCAAAAACCTCGACCCTGTTCCAAGGGAGTTTCGAAAGATCATTCTTGAAGACGAATTCTGAACAAAGACGAAATCCCGCTCATCAGAGAGGCAACAGTTCAGAAATCCTACGCCGTCCCTCAGTCCTAGCAACATGACAGTTCTAAATGTTCAAAAATGCTCAGCAACGTTCTATGGACTATTCGCTATACGTGAAGGACAGGGGCCTAATACTCTTTCTATCAGAGTCGGCGTAAAGATTCAGACGTGTTGAAGCTGCACATATTCAGACTTCACAAGCAACGTATGACAAGACGATCATATGGAGAAGAAGACAATTTTATTAAAGATTAAAATCATGATTACATATGAGGGAAATCCAATCTACAAGGGTTTTTCTCTATTTTTCATAATTACATCTGAGGGAAACTCCGTCTACAAAGGAGATCCCCCCTCGTCGTCCGAAGATCGCCCAGAAGCTGCACTGACAGATTCTCGTGCCGGTGCAGGTCTTCCTCTTCTTCCATGGCGGTTCATTTACTTCCACAGTAATGAACAAGAAGATCCTCCATTCGCCATGGCCGATCCGATTGGGGTTTCTTTAAACCCAGCCCCATCAGGACGACATATTACGGTTTGTCTGATCTCGTCCGCGGGGGCCTCAGGAAGAAATAAACAGTCTACAAACTGTGTGGTCAAATACGACCCTTCCTCTCTCCTGGGGCAACGCCATACAAAGTTGATGATTATCCCGAGCAAGGGAGGCTAAGATGTCCTTCCATGATCCATCGTTGCAGTGGACACTTGCTCGAAGACGCCGTCTTTTATGGCTCCCTACATGCTGGAAGAACATGATCTCCTTCTTCCTCAGATCGACCCGACGAACTCCGGCGATCATCTCTGCATGACAATGGATATATGGTGAAAACAGGTTCACCCCCCCAGCCTTTTATAGGAAAAAGAGATCACAGCGGTCCCCAATAAATCCGCCATAAAGTCAGCATCGACCGTTTCAATGCTCCATTCAGAAATATTTCGAGTTACGAGGGTCCATTCATGCTTCATTCAAAGCGTTTCAAATTCCGAAGAATTTAAAAACTTTGAAGGGGGTCTTGTAGAAGCATGAAAAATACGCTTGGAAGATCTACGCAGCGTCTTAATGCAGAGCAGCGTAAACAGAAGCCTTCAAAGCCATCCGGCGTAAAAAATGGGTTCTTCATCGCCTCCATGGCGTAAAACCCAGCCGCTCTCAAAGCAGCATTAAAGCGTACGAGGAACGCTTCGTCTTCCCGAAAAAGAAACTGTCCATTCGCACAGTAAAAACTGACCTCTGACTCCTGACAGAAAGTGCTGCACGGCTACCCAGACGACGGCTGAAAACGATCGCAGACCACTCGGGACACGCCCCACAGTAATGATGGCGGATCTCGGCATTTAATGCAGAGGATTTGGTTAAAATATCTCCAAACTGGCGCTTACTAAAATCCCCCGGCGTAAACCGCTCCTTCGCGTACAAAAGGAACACGCTGCCTTATTTTACACAGGCAAACATGGGCTGTTTTACGCTCCGCGGAAGACAAACCGCCTGCCACGTCAAAAGCTGTGCTTCGTACAGGGCTCGAGGCACGTCCCTCCATCAAAACGCACAGAGCGGTGACAGTTTCCCCTCAAGGCACATCTCCGCATTTAATGCACAGGATGATGGCAAATCTCTGTCAAAGATTTGATTATATCTCCAAAAGCCGTAATTTCGGCTAAAGACGTCCACATCAGCACCCTAGCACGGTACGCAGCGGCTTCTACGCCCATTCAGGATCTGTGCTCAAGCGGCTTCTACGTCCATTCTGGCACGATATGCAGCGGCTTTGTCACGACCCGCACCCGGGGTAAGGGTACTAGTCGGAAACAACGCCCAGCCTACGCCGCAGAATCGGCGGTAGAACGCTGTCTAGGTAGTCTATCTAACAATATAATGAACCACCAATAATGATAGTATACTCAATCACAGATCTAAGGTAGAAATGAGCACGAATCAGATAAGAATAGAATAGTCATCAACTCATGAGTTTAAAATAATACATCAATGAGTCTGAAGAGTAACAAAAATAAGCTGGAGACAAATCCAGTACAAAAGAATACTATCATGCTACAAAGCTACACTCCAGGGTCAACTGTCTCAGTTGGGATAAGTCCCTCTTGAGCCAGGGTCTCCGAATCTAAACCCACAACATCCTGGGGTCCATAATAGGTAGGGTACTCCTCAGTGTCATCTGAAAAAATATATCCAGTCAGGAAAGGAGCAGAGTACATCTCTAACAGCAGTTCTAATCCATGATAAAAACTATGTAATAGTAAATAGCTGTGGATAAACAAGATGCACAAAATAGATACAAGAGATATATAGACAATAAGGAAATACTGGAAAGAAATAAAATAATGAACAATATGCCAATGAAACAATAATACTAATGACTAAGTGTGTGAGTACTAGCTTAACATGTGATCGGCTTGGGCAAGATACAATGCGGCCTGGCTAATCATACGTGCGGTGCATGATCAACACTATTCGCTTACCAATACTTTATTCAATAGGGATTTGATCACATATCTATACTAATACTCCCCACCCCAACTGGTATAATAGATCCAACCACGGTATGCTATGGCACTAGATTCCCCAAGAAGATAGCTAGTCTCCCCGAGAATCGGTGTCTGTACATGTACAAGATAACCAATGAAACAATACTTGCACCATATACACCATATACCAAGGAATAACATCTCATGACGAGATCCGAATATACCAATCCGTGTAACCATAGTGTCGAGAGAAACATGTAAATCTACACTAGATACAACGAACATAGAGGATATCATAAATGAGAAACTATCAAAGAATGTACTCGTCTGAAATCCAAAGAACAGTCTCACAGATGTCTGACTCGGTGCCTCGAAGACCTAGATATGTAATACCACATTAATACAAGGTCCCGGAAAGAGAATAAGTCAAACTAGTCAACTCCTAGGCCAATAAATAAATTCTAAGTCAAAAGTCAACTATGGTCAACTCTAAAGTCAATATGGTCAAACCTAGGTCAACCTCACAAGAAATCTATATAAATAATATAGAAATAAAATACAACAATTTAGGAATAAAAAATTAGATCCCAAATCATACTCACACAAAGTATACTACTAATACAAATAATATATACCCTAAAATAATATATATACAAACCAATATGTATACAAATAACATAATATATTATTACAAATATTATACAAAACACATATATATACACATATATATATATACAATAATAATCACAATACATATATATAAATAAATAATTATATACTTATATATATATGCACATATAAACTTATAATTAAACACCAATAGTTATAACACATGCACATATTAATGTTCATATTTTACATGGCTAGAAGCACACCTAAAATATATACATTAATATACAAATAATTACATAATAATTATAAATAATATAATTACACAATTAAACACATAAATATATTTTATAAAACATTTATGTATAATTTATACATTAACATAAGTACATATATAATTACATACAAGAAAGCTATATATTATATTTGTACATCATATTAGCACACACAAAAATATATAGATCTATGCTACAATAATTACTATAGCAAATACACAAAATAAATATATAATATCTATATATATTTACTAATTATAATTGAAGAATTTAAACCATACATAATTAGATCTATTCAAAAATCCACACAATTGGAGAGTATCACACCGTATCCCACTAGATCTAGGATACGCATGTGACACGAGTCCAACACACAACCAATTGCACCCCGAAGGATACAAACAAATCATAAATAATATTTATGAATAAATCAAAGTGTCAAAAGTAGATCTATGTGTCCGTGTCAAAATACGACATGTTCAAAGCCCCGTGTCGGAGGAAAAACCCCCAAAATGACACGTATCACCAAATAGTTGGAATACGAACCACATGTACCCAAATATGGACACGACACAAGCCCCAAACACATAAGTACATGCCCAATTGATCTATAGGATCAATTGACACACACAACAAAATATAAATTCGGAATTCCAACAAAATTAACACAAAAAGTACCATAACTTTCTCCATGGGTCTCCTATGAACACAAAACAAAGTCCTATGGGTAGTACATACATATAGGTTTATTTTACATGATTAAATCTCAGATTTAGAAGCTATTTAAATGGGAAAATCTGAATTATACCTATTGGGAGATGGATTCCCAATGAAACCTCCAATTGAGAAGAACTTGCTTCCAAATTGTAGATCCTTGCTCCTCTTTGTAGATCCTTACTTTCTTCTTCTAGATCCTTGCTTCTCAACTTTCTAATGGTGAATTGGGAAAAATTTGGAATAAATTTGGTGG
The DNA here is from genome assembly GCA_036927795.1 of Iris macrosiphon. Taxonomy (NCBI): domain Eukaryota; kingdom Viridiplantae; phylum Streptophyta; class Magnoliopsida; order Asparagales; family Iridaceae; genus Iris; species Iris macrosiphon. Next base: position 4,065,643 of record JAYESA010000009.1, read on the forward strand.
GGAATTGGAATGGGAATGAAAGGAATTTGGGAGTGGGGAATTCTAGATCTAGATTTGGAATGAGAATGAGAGGAGAGAGAAATTCCCCCCCTCTAATATAGGCCGGCCATGCCCCCTTCCCCAAGCAATTGTAAAATGTCCAATATACCCCTTGGGGCCTCTCATGAAGAAATAATTAAGGAAGGAAGCTTCTAGTCTAATCATTTAATTAATTTAATCCATCTCCTTAACTATGGGCTTTCTAAATGGGCCAAATCTAACTATTTAATTCATGTTGGTCCATGGGTCCAAACTACACTAGTTGGGTCCACTAAAATAAGTCCAAAATAATTAAATAACATCCAACAATAATTAAATAATACAACAAAAATTATTTACCATGCACAATATTTATTTAAATAGGAAATTACTAAAATACCCTTTTTCCTAAAGTGTGGTAGTGACAGGCTTCTACGCCCATTCAGGGCCTGTGCTCACTCGACTTCCACGTCTACTCAGTCTCTACGACTACTCGGCTTCCACGCCTACTCGGCTTCCACGCCTACTCAGTCTCTACGACTACTCGGCTTCCACGCCTACTCGGCTTCTATGCCTGCTCGGCTTCTATGCCTGTTCGGCTTTTATGCCTACTTGGCTTCTATGCCATGGTGACGGACATTTGGCTTCTACGCTAACCTCTTCTACACAATGGATACCTACCCACGTGGCTTTTACGCCGTGATCTTAGTAGCAACCGTACGTATTGTGTCCCCTTAGTTGGACCCACGTCACCCGCTCAGTCAAAAGATCATCTATACGTAGGCATTGGTTACTTTAACCGTTGTGTAAAAGGGTTCTGTACTTTCCACTCCTCGGTTGCTACACCAACGGAATGGTCGCTGTCACCAAAGACACTATAAATAGAGGCCCCTGTCAATGGGGAACAAGGTCAGAAAATTTGGTCAAGAATACCAACATCAGATCAAAGGTCGAAACTTTGAAAGAAGAATCGAACAAGGTCATCGAACCGGAGATCAAGAGGGAGAGATAGAGAGAGAGAGAGAAGAATACAGAGCTCAGGCAAGGAATAGGGAGCGACGACCTTTAGCATCGCGCATCCACCCTCCTTTGCAACCTCCGAAGCTGCATCCTGTCTTCCACGGCACTTCTTCAACATCGTGTAGTCCAAGGGCTAAAGTGATCAACCGCAGATCAGACACCTATAGCAATTTTTACCCAGATTAAATAAATTATACTCCCACATCCTCGCATAGGATCAAATTGTACAAGTTTGTTTGTAAACCAAAGGATGCGGGTTTCGCACAAACCCCGTCATTGAAATATACTTTCATCTCTTTCGTTTAATACCACAAACAGCAGTCTATGAAATTTTCTCCGAGAACCCAAAGGAAGCCACGTCCATCAGAAGATGTTTCATTCGGTTCTATTACGATACGACTACCAAAATATTGTATCGTCGATCTTACGACGGTCTTCTGCTATGATGCCTATCAAATGCAGAAGCGAAGCAGGCTCTCCGCGAGGCTCACGATGGGCTTTGTGATGCCCATCATCCCAGACCCAAGCTACAGGACCGTCTCCGGAGAATGGGTTACTATTGGCCGACAATGGTAGCGGGGGATATTGACTATGCAAGGAAGTGCCAAGCGTACCAAATCCATATAGGCTTTAACCACTAGCCCTCAGAATTCCTACACCCAACTGTAGCATCTTGGTCATTTGAAGCTTGCAGAATGGACATTATCGGGCCAATTAGTCCACCTTCTACTAAGGAACATCGGTTCATCTTGGATATCATCGACTACTTCTCAAAATGGGCGGAAGCTGTTCCGCTCGTTGAAGTCAAGACCTCAAACGTGATCAGCTTTGTCAAGCATTATGTCATATACCACTTCGACTTGCCACGGAGGATCATCCACGACAATGGTCCAAAGTTTGCAAGTCATGCTTTTTACCAGTTTTGTGACAATAAACTGAATCCAGAATGTAGCCTCTACTGCCTACAACCCAGCAACAAATGATCTGGCAGAAGCATTCAATAAGCCCATCATAAAGCTACTCAAGAAGTTCGTGTTATCCAATAAGCACGACTGGAATGAGAAGCTAGGTGGGTGTCATTGGGCCTACCGCACAACGGTCCGGACACCAGCTAGCAGTACGTCATTCTCCTTGGTTTACGAAAGAAAAGCGGTCCTGTGAGACTCGCCTTACTGTTTTAGTATACGTACCCGATATACGCATTTAATATATGTATAGTTTGCTTATTGTTTAATTTCTTATATATTACTTTATTCTATTTATGCATTGATTAGGTTGTTTGTGTAAATTTTCCTTAGTTGTATACTTTGGACCGTTGGTCCTTTGGTTTTTTTGGAGGGTGGCTGTGATGAATCCGGGAGAGGGCATGGATTATGATCCAATGGCTTACAATCAACCATTTTCCTATATAAGCAAACATTTCTCTTTCCTTCACTTTTCTTTTTCTTTTATTTCTCTTTCCTTCTTCGTTTCTTCTCCAGTAGAGATCAACAACCGATCTTGGCCTTAGACATGGGTAACCTTGGTAGTATTAGGCTAGAACTTGATTATAGGCAAGTACATCAACTGAAGGAACAACCATGGATCTTATTTTGATTCTTAGTATAACTTGTTCAATCACTTGATATGTTTTATTTGCTTAATACTTAGAACTTGTCTTCATGATAATTTTGATTTACTTGTATTATTGCTCATGGAGTCCGAGAACAACAAGTCAGAGAATGAAAAGTTGGCCTGAGAATGTATACAAAAAATACGCAGGAACTCTTTTCGCATAAGCGAAGTTCTAGTGAACGCACTTGTGCGTATTTCATAAATTCTTTAGAAAGTGTGACAAGATATATTGAGTACTCTGGGCGTACTTCTCTACTCCTATGTTCGTTTTATACTATGACAATTCCTTCAAAAGTACGCCAATCCTACTTGGCGCACTTTTGAAATGGATCTGCAAGTCATCAAGAATATGTGCCAATGCTTAAAAGCCAAGTGGGAGAACTTTGCAGATATAGTAGAGTTGGCACACTTTGATAAAATTTTCTTACCGACGTACTTTGTCGCTTCTCGAAAATGGCATACTTTTCTATGTGGTACACTATGTGGCATTTTTCAGAGCCGACGCACTTTGTAGCCTTTCGTATTACTTAATGACTAAGCAAAGACTTCTGACAATTCTTGAGAATTGTGTTCTAGACTGCAGTTTTGTCTCGACTGTTGTGCCATACTTAGAGACTTGTGTTTTATCTTTAGTAGACCTTCATGCGCTTGTTTGTGCACCAATGATATATTTATGCGCCATGTTCCTGGTTCCCACACTTCCATCATTATGCGCCAAGATCCTATAAGTACGCTTTAGTATGAATGTGCGACATCTTTGCTCGGTGCACTTTTGTATCAAAGTAAGCCAGAACTTTCCAGATTAGTGATTTATACGCCAAATCCATTTTTGGCCGTTTGTGCGTCAATACCCATTTGTGCGCCAAATATGTCTTTGGTCGTTTGTGCGCCAATACTCATTTGTGCGCCAATACTCGTATGTGCGCCAAGAGTGGTTTTTGACCCATTGTGCGTGGATATTATTTTTTTGCCTGATTTTATGTCCCAAACCTGAATTATTAATTTATGCGCATGCATGCCTGTATTCTCTTTAACCTGATTAACTCTTAATGATTCTCTAGTTCTCTTTTATCCTGTTATTTTAGTTAATCCTGTTTATTTTTTGAACCTGACATTCTTGATATTGATTTCCTGACATGATCTAGTAATTTTACATTATAAATAAACTCATAAATCTTGACTTGGAACTGATCTTGTATTGATAATCTTGATACTTTATTGATAATCCTGATACTGTATTGATAATTCTGATTATGTACTGATAATCCTGATACTATACTGATAATGTATTGATAATCATGATACTGTACTGATAATCATGATCATGTATTGATAATTACTCCTGATCCTGATAATTACTCCTGATAGTGGCTCGACATAGCGCACTCCTGACTTAAGAATTTCTTTAACTGTCCTGATCAAGGCTATTAGTAGCACATGTATTGCATGACCTGTATCCCCATGGTTGATTTTAATTGAACTCATCAAGTTACTGTTATGTCTTGTATCATATTTAACACAGATTCTTGAGCACAATGGTCGGGGATCCTTGATAATTGTCCAGGCTAATAACTAGAATAATAATCTAGAAAGCATCTAGAGAGATTTCTTGGCTACATGCAATCCCGGTATCCCAGCGACACCTGATGGATTTGGAACTCTCTGTCATGAGGTGCACACTTTCAGTACACCGTCGAGTTTTGCACTACTAGAAAAGATAAGAAATGAGTACACATAATAAATCTATACTATGTACCTGTTCGTCTGGATAACTCAGATGGTCTGTAGGACATGTGGTTGTAAGGAATCTCAAACTGCATATGTTAGTAACTAGGACTGTGATAACTCTAGTTAGTTAATGATAGAAAGTCTTAGGATATGATTGGCTGTGATTGCTTGATTTCCAGTCTAGTCTAGTCCCGTCATGTTTTATTTTCAAAAATTGATCCTGAGAACAATAATTGACGCCTGACTCCAGACATCTCTGTTTAATACTCCAGAGCATGTTTAATTATTATTTTTACCTGCTGTACTTATTTAAAGTTTTTTGTACTATTTCTTATTAATTTGCTTGCATGCTGGTTTTAGTTCTTAAGTTTGGCTCCCTTGTGGTACTTGTTGTTTTGGGGTCTGACCCCACTAGATTTTTAGGCCAAATTTTAGAGCAGGACCGCATGATCTCCCGTATTTTCTGCCTCAAGATGGTGAACACCATGAGCAGCCGAGAACATGAGTGTGTTTCTTCTTCATCACCCACCTGATCTTGTACACGATTACTTTTGAGGCGTTTAGCCACCGAGTTTTGGAACTAGATATTCTAGCCTGTGGACCTACATGTAAAGCATATTCTAGACTATAGCTAGAGCTGATCATGTAACATGGTACTCTTGCTAGTTTTTTATTTTGTAACTAGCTTCATGATCATCTGTGTATGTATAGTTTGGGACGTCTTACTATTATATGTTTGGTGATCATACATCTTGTAACTTATTGCTTGTTTGATATTGAGATACCTAGGATTCTTGACCCAGGATTGTCTGATGGATTATAGAGTAAACCCTCACATGTTTAGACATTCGTGACCGTATCTCGGGGTATAGAGTACTCTGGTATACATAGATGTCTTTGTCTGCCCCCGCTCTCTAGTATTCTGGTTCGGAGGCGTGATACGGTTTAAGTGGTGGCCCATACAGGTCTGAAAATTCAGAAGCGTGGGGGTTTTACCGATATTTAGATATCTCAATCATGCTACCCCTTGATCTCCTCCAAGTGTCGAACTTATATCCCTGAAATCTTGATTCAACATCTGCTTTGATCCTCGATCAATCATGTTCGTTCCTTTGATAATCCTGTATCATTTATCTTTCAGGGATATTGTTCCTGGTCCTTTTGATCATCCAGCCCGAGTTTCTCCAGTAGCAAGACAACATCCAGATACCCAGCAAACCCTTGAGGTTCAGCCTCAGCATTCCAGGGCCGGGTCCAGAACAACTCAAAATGAAGAACCTTATATCCAGCCAGTACCTCCCGTGCAACCAGTACCTGATACAGGAGGGACAATATTGTGATTATTGGTATCCTTCTAAAATTATTGGCATCTCAAGGATGTTGAGAGGACATACTCGTTCATTCAGTACAAGGGGATTTGGAAATAGGCGGACCTCATGTCAACAACTCGGCAAGCAACTTCAAGCGCCTCCAACCCTCGTATTTTTATGGCACCGAGGATGTTATTGCATCGAACGCTTGTCTTCAGGTCACTGAAGCTATTCTAGAGGCAGCAGGAGTGCCTGCAAGAGAGCAAGTGTCAGTATTTCGACTGTAGTTGCTAGACTTGGCCCGAGACTGTTGGGTACCACAAATGATTTCACTAACAATACTCGTCCATTGGGCTATCTTCAGTAAAATATTTTAGACCAGATACTTTGACGCGGTGTCGCATTATGATCTGAAACATAGGTTCAACAACTTAAAGCAAATGGATAGGACCATCGACGGTTATACGACAGAGTTCTGCAGACTTAGTCGGTTTGCTCCCACCTTGGTGGCTACCGAATTGGACAAAGCTAGGAGGTTCCAGCAGTGACTTCACCTGGAGATCATATTGGTGATGGAAAAAAATGAGTTCCAGACTTTTGATGCAGTATTATGGGCAATAATGAGGCATGAATATACCTCCCAGAGAATCGTAGATAGAACTGGAGGGCGAAAGAGGACCCAAACTTCATGAGGTTCTTACACTCAGTCTTTAGCACTAGCCCGAGCAGTTAGGACTTTAACCATTGGATCTCCGAGGAGGCCAGTTTTAAAAGCCCTAGTCCAACAAATAGTACTAACCCGACCTCAACAGCAGAGGACATTTTCTTCGACAGGGTGTTCTCATTGTGGAAAACCTGGGCACGTATTTTTTGAGTACCGTCAAGCACAAGGATTGTGAGTAGCCTGTGGGACACCAGGCCACAGAGTGGGATCTTGCCCACACAGAGCTAGTTCATGATCATCCTCCCCAGCAGGACCACAATATAGGGCTCCAGTGCTGGTTCAGCAGAACCAGGGTCAGAGGCCTTTGTTGACCCCAGCAATAGAGGCCACAACAGTATGCGCAGGCCCAAGCTTAAGTACAAGTCAGTCAAGTAGGTCCGTAGCAACGAGGATCAACACTGAGAGGACAAGTCCAGGCTATGGCACTCACCGTGGAGGAGGAGCTCACTTCAGGTGAGCTGGTGGCAGGTACCATTCTCGTCAACTCTTATTCAGATTCTGTATTATTTGACTCTGGTGCATCATATTTCTTTATGTCTACACGATTTGTGATACGAGTTGGATTAAAACTTGAATCCTTGTCAGTAAGACTCAATATACTTACCGGTAACAGTATCGTGGCAGTCGATAGAGTTTATACCTCATGTCAGGTAGTAGTGTGCGGGCCAGAATTGTCTGCTAGACTGATAGAATTTTCTTTGGGAGATTATGACATTGTCCTATGAATGGATTGGTTGAGTGCCCGATATGTGACGATAGATTTTCATAATGGCAAGGTCATCTTTCATATTCTCCGAGAAGAAGAATTCTCATTTTCTAGAGGAGATACGGAGTCTTTGTCAGCAATCATGAGAATGGAAGTAGCAGAAGTAGTACAATTCCCCAGAGTGGTCAGTGAGTTTCCAGATGTGTTCCCAGAAGAACTTCCAAGCATGCCACCAAAAAAAGATATTGAGTTTACCATTGATCTACTTCTAGGAACAACACCAGTGTCAGAGGGAGTCTACAAGATGGCACCATCAGAATTGGAATTCTTGTACCAAATGATTGAAGAATTGAGAACCAAGTGATTCATTTGTACTAATGGATCTCCTTGGGGAGCTCCAATGCTACTAGTAAAAAAGAAGGATGAAACGTCATGATTGTGTGTTGATTATCGTACCCTCAATGTGGTAACCATTAAGAACAAGTATCCCTTGCCAAGGATATGTTGGCCCATCTGGTCATGGTCAAACCAATTTTAATAATTGATCCAAACTACGAGTCGATACATTGCAACGCTGATGGATTTGAGAATAATATGTCGCATCACTTCGCCACTGCTATGACTACAGATGATTGTGTTCGGGTTCTTTTTATGTTTGTTATGTAATTTTTATTTTCTTGAGTCTAAGGACTTATGTGAGTCGGAACAAAAATTTGACATTTAGATTGAACCTTTATCCAAAAGCACACTCAAACATAAGCCTACCTAAATCAAAAATTTTGTTTGGATTCGAGCCTAAACCCAAACTCACTCAAACTCAAAGTCAAAATAGTTTGAAAAAGAACAACCGAACTCGGGGCGAGTTCAAACCGAACTCGATACGAGTTCTGCCCGAACTCGGACCGAACTCGGTTACTCAAAACCGTTTTCCTAGTCAGACTCATCTTCTAAAGATAAGGCTCCCAATGTTCAAAATTTTGAATGTTATGCATCTGAACTCGGCCCGAACTCTGTCTACAAAAATTCTATAAATAGAGAAGAACTTTCTTATTTCTAAAACAATAACTCAATCATTCTTCTTCTTCTCTATTCCTAAAAGGAGCCGTATCCTTATCAAATCTCAAGACAACTCTCTTTTCTTCTAAGTGCCCAAGTGTCATTCCGATTAGAAGTTGAGTCGAGTTGTACAAGCTTGGTTAGAAAGCTGTTTTTTAATTCATGTTTGAAGTCTTTGAGCTCTTCGGATCAAAAGCTCGTGTTGTAAGAAGTTGGCGTACTTTTTGGATCAAATGTGCGTGTATACCCTATTTCAAAAATAGTAGATTAATACCGAGAAAGAGTTCTCAGGCTTATTCTAAACTTTACTTATACTCTGCTTATTCTCTTTCAAATATCTGTTATCGCAGTTTATAAGTTAGGCTAACACTTAGAATTTTTAATTAGTGATTATTTTTCGCTGCACACACACTTACTCTATTCACCCCCCTCTAGAGTTGCTACACGATCCTATAATTGGTATCAGAGAACGGATCTCTTGATAAAGGATTAACATCCTAAAGTAGATCTATGGCAACTGCACGACCAATTTACACCAAAAATGGTGAAGGCCAATCCATAGATGATTCTCCACTATTTAACGGAACAAATTATACTTATTGTAAGACATGGATGAGTTTTTATTTAAAATCACTTGGTTTTGACGTTTGGACCAATATTATTGAGGGTTATAGAAAGACTACCATCATTTTTTCTCTTACTTCCAATTTAGTTAATAAACCCTATTATGATGTAAAACCCCCTTCCTAGAAAATCGTATATACCCTTTTATTTATTTATTATTAATTAAATTGTAGTAATTAGGTCCAAATAGGAGAAATAGATTTTTAATAATTTTTATGTTAGGTGTTCGGGCACTTAGAGGACTTGTGGGACCATCAGGAATTTTTTCGGAATTTATTCCATGTAGGAGACCCCTTGAGCAGTTGCTAGCCTAGCGATGTGCAATACCCTATTCTATAAATTTTCTTATGTGTGAAAAAATATATATATATATATATATATATATAAACAAATATATATGTATATATATTTTAATAAAAGAAAGAAAGAAAAGAAAGAAAGAATTAAATAGGTTAATAGAATAATATAATAATAATAATAATAACTTAGTAATACTAATAGTATTATACTATTAGCTTCTTAGGAATTTCCATTCACATGCAGCCATTAGTCCCCGCCCATGTACTTCCCACACAGACCAATTCTTAGCAACATTAGTCCACGCCCACTTTTGATTTCAGCAAACCCGCCGACCCTTCAAAACCCGCGGACCATTAATCAACCCCCTCTCTTCTAATATATATATATATCATATATATATATATATGATTAGCTCTCCAAAACCCTATCCTTAAACTCCAGACTTCCCCTTCCCATCTAGAGCCGTCACCGCAGCCAGAGAAGCCTCCCCAAGCCATCCAACCATCCCGTCGACGCCGGCATCTCGAACTGCAGTCTCCCACTCGAGGCACCTTCGCTCCGGCGTCATTTTCCGTTGACTCGCTCGACCAAACGCAGATCCGTTTTGATAGGTATGATCTTCCCTTAACCCTCTCAAATATTTGTTTTATAGTCAACCTCGGAAAACGTGTGCCCCTAGGTGAAAAACAGCGCCCAAGTCAGCGTGAGCAGACAGAATTCTGCAATCGCAGAAACTTGCGATGACCACCTATATTGTCGAGTTCGTATCTCCCACCACAGAGATCCGAATTTGCCGATTCTTTTTTATACCTGTAGATTACATGACCTAGTTTAATTTCTGTATTATAACTTTGTGCTATTAGTTGCTGTGGACCAAATTGTAGTCGTCACAAAATTGCGCGCACCCACTTTTTCCGGTTTTCTAAAAGTGGGAGATCGGAGCGCGCCCCGCCAAACGGGACCGCCCTGCCTTGTGCCAAGTGTACCGAATGGTGCATGCAGCATAATCGGACACGTAAAAATTTGTGGGGACTGATTTGGACGCGTGTGCGCGCCGGAATCAGGCCGTATCCGCGAACACATTCCGTGTCGCCACTTTTGTGGAACTCGCGAGTATTTTGTGCACGCTTGTCAGATTGCGACGAAACTTACGCTACTGGACTCGTGGTAACACGCTGGTCCTGTGACCCAATTTTCACGCCTTTCTGAGACGGTTGACCAGATCGCCAATTGGCGGGCCCCATAGTTGACTTTTTGGACCAAATTATGTTCGGCTCATCGGAATTCAAATTTGGACATACCGTTGGGATTGTATTGACATTTAGAGTTGTTTGACCCATAGTTTGTCCCATTTAGAGACTGTTACCCTTGGCATGCTTTTCGGTGCAAAGTGGGCCCACCTATGGAATCCGCTTTGGCCCAAAAATGACCTTTTTGCCCCTGTGTCCAAATTGGACGTAAGGACAGGCATTTCCAGCTATTTGACATCTTCTGAGACTGTTGGTGATGTTTATTACAGCTTTTGGAGTAGTCCCTACCGGATCCACCGATACCAGGACGACAGTTGATATTCAACCATCAAGCAAGTGTACCTTGCCAAACTCTGCAGCTTAGTTATCTATTTTCCTTGCTTTATATATATTGCTGTGCATGCTCAACCTAGGACCGTGTGACGTACTTAGCGTCTGATTATCAGTCGGGTGCCGACACTGTACGCAGTGTTGTGTACGGTCATCTAGAGATGGACATCCGTGACACTTTATATTCTCGTACTTGTCTTATCAAGTACCATATGACCCAGGACACTTGACACTATTCATGAGACAGGATTTTCTCGAGATATTCGTGGTGATTCTGTATAGGATACAGGACTTGACATAGATTTTATATTCTATATACATTATGACTTGTTGCATTTAGCTATGATCGCGCTTGACATGGACATGAGACGTTATGGACATGATATGCGTGGTTACATTGGGTGGGGAGAGACACACAGGCTACAGGCTGATTATATATATAAAACATAGTAAACACATAGTAAAACACATAGTTATTGCTGCTACCGGCTCCCAGACACGGAGCTTGTAGTGGTCTCAGCCTGAGTATTCGTGCTGCTCTCACTTGCATTTCACTTAGATGGTTACATATTTACCCCATTGTTTCATTTAGTTATTTATTTGCTGCACTGTTTATTTATTTATTGGCATGAGATTTCTTGTACCTTGCTATGTCCCCTGAGGACCTGGATCCGGATTTTGTCCCCAGATTTTGCAGACGAGGTTTATCCCGAGGTTTACGGGACCGCAGCTGGAGGAGCTGATCCAGGAGCTGTACCACCATCCGAGGACGAGGTCTTAGCTGAAGACTTCTCTTGAGCATCCATGTTTATGCTCAGCTTTTATTATTTATTTCAGTCTTTTCTTTCTGTTCTGTGGAACCATTGTACTAGATATTTATCGGGTTGTTCCCCGAAGTACTTTGTGAGACTTGCTGATGATTTATATTTCTTATTTATTCTGTGGATCATATTTTATATCTTGTGTGGATGAGATTAGTTGTGCCATGATTGTCGTAGACTTGTTTTACAGCTTAAGTATGCCCTGATGGATCCATTATATTGAGTTGGTCCATCGGTGCGTACTGCTGGCCATTGCCACGTGTTTAGTCCTACGGTATTTTGGGACTGGGGCGTGACATAGTTTTTGTGGTGGCCCATGCAGGTCTACGACTAAATTGTTCGGTTTCGACTTAGGGACCGAGCAAGCCTGCCACTAGGATTAGAGTATAGGATCTCATCCACACTGACTATGACTCATCCTCCTTCCAATTCATTCCATTCGGATAAATTGCATCCTGCTTGATTCATGTGCTTCCCTATTAGTTTCTTGAGTATAGCCTCTCTTAGAATATATAAGTTCATGTTGTTAGATGATAAGTAAGGTAACCTTCCTATTAAGAGTACCACTAGAGTGTTGACACCCCACTAAGTTTAGATTATCGAGCGAACCCTAGAATTCTTTATCCCTAGAATTGGTTTACCATTACCCCCTGATGTATTATGAGGACTTAAGAGTAGTATAGACACTACTAGAGTTAGTTAGAAGGTTACCATAATGTTTGCCCCTAGCATTGAGGAACCCATAGAAACAAAAAACTTAATGTTTGGACTGAACCTAACCTTCATAGTTAGATGATATTGGAACTATAAACTTATATCATTGTCTTGTTATTAGTAGACAGCACCCTAGGAAGCCTAGAGGAATGTAATCAACACTTCTCCCTTGATCATACCCCGAATATAGCAACTAACACCCCACTCCCCTTAGAGAACCATGATGCTATCTAGAGCCCTCTATCTATATTTTATATATTGTTTCCCTGCGACCATAGCGCTCGCTATTTTGCGACGGCTAATTACGTTTCTTCTCTTCATCTTTCAACTCGTGCCACCTGACACTTCTGATAGTAGGCCAAGTAATTTTATTCCTTGTTAAGGACCCATAGTTTGCTAGGGTTATAACTGTAGTCTTGAATTTGAAAATTGGTGCCTAGTAGTTAGAGTTGATAAGTTTGAGTTAATCTTGTAGATGGTGACCCGATGATTATCCCTTAGCATTAAATCGCGTAAGTTGTACCCCCACCTCGATACAAGTTACCTTCCCTTTCCCTTGAGACTAGTAACCTGTCCATTTTCGCTATCGACACATGACCTATGAGCACTATGATTAAGACTTAAGATGACCATTACTTACGTGATACCATAGGAGACCCTAATAAGAGTTTCCGTTTTATTTGCATATGCAAGGTTATTGTGTAGGACCCTCTTAAGACTGTCACCGTATTAGTTTAAATTCTTATAAGTTGGGTAGTATACCTCACCACCTAGTATCATATAGCCCTTGTGATCCATTGATGAAGTGTAACTGAATGGCATTAATTGTATGCTAGCATAAGATGATAGGGTTTATTCAGACTATAGAACTTAGAGGCTCACACCCCTACTTTGTCGACTATCGGCTTAGACAAGGAATTAATATGATAACTGTAGAGATTATAGAGTCTTTTGTTATTGTGCTTATTTTGTGTTGTTTTGTGAACTTGAATTAAGTCGTACCTCCTTTCATCATCATCTAGCATACTTCCCTTTTTGTTGTACTACCTTGACTTATGCTGCTAATATAGCCTAGTTTTGCAAGCTTATTCTTTATCGAGCTTGTTCATGACATATGTATTAGTGGACTGGTACATTAATACAATTGTCTATTCAGAATCAGTGTATTACGGTCTGATCAACCTTAGTGCATTTTGGTTCGCTCTTCGCACGACTACTTTACGTGGATTGAGATATAGTTGACTAGTATACTTGCCCTCTAGATATGTCTGAGCATATCGTATCAGTTACGTAACTGTACTAATACGAGCATGCGAACAAAGGTTTACCAGAATAGGATTTCAATCCACAACAACTTGACCATTTCCATTTGAATTCTTAAACGCCTTGATCCCGATACTTCTGTTCTATTACCTCACCCTTGAACTCTTTATTTTTGATCTTCGTCTTCCCTTATTTCGGAATGACGAAACCTCGTGCTGGGTATAAGTTTGATATATAGACAGTACTAGATATACCCCACAGGCCGGTCGTATTGTCGATGACCCTTTTATATATGATTTAGGAAATATCATAGGTGATATGTTTGGTGTTAAAGACTTGAGGATTCAATAACATGATTAAATGAGTTGGGGCATAGATTTATTAGATGAATAGTCTTAGATAATAGATGGGTAAATTCTAAGTTGGGTAGAGACCGTAATGCACACTTGAAAAGAAATTCTTAGACTATAATCAAGTGAAACTTGACAGAGAGAGCCCTACTCTAATTTAATTTCGAGGACAAAATTTTTATAAGTTGGGTAGAATGTAAAACCCCCTTCCTAAAAAATCGTATATACCCTTTTATTTATTTATTATTAATTAAATTATAGTAATTAGGTCCAAATAGGAGAAATAGATTTTTAATAATTTTTATGTTAGGTGTTCGGGCACTTAGAGGACTTGTGGGACCATCAGGAATTTTTTCGGAATTTATTCCATGTAGGAGACCCCTTGAGCAGTTGCTAGCCTAGCGATGTGCAATACCCTATTCTATAAATTTTCTTATGTGTGAAAATATATATATATATATATATATATATATAAACAAATATATATGTATATATATTTTAATAAAAGAAAGAAAGAAAAGAAAGAAAGAATTAAATAGGTTAATAGAATAATATAATAATAATAATAATAACTTAGTAATACTAATAGTATTATACTATTAGCTTCTTAGGAATTTCCATTCACATGCAGCCATTAGTCCCCGCCCATGTACTTCCCACACAGACCAATTCTTAGCAACATTAGTCCACGCCCACTTTTGATTTCAGCAAACCCGCCGACCCTTCAAAACCCGCGGACCATTAATCAACCCCCTCTCTTCTAATATATATATATATCATATATATATATATATGATTAGCTCTCCAAAACCCTAACCTTAAACTCCAGACTTCCCCTTCCCATCTAGAGCCGTCACCGCAGCCAGAGAAGCCTCCCCAAGCCATCCAACCATCCCGTCGACGCCGGCATCGCGAACTGCAGTCTCCCACTCGAGGCACCTTCGCTCCGGCGTCATTTTCCGTTGACTCGCTCGACCAAACGCAGATCCATTTTCATAGGTATGATCTTCCCTTAACCCTCTCAAATATTTGTTTTATAGTCAACCTCGGAAAATGTGTGCCCCTAGGTGAAAAACAGCGCCCAAATCAGCGTGAGCAGACAGAATTCTGCAATCGCAGAAACTTGCGATGACCACCTATATTGTCGAGTTCGTATCTCCCACCACAGAGATCCGAATTTGCCGATTCTTTTTTATACCTGTAGATTACATGACCTAGTTTAATTTCTGTATTATAACTTTGTGCTATTAGTTGCTGTGGACCAAATTATAGTCGTCACAAAATTGCGCGTACCCACTTTTTCCGGTTTTCTAAAAGTGGGAGATCGGAGCGCGCCCCGCCAAACGGGACCGCCCCGTGTCACGACCCGCACCCGAAAAATCGGGCATGAGTCGTGGGTACGTCCAGCCTACGCCGCAGCATCGGCGGTAGAACGCTGTCTAGGTCAACTATCTAGATAATAAATCTCACACAAAAAAAATCGGCCATGACCTCTCCAAAAGGAGGGCAACCACACAATCAAAATATAAACCTGTAAGATCTCAACTCCAAACGGAGGAGCAATATCAAATGATAATCATAATATACACAATCACGAATCTAAGCACGATAAGATAACACAGAGATCTAACAACTATAAAGTCTAACCACCACCAACTACTACAACAACCACAACAATAATAATAATACAGCAATATCCAAAATAATATACAATACAAGGTCTCAATCCAAAACCGGAGACAAATCCGGTACTAAGAGCTAATAAAAACAACAACAAAGTCCTAGTGATCCCGGCTACCAACCCGGAAATCACCCCTAAACTAGAGGGTCCCTGTCTGCACCATCGACAGGCTCAGGTCCATAAAACGTCGGACACCAATCCTCCGGATGCTCTGAAAAATATGTCCACTCAGGACTGGAGCAAGTACATCTCTAACAGCAGTTCCATTTAAATGATAAAAAACTATAAAACAGTTATAGCAAGTAGCAAGAAGAATGAAATAAAGTATGGAACAAGAAATATACATATGTCACTGGTGCATAAGGTAAAGATGCATGGATATCAGAGCAAAATAGTAATAACTGCAAGATACAGGAAATCTAAGCTAAGATCAAGTCCGTGCACATGAACGTGTAGTGAGTCCAGCATGAAAAACATGTAGTGAGTCAAGTCCAGAAACATGTAAGTGAGACAAGTCAAGAAATGCATGAGAGTCCAGACTATAAAGAATGAACTCGGTGTCTTTGAAATACTTGTTTCGACATGTAAACGGCTAGGGGTAAGTACGGCTCACCGCGCACTGGGTGCGCGGCTGCTATCATTCCAGATTAGACCAGAGGGAGTGATTCCTGATGATGCCAGATAGGAATGTTTACATGTCTACTCGAGTATTTCCCCGCCCCGACTAATACAAGTGGATCCAAGACCCGACACGCAAATCAAGATGAGTCCAGCCTGAACATGAATGATGCCTGTAGTGATGCCTGTAGGTGATGCCAGTAGTGATTCCAGAATAGAGGCCAGAAACATGAAATATACGTGTCGCAAGTAAATGAATCCAGAAATATCAATCAGTGTCCCGTGTTATGCCAGAATAATCAGATGATACTATACTAGAAGCTGAATCATAATAATCATCAAATAATGAAAACTATCAGAGAATGTACTCGCCTGACGTCCTGAGCAACTGGCGATCCGAACTGGTGTCGCAAGGACCTAATACAAAAAGCAAGGTTAAACAGGGTTCTAATGAGTTAAACAGATATAAAATAACTAAAAATAGGTTTCTAGGGTCGTTCTAGGTCAAACGGGTCAAACCGGTGAAATCTGGGTCAAAAAGTCAACTCTGGGTCCAAAAAGTCAACTCTAGGTCAAAACTAGGTCAAAAGTTGACTTTGGCGGTCAACCGAGTCAACTACGGTCAAGTCTGGGTCAAACTAGGGTGCTCCTGAAATTCTAGGTCAAACCGAGGTCATTAAGCTAGAAAACTCTCAAACTCGCCTCTTTGAGATACCGGGATACCCTCGGTATCCGATACCTCAACCTAGGCTACACACCCCGCCTAAACCCGCTAAAACCTATGCTAGCACGCGTAAATATATACACATAAGCATATAAAAATTACTCCAATACTATTCCTAGGCTATTGCTCAAAAACCCCGCTCGAAACCCAATACCTTGGTTATCTTAAGGTATTGAAATACCTTGGTATCTCAAGATATTGAGGTTTCGCTCTAAAACCCCTCTAACTAGCTATCTAGCTATTGAATATATACCTAGTTATTAATCTAGGCTAGATAATATATATATCTATCATATTTATATATATCTAAGCATATATGTACCTGTGTATATATTTATCCACACACATATACACAATACCCTTTACCTTACCCATACACCTATATATATGACTATACTATCTAGATATCTCTAGGTATTGATATAACTATATGTATATAGGTATCTATATCTTAGATAGATATATCTAAGTATCTAGCTATCTACCTATCTAGTATCTAGAAACCTAACTATCTATCTATCAATTACCTATCTATCTATCTAATTATCCATCTACCTATCTAAGAATCTATTTATCTAACTATCTATGTATCTATTTAACTATTTACCTTGTTATCTATCTATCTAAATATCTATCTACTACCTATTTACCTATCAATCAACCATCTATCTATTTATCTATCTAACATATACCTATTTATCTAACAAATCTATTTATGTATCTAAATGTCTAACTATCTACCTATCTCTCTAACTATCTATGAATCTATCTATCTATCCAAGTATCTATCAATCTATCTATCTACTTATATATATATCAATCTATCTTCTCCCTCACTAGCCCTCACTAACACGCTGCTGCTGCTCTTGCTCCGCACCTTGCTGCTGCTCGCTGCTGCAAATTGCTGCTGTGGCTGCTATGCTGCTGCTGCTGCTGCTTCCTGCTGCTGCTGCATTGCTGTGCAGTGCGCAGCGCACTGCACGCTGCTGCTGCTGCTGTGCAGGTCCAGTCCCCCCCTCTCTTCTCTCATACACCCACACACACACTCCTATATATACACACACATATATATATATATATATATATATATATATATATATATATATATATATATATATATATATATATATATATATATATACACACAAGCTCCTATATATATACATACACACACTAATATATCTACTAACACACAAAAACACTCAAACACATATCAACACACACACACATATAATTATATACATATATCTATATATATGTATAAACACCCATATATCTATATATATGTATATACACACTAATAGCTCTATATATATACTACTAGATACCTATATATATATATACACTTATCTCTATTCTAACACACTCACTAACACACACACCTACACACTCACAAACACACTAATACACACACTCACACACAAATATATACATAGCTATAAATATGTATAAACACACATATTAATATATATATACACACATATAAATATATATATATATACATATCAATACACACACACACTCTAAGATATATATATACACACACACATTCAAATATATATATACATATACACACAAGCACACTTACACATATACATATATATATATATACACATAGACATATACACCCACAAGCACATAGATATAAATACACACACCCATATATATAAATATATATACATATATACAAATACATATAAATATATACATATATATGTACACATATAAATATATATATATATAAAGACACACACACAACCACAACACAACACAACACTCAAACCACACACCCCACTCACGCCCAACGACCCCGACACTCACCAACGCCTATAAATATATAAAATATAGCTCGAAAACTCTAGCACACACTCTCCGATACTAACCCAACGTGCGCACAAGCCCGAAACGAGGAAACCAAGTCGAAATGGCCGTTCGGTCATTTCGACGAACACGTGGTGCGCGGCTCGGAAAATCTCCTGAAACGCACACCAAACGAACTCAGAATCGGCCTAAAATTTACCCACGCGCTCTACACGATGTCTAGATCCTAGAAAATGTGCTCCCGCGTCGATTCTAGGTCCGTGGCGGAAACGCACACGCACTTAGAATCGGCGACGACGAAAAGCCCCAAATTCGCCCGAAACGCCCGTTTCTCCGCGACACGACTTCCCGTGTCCAAACGGAGACACGCTCTCACCCTCACGACTCCCGACAACGTCTACCTAGGTCCGTCTAACCTAGGGCATCACCCAAAATTGGGCCAAATTCGGATTCCACCCGAAATCGACACAAAACCTAATGTCAAAGTCTCTAAACTCACCCAAACTAGTTCCAACTTCCTCCTACGGGTAGGGTTAGGGTCTAGGAAGGTTCTACAACACTAATTACACTACACAAAAATAATTAGGAAGGGGAAAGTTAGGTTTTACCTCTTGGGAGTTGGAATCCCAAGGCCAAAGTCTCACAACCCCTAGAAATCACCTCCCTCAAGCTCCAAGCCACCAACTCTAGCTCCCACACTAGATCTAAGCTCCTCACACCTAGGTTAGGGAAAATGCAAGGTTAGGGTTAGCTTAGAGAAGAAGGAATGGAAGAAAGAAGAAGAAAAGTGGAAGAAAACTTACTTTGGAGGAAGAAGGAAGAAGAAGGGAGAAGTGGAGAAGAAGAAATGAAGAAGAAGAAGTGGAATGAAGAGGAAAAGGAAGTGGGGAGCTGCTCCTGCTGGAATGCACGGTCTGGGAAGGGTTTGGGGCTGGCCACTTGCTACATAAAGGGTTACACTAAGTTCCACTTTCCCAAAACGCCCCTACTCACTCGGTTTTGGGTTCCGGGTTCCAAAATCACTCAAACTAGTTCCAAATCTCTCCCACTAACCTCCTAAAAATAAAATAAATATTCTAAGCCCTAAAATAATTCTCACAAGGGTGTGGGCTGGGTCGGACATGGGTCCACTAGGGTCTGACATGGGTCCAGGCTAGCCAAAATCCTAAAATAAACAATATAAAAATAATACAATCAATAATTAATTATAAATACAATTAATTAAAAATAATGCACAATTAACTAAATTAAAAATAAAAAAAATACCCGGCTCTGGAAATGGGGTGGTGACACCCCGCCTTGTGCCAAGTGTACCGAATGGTGCACGCAGCATAATCGGACACGTAAAAATTTGTGGGGACTGATTTGGACGCGTGTGCGCGCCGGAATCAGGCCGTATCCGCGAACACATTCCGTGTCGCCACTTTTGTGGAACTCGCGAGTATTTTGTGCACGCTTGTCAGATTGTGACAAAACTTGCGCTACTGGACTCGTGGTAACACGCTGGTCCTGTGACCCAATTTTCACGCCTTTCTGAGACGGTTGACCAGATCGCCAATTGGCGGGCCCCACAGTTGACTTTTTGGACCAAATTATGTTCGGCTCATCGGAATCCAAATTTGGACATACCGTTGGGATCGTATTGACATTTAGAGTTGTTTGATCCATAGTTTGTCCCATTTAGAGACTGTTACCCTCGGCACGCTTTTCGGTGCAAAGTGGGCCCACCTATGGAATCCGCTTTGGCCCAAAAATGACCTTTTTGCCCCTGTGTCCAAATTGGACGTAAGGACAGGCATTTCCAGCTATTTGACATCTTCTGAGACTGTTGGTGATGTTTATTACAGCTTTTGGAGTAGTCCCTACCGGATCCACCGATACCAGGACGACAGTTGATATTCAACCATCAGGCAAGTGTACCTTGCCAAACTCTGCAGCTTAGTTATCTATTTTCCTTGCTTTATATATATTGCTGTGCATGCTCAACCTAGGACCGTGTGACGTACTTAGCGTCTGATTATCAGTCGGGTGCCGACACTGTACGCAGTGTTGGGTACGGTCATCTAGAGATGGACATCCGTGACACTTTATATTCTCGTACTTGTCTTATCAAGTACCATATGACCCAGGACACTTGACACTATTCATGAGACAGGATTTTCCCGAGATATTCGTGGTAATTCTGTATAGGATACAGGACTTGACATAGATTTTATATTCTATATACATTATGACTTGTTGCATTTAGCTATGATCGCGCTTGACATGGACATGAGACGTTATGGACATGATATGCGTGGTTACATTGGGTGGGGAGAGACACACAGGCTACAGGCTGATTATATATATAAAACATAGTAAACACATAGTTATTGCTGCTACCGGCTCCCAGACACAGAGCTTGTAGTGGTCTCAGCCTGAGTATTCGTGCTGCTCTCACTTGCATTTCACTTAGATGGTTACATATTTACCCCATTGTTTCATTTAGTTATTTATTTGCTGCACTGTTTATTTATTTATTGGCATGAGCTTTCTTGTACCTTGCTATGTCCCCTGAGGACCTGGATCCGGATTTTGTCTCCAGATTTTGCAGACGAGGTTTATCCCGAGGTTTACGGGACCGCAGCTGGAGGAGCTGATCCAGGAGCTGTACCACCATCCGAGGACGAGGTCTTAGCTGAAGACTTCTCTTGAGCATCCATGTTTATGCTCAGCTTTTATTATTTATTTCAGTCTTTTCTTTCTGGTCTGTGGAACCATTGTACTAGATATTTATCGGGTTGTTCCCCGAAGTACTTTGTGAGACTTGCTGATGATTTACATTCCTTATTTATTCTGTGGATTATATTTTATATCTTGTGTGGATGAGATTAGTTGTGCCATGATTGTCGTAGACTTGTTTTACAGCTTAAGTATGTCCTGATGGATCCATTATATTGAGTTGGTCCATCGGTGCGTACTGCTGGCCATTGCCACGTGTCTAGTCCCACGGTATTTTGGGACTGGGGCGTGACATATGATTACACGGAAGAAGAGAAGAGGCTAGCTACTCTTGATGTAAAAGCAATAAATGTTCTTTACTAAGTTTTAGACAATAATAAATTCAATCGCATTTCTTCTTATGCAACCTCATATAAAATCTGGAAACTTCTTGAAGCCACTCATGAGTACAGGCACAAAGAAGAAGCTAGCGACATGGAAGAAGAAGAAGAAAGCGCATACACAAGAATTTGGCACTAAAGTAAAGCCAGCGACTTAGACAATGATCAATCACAAGACACTGCAAATATTTGTCTAATGTCTTTCGATCAGGTATCTACGAACCCCCTATATGATGATTTTATATTTGATGAACTAGGTGATGCCTTTAGTGACCTTCTAGATAATCACAAAATACTGCTTGATAAATACAAAAACTAGAAGAAGGAACTCAAGGCACACAAACTTGATATTGATAGATTTTCCACACTCCTAGATGATATCAGAAAGACACAATCCGCAAGTGATTCAGATGAATTAGCATCAGTTAGATTGAACTTAAATGAAGTACTTCTTAGAAATGAGCAACATGACGAGGATTATATCAAGCTCAAAGAAGATTATAAATAGAGAAGAAAAAGAGTAGTAATACACTTGTTAGAATTAATGCTTTAACTGCTAGATATACTGAGTTATACGATACTTCCAAAAACTTAAAAATTAGATTAGGAAAACAGCCTGTACAGACTGCTCACAATCTAACACGTGTCACTCAAGGCCCAAGAACACCCCCCAAACACAGCCCAAGAAGGCCAAACCTTCTAATCATGCATTATATTACAAGTATCCACGTCAATCACAGCATACTGCCTCACATATACATCATGCATCTGCACCTAGTATCAACACATATGCTATATGTCATTATTGTTTTACTAAAGGACACATATCACGATAATGTAGAATTAGAAAATTAGTTGATATGCATGTATATATTTGGGTTCCAAAAACTAACATATCAGGACCCTCAAGAAAGTGGGTACCAAAGGTTAAATCTTTAACTTTCGTTGTAGGTGGACCTTTTCTCTCACACTAGAAGCAAATGGATTCTCGATAGCAGTTGCTTACGTCATATGACCGGTGATGCAAATCTATTTTTCACTCTATCGATGAAGAAAGAAGAATATGTCTCCTTCGACAATAATCTAAAAGGACATATTATAGGTAATGGTAATATAGGTATTCATCTTTTCCCTGTTATTAAAGATGTATGTTTGGTAACAGAATTTAAACATAACCTACTTAGCATTAGTCAATTGGCTGACCATGATTATGGCATTAATTTTGTGAATGACAAATGTTCTATTTATGATAGATCCACTGGTAAGATAACTTATGAGGGAATAAGAGAAGATAATATATATATGTTTCCTATCTCTCGAAAAATACTAACAATACAGGAAGATGCTTATACGCAACCAAAGATGAAAGCTGGTTGTTGCATATGCACTTTGGACATGCAAATATGGACACTATAGCCAGACTATCTTCAAACAAATTGGTAATAGGTTTACCTTAAATTAATTTTAAGAAAGATATGGTCTGTGCAGAGTGTTAAACAACAAGGCAACAAGATCTTCTTTTAAATCAATAAACGTTGTAAGTACTTCTAGACCTCTTCAACTCTTACATATAGATTTGTTTGGACCTAGCAGAGTTACCAGTCTTGGTGGAAAGCTTTATGCCTATCTTATTGTTGATAACTTTTCTAGATATACTTGGATTTATTTTTTAGCAAATAAAAATGAGGCTTTTTCAGAATTTGTTACTTTTTTTAAAAAGATATAAAACGAAAAAGGATTTATGATTACTCGTATCTGAAGTGATCATGGAGGCGAATTCAAAAATTCTAATTTCAAAACCTTTTTTGATTCAAATGGATTTGTGCATGAATTTTTCTGTCCTGGAACTCCTCAACAAAATGATGTTGTGGAGCGGAAGAATAGAACTCTTGACGATAAGTCTAGAGTCATGTTAAATTATTATAACCTTTCGAAATATTTTTGGGCAGAGGCTGTCAATACAGCATGTCATGTTTTGAATATGGTTCTTATTCGACCTATATCGAAGAAGACTCCCTATGAGCTTTGGTTTAATAGAATTTCTACTATTAGTTATTTCAAAGTATTTGGCTGCAAATGTTTTATCTTGAATACTAAGGATAACTTAGGTAAATTTGATTCTAAGGCTGATGAAGGTATTTTTCTTGGTTATACTGCAAAAAGTAAAGGTTTAAGAGTTTTTAATAAAAAGTCATTGACTATTGAAGAATCGATTAATGTTACTTTTGATGAGCTAAACAGTCGAGTAGCAAGTGATAGTGATGATAAAGATATCAGGATAACCTCCAACAAGACCCCTGAAGATGAAACTGGAACAATTTATCTAGAAAGCTTACATAAAAGTTTGAAATTCTCAACCAACTATCCAAAGAACTTGGTAATTTATGAGGTATCGAAAGGTGTAAGTACTCGCTCTACAAATAGAGATTTTATTGCAAATATTACTTTTATTTCTCAAGTATAACCTAAAAATGTTTAAGAATTTTTTGATGATAGATTTTGGATTTCTGTAATACAAGAGGAACTCAACCAATTTGAACGAAATCATGTTTGAAAACTCATTCCCAGACCTAATGATTATCCAGTCATTGGTACCAAATGGGTTTTTCGAAATAAACTTAATGAGGATGGTATAGTCACTCGTAACAAAGCAAGTCTCGTAGCTCAAGGTTATAATCAAGAAGAATGTATTGACTACGATGAGACATATGCTCCTGTCGCGAATATAGAATCTATCTGCATGCTTTGTGCTTTTGCAAGTTTTTACAATTTTAAATTATTTCAAATGGACGTCAATAGTACTTTTTTTTAAATTGTATTATAAAAGAGGAAGTTTTTTGTTGAACAACCTCCTGATTTTGAAAATTTTAAATTTTCTAATCATGTTTTCAAGATTAGAAAGGCTCTATATGGACTCAAACAAGCCCCTCGTGCTTGGTATGAGCGTCTTAGCTCATTCCCACTTGAAAATAATTTTTCTAAAGGGAAAGTTGATACTACCTTATTTATAAAATCTGATGATGACAATCTATTATTAGTGCAAATTTACGTAGATGATATTATTTTTGGATCTTCTAATGAGATGTTATGTAACAAGTTTTCTAAGTGTATGCGGAAGGAATTCAAAATAAGCATGATGGGAGAACTTACCTTCTTCCTCGTATTACAAATCAAGCAGAATTCTCAGGGAATATTAATCAATCAAACGAAGTACACAAACGATTTGCTACAGAAGTTCGATATGGACAATGCAAAATCTATTGGAACTCTAATGGCAACATCAACTAAACTTGATCTTGATGAGAATTTCAAACCAACAGATCTATGTAAGTATCAAGGTATGATTGGTAGTCTCTTATATTTAACTGGTAGTCGTCTATATATTATATTTTATGTATGTCTATGTGTTATATATCATGCTAACCCTAAGAAATCACATGTATGTGCAGTTAAGCGTATCCTTAGATACTTTAAAGGTACTCAGATTGCAGGCTTATGGTATCCCAAAACCATATTCTTTGACCTTGTTGGTTATTCGGATGCTGATTTTGCTAGATGCAAGGTCGATCGTAAGAGTACTAGCGATACTTGTCATGTCTTGGGAAAGTATCTGGTCTCTTGTTTTTCTAAGAAATAAAAGTCTGTTGCATTATCAACTAATGAGGCTGAGTATATTGTCGTAGGACGTTGTTGTACACAAATTTTGTGGATGAGAAAAACTTTAGAAGACTATAATTTATCCTTTAAAAATATTCCCATCTTTTGTGATAATACTAGCACTGCAAAATCTCACTAAGAATCCAATATGTCATTCACGCACTAAATATATTGAGATTAGACACCACTTTTTAAGAGATAATCAATTGCATGATAATATATGTTTAGAATTCATTGAAACAGAATATCAACTTGCAGACATTTGCACTAAACCCTTAGATGAAGATCGCTTCAATTTTATTCGTCGAGAATTATGTATTTTGGACTTCGATACAACATAACTTGTTTATTTTATTTATCACTCTATATTTTTATAAATATAAAAATTATGTTGGGTACAAGTCGAAAGTTTTCTTCTGTCAAAGAGGTGTAAATAGCCTTAAGCGACACGGTACTTAAGTGTCTTTGGACCATAGCTAGCTGGGATCCGGCCCCTACAACTAACCCGAGATGATGAATACAATATGAAATATGGAGTAATAATTACTTTCAACAAATTATAGTATTGAAGATAAAACCCTAGATTCTAGACTTAGAAAATTGACCTACACATATATAAATAATTGAGTCTCAAATGATTTATGGTTCAAAGGAACCAAATTCGGAAAAAGTTCGGATTAAACTTGGGCCGAACTCGGTTACCTCTGTTTCAGAATTCTATTTCAGAATTTGAAACGAAACACAACTCCTTATATTTTTGGCTACTTGTCATCATAAACACTAACCTCCGAACAACAACCCCTCTTTTCATCTTCTTCCTCCTTAGAACCCTAGGTTTTCAAACCCTAGCTTTTTGATTCTCTCTCCTCAAGATCTCTCACCTCTCCAAATTTTAGATTCTGGTGTTCCTCACATTCTATGTCTATTTTTCAAGTATAATCATCATTTCCTCTCACTTTTTTTAAATGGCTCCTAAGTTGTTTAAGAAAAGTAAAGTTGAGGGGGAAGCATCCTCCTCAAATGTTCAGGAAGAGGTATCTCATTCCCTGTTCAGTCCATCAATGCCCGATGAGGGTGATTATGATGGCTTTCTATTTTTATCTATTGAGCAATCCATAGAGTTGTTTGATGACTTTGTTACTATGACTGTCTGTCCTGGAAACCCTATTAATTTTACTCTATTTCCTGTGTATATGCCTACTTTACGCACTTTGGGATTGGATGAATTAGTTGTTTCTAGATTTTGAACTTATATTAATGCTATCAGAATATTTTACTGTAATCTAATCTTTGAAGATGATTCTATTCATTCTCGTGTCGGCGGGATAAACATTAAGTTTGATGCTGACGATTTAGGAGAGATACTTCATATTTCAAACGATGGTGTCACGACCCGCACCCGGGGTAAGGGTACTAGTCGGAAACAACGCCCAGCCTACGCCGCAGAATCGGCGGTAGAACGCTGTCTAGAAAGTCTATCTAATATAATGAACCACCAAAAGATAGTGTACTCAATCACAGAACTAAGATAAAATGAACACGGATCAGATAAGAATAGGATAGTCATCAACTCATGAGTTTAAAATAATACATCAATGAGTCTGAAGAGTAACAAAAATAAGCTGGAGACAAATCCAGTACAAAAGAATACTATCATACTACAAGCTACACTCCAGGGTCAACTGTCTCAGTTGGGATAAGTCCCTCTTGAGCCAGGGTCTCCGAATCTAAACCCACAACATCCTGGGGTCCATAATAGGTAGGGTACTCCTCAGTGTCATCTGGAAAAATATATCCAGTCAGGAAAGGAGCAGAGTACATCTCTAACAGCAGTTCTAATCCATGATAAAAACTATGTAACAGTAAATAGCTGTGGATAAATAAGATGCACAAAATAGATACAAGAGATATATAGACAATAAGAAAATACTGGAAAGAAATACAATAATGAACAATATGCCAATGAAACAATAATACTAATGACTAAGTGTGTGAGTACTAGCTTAACATGTGATCGGCTTAGGCAAGATACAATGCGGCCTGGCTAATCATACGTGCGGTGCATGATCAACACTATTCGCTTACCAATACTTTATTCAATAGGGATTTGATCATATATCTATACTAATACTCCCCACCCCCAACTGGTATAATAGATCCAACCACGGTATGCTATGGCACTAGATTCCCCAAGAAGATAGCTAGTCTCCCCGAGAATCGGTGTCTGTACATGTACAAGATAACCAATAAAACAATACTTGCACCATATACACCATATACCAAGGAATAACATCTCATGACGAGATCCGGATATACCAATCCGTGTAACCAAAGTGTCGAGAGAAACATGTAAATCTACACTAGATACAACGAACATAAAGGATATCATAAATGAGAAACTATCAGAGAATGTACTCGCCTGAAATCCAAAGAACAGTCTCACAGATGTCTGACTCGGTGCCTCGAAGACCTAGATATGGAATACCACATTAAAACAAGATCCCGGAAAGAGAACAAGTCAAACTAGTCAACTCCTAGGTCAATAAATAAATTCTAAGTCAAAAGTCAACTATGGTCAACTCTAAAGTCAACTAAAGTCAAACCAAGGTCAACCTCACAAGAAATCTATATAAATAATATAGAAATAAAATACAATAATTTAGGAATAAAAATTAGATCCCAAATCATACTCACACAAAGTATACTACTAATACAAATAATATATACCCTAAAATAATATATATACAAACCAATATGTATACAAATAACATAATATATTATTACAAATATTATACAAAACACATATATATACACATATATATATATACAATAATAATATATAAAATATAATTTAAAACTGTCAAAGCGTCACTGAAAACAGTGAACAAAATAAGTTAAAATAAAAACAGGTTTAATAGTGACAGTCTTGACTGTCACTGAAAATTCGTCGCAGAAACTCCATATACAAAATCGCTGCTGTCACAGTTTGCTGACAGTTTCAAACTGTCACAAAAAAATGTCGCTGAAAGGTTGCCGCTCAAAACTGCCGCAGCATTAATGACAGATCTGTCATTAATGCTGACCACTGTACAGCGGCTGCTGTTCAGACCAAAAAATGATAGTTTCACTGTCATAGAAACCACTGTCACCAAAACAGATAAAAATATAAAAATATATATATATATATATAAATATATATATGCAATAATAATCATAATACATATATATATAAATAAATAATTATATACTTATATATATATGCACATATAAACTTATAATTAAATACTAATAGTTACAACACATGCACATATTAATGTTCATATTTTACATGGCTAGAAGCACACCTAAAATATATACATTAATATACAAATAATTACATAATAATTATAAATAATATAATTACACAATTAAACACATAAATATATTTTATAAAATATTAATGTATAATTTATACTATTAACATAAGTACATATATAATTACATGCAAGAAAGCTACATATTATATTTGTACATCATATTAGCACACACAAAAATATATAGATCTATGCTACAATAATTACTATAATAAATACACAAAATAAATATATAATATCTATATATATTTACTAATTATAATTGAAGAATTTAAACCATACATAATTAGATCTACACATAAACACACCAAATTGAAAAGTTTCACACCGTATCCCACTAGATCTAGGATACGCATGTGACACGAGTCCAACACACAACCAAATGTACCCCGAAGGACACAAACAAGTCACAAATAATATTTATGAATAAATCAAAGTATCAAAAGTAGATCTATGTGTCCGTGTCAAAATACGATATTTACAAAGTCCCGTGTCGGAGGGAAACCCCCAAAATGACACGTATCACCAAATAGTTGGGATACGAACCACATGTACCCAAATATGGACACGACACAAGCCCCAAACACATAAGTACATGTCCAATTGATCTATAGGATCAATTGACACACACAACAAAATATAAATTCGGAATTCTAACAAAATTAACACAAAAAGCACCATAACTTTCTCCATGGGTCTCCTATGAACACAAAACAAAGTCCTATGGGTAGTACATATATATAGGTTGATTTTACATGATTAAATCTCAGATTTATAAGCTATTTAAATGGGAAAATCTGAATTATACCTATTGGGAGATGGATTCCCAATGAAACCTCCAATTGAGAAGAACTTGCTTCCAAATTGTAGATCCTTGCTCCTCTTTGTAGATCCTTGCTTCCTCCTTCTAGATCCTTTCTTCTCAACTTTCTAATGGTGAATTGGGAAGAATTTGGAATAAATTTGGTAGGAAATTGGAATGGAAATGGAGGGAATTTGGGAGTGGGAAATTCTAGATCTAGATTTGGAATGAGAATGAGAGGAGAGAGAAATTTCCCCCCTCTTTTAATAGGCCGGCCTTGCCCCTCTCTCACGCAATTGTAAAATGTCCAATGTACCCCTTGGGGCCTCTCATGAAGAAATAATTAAGGAAGGAAGCTTCTAGTCTAATCACTTAATTAATTTAATCCATCTCCTTAACTATG
Organism: Iris macrosiphon; assembly: GCA_036927795.1. NCBI lineage: Eukaryota > Viridiplantae > Streptophyta > Magnoliopsida > Asparagales > Iridaceae > Iris > Iris macrosiphon. The sequence goes on from JAYESA010000009.1 coordinate 4,095,631, forward strand.
GGCTTTCTAAATGGGCCAAATCTAACTATTTAATTCATGTTGGTCCATGGGTCCAAACTACACTAGTTGGGTCCACTAAAATAAGTCCAAAATAATTAAATAACATCCAACAATAATTAAATAATACAACAAAAATTATTTACCATGCACAATATTTATTTAAATAGGAAATTACTAAAATACCATTTTTCCTAAAATGTGGTAGTGACAAGTCTACCCTCCTTAAAATAATTTCGTCCTCGAAATTCAAAGACGAAAACTACCCCCAGAAAAACACAGAACAGAACTAAAGAATCACAACTAACTAATGAACAGAACATAACAATAAACAGAACATAACTAGAAATAACATACCTCAAGGTACAAACAAATATGGATAACCCTCTCGCATGTCATCCTCTCTCTCCCAGGTAGACTCCCCCGGAGAGTGATGCCTCCATGCGACGCGCACCAAAGGAATAGTCTGGTTCCTCAGCATCTTCTCTCTCTGATCCAGAATCTCAACTGGCTGCTCTGGATAGCTAAGAGTAGGGCCCACCTCTATCTCCGAGTGATCCAATACATGACTAGGATCTACCACGTATCGTCTCAACTGCGACACATGAAACACGTTGTGCACTCCCTCCAATGCAGGTGACAAGTCTAGTCTATAAGCAACTGCACCGACCCTCTCTAGAATAGTGAAAGGTCCGATGAATCGCGGACTAAGCTTTCCGCCTCCACCGAAGCGAATCGTGCCTCGTGTCGGAGAAATTCTCAGAACACCAAACCACCCACCTAGAACAAAACACCATCTTAAGAACTTAATCTATAAAAAACAAGAACAAGCACAAACAAAATCTAAACTATACCTCAAACTCCAAAGGTCTCCGATGGCTATCGGCCCAATGCCGCTGTCTGTCCTGCGCCGCTCGAAGTCTGTCTCTGATCAAATAAACCTTCTCCGCTGCATCCACAACCATCTCTGGCCCAAGCAAAATTCTCTCTCCAACATCGTCCCAAGACAAAGGAGTACGACACCTCCGACCATATAGAGCTTCAAAAGGTGACATCTCTATACTGGCCTGGTAACTGTTGTTGTAAGCAAACTCTACCAAATGGTGATGGTCCTCCCAAGAACCCCCAAAATCTAGTACACAAGTGCGTAACATATCCTCGAGAGTCTGGATAGTCCTCTCTGACTGCCCATCTGTCTTGGGATGATATGCAGTACTAAACCTGAGCTGAGTGCCCAAACTCTCCTGCAAACTCCTCCAGAAATGAGAAGTGAAACGACTATCTCGATCTGAGACTATGCTGACGGGAACTCCATGTATCCTAACGATCTGTCTCACATACATCTCTGCCAGCTTCTCCGTAGACAAACCCACCTTGAAAGGCAAAAAGTGGGCCGACTTGGTCAACCTATCAACAATGACCCAAATCGCGTCTTTCCCTCCTGGAGATCGTGGAAGTCCGAACACAAAATCCATAGTAATGTGTTCCCACTTTCACTCTGGAATGGGTAATGGCTGAAGTAAACCTCCTGGCCTCTGCCTCTCGGCTTTCACCTGCTGGCACACTAAGCATCTGGATACAAACTGTGCCACTTCCCTCTTCATGCCATACCACCACACACTCTCTCGCATATCCCGATACATCTTGTTAGTACCTGGATGTATGGAATACTGAGAGCGATGCGCTTCCTGCAATACCTCCTCGCGCAACTCCCCACTAGGCACACACAATCTAACTCCATGCCTCAAGGATCCATCCTCTGCAATAGTGAAATCATCCTCCAATCCTGCTCTCACTTGAGCTCTGATACTCCTCAAGGATACATCATCATACTGTGCTGCCTTGATCCTATCCATCAAAACCGAGTGTATCTGCAATCCCCACATTTACATAGCACACCCAGGAACAATCACATCAATGCCCAAGCTCTCCAAGTCCTCCAACAAATATCGATCCTGCGTCAAGAACATAGCTACCGGATACCTGCTCAAAGCATCGGCAACTACATTGGCTTTTTCAGGATGATATTGTAAAGAGATATCAAAATCCTTCATCAGTTCCAACCACCGACGCTGCCTCATGTTCAACTCCTTTTGCGTGAAAACGTACTTCAAGCTTTTGTGGTCTGTGAAGATCTCCACACGCTCTCCGTACAAATAATGTTTCCACAACTTCAGGGCGAATATGACAGCTGCCAACTCCAAATCATGGGTAGGATAGTTCTTTTCATGAGGACGCAATTGCCTGGATGCATAGGCAATCACCTTCCCATGCTGCTGAAGAACACAACCTAAACCCTTCTCCGATGCATCACTATAAATAGTGAAACCTCCGGACCCTGATGGCAGCGTCAAAATAGGAGCAGACGTCAATCTCTTCTTAAACTCCTCAAAAGCAACCTGGCAATCCTCCGTCCAAACAAACTCCACATCCTTCCTTGTGAGTCTGGTCATCGGCTCGGCAATCCTCGAAAAATCTTGCACAAACTTCCTGTAATAGCCTGCCAATCCTAAGAAACTCCTGATCTCTGCTACTGAACTCGGAGTCTTCCAAGATTCCACTGCTGAAATCTTCTTCGGATCCACTGAAATACCATCACCAGTCACAATATGCCCCAAGAATTCTACTTTGTCCAAGAAAAACTCACATTTGGACAACTTCTCATACAGCTTCTCCTTCCTCAGCACATCCAACACAATCCTCAAATGCTCCTCATGCTCCTCCGGTGTCCTCGAGTATATGAGTATGTCGTCGATGAACACCACCACGAACTTGTCAAGGTACGGGTGGAACACCTTGTTCATCAAGTTCATAAATACCGTCGGTACATTAGTCAAACCAAACGGTATCACCATAAACTCGTACTGACCATACCGAGTTCTAAAAGCAGTCTTCGGTATGTCCTCCGGCTTCACCTTCACTTGATAGTAGCCTGATCTCAAATCTATCTTAGAAAACACCTTCGCACCACTCAACTGATCAAACAGATCATCAATCCGTGGCAAAGGATACTTATTCTTGATAGTAAGATTATTCAAAGCCCTGTAATCAATGCACATGCGCACCGATCCATCCTTCTTCGGTACAAACAATACCGGGGCTCCCCATGGTGAAGAACTCGATCTGATAAACCCCTTATCCTGTAATTTGTCCATCTGCTTCTTCAACTCGACCAGCTCGCTGTTGTTTACTCTATAGACATGCTGCGAAATTGGTTCTGCACCTGGCACCAAGTCTATAGAAAATTCAACATCTCGATCTGGTGGCAATCCTGGCAATTCCTCAGGAGACACATTCAAGAATTCTGCTATCAACGGATGCGGCAACTCCTTGTCTTCCACCATAGCTCCACAAATAATGCCTTCTTCCTGCTCCGCAGCTCCTCTAGCAAACTCGAAATCTGGCTCTCCTGGCGAACCAAACAAAACTCTACCTCCTCTATAGTCTATGCTAGCACGGTGCCTACTCAACCAATCCATCCCAAGTACAATGTCGTAGCTCGGAAGTGGCATTACAAGTAGACACGCACTCAACTCCCGGCCTCCCAGAGTAACTCTCCGATCCTTGCAAATATCATTAACCAGGATAATGCCTCCCCCGGTCATGATCTTGCAAGTCCTAAGCAAAGACTCAGCTACCAAACCATGCTTCAGAGCAAAAGAAACAGATACAAAACTATGGGAAGCACCACCATCAAACAAAGCTAAAGCTGGAATGGAATCAAGAAGAATAGAACCTGCGATGACATCTCCGGTGGGTTCCTCCTCTTCGACGGTCATAGCAAACGCTCGTCCCTGCCGAGTACCTTCCTGCTGTTGATGCTGGACAAAACGCTGCTGCTGTGTCGGAAGCGGTCCCCACGGCTGTGCTGCAGGTGGTCTCGTCTGTGTCCTCGGAGCTGGAGCTGCTCCTTGAACTGCACGACGAGGACACTCCCTCGATTGATGCCCTTCAGTACCACAATACAAACAAACTCCTAGCCTCCTCCTGCAAACTTCCCAGATGTGGCCGGGCTTCTTGCAGAAGTTGCATGGGGCCTGCTGTAACTGCCTCTGCTGCTGAGGTGCCTGATAAAAAGGCGCTCTAGCTGGAGTCTGGTTCTGCTGTGGCTGCTGGAAAGGTCTGGACTGGAAATAAGGACGTTTGGTAGATACTGCACTGCCGTTGGCCCCCAGAAAAGAATTACGGTCTCTCTTGGTCTTCAAACCCAGATCCCGCTCAACCTTGCGTGCCTCCGCAAGTATCTCCGAGTATGTCTCATAAAAAGACGGAATGAGAATCTTCACCTCCCAGTTTAGACCCTCTCGGAAATGAATAGCTCGAACCTCCGGCTCCCTCACCAAGTACTCTGCAAATCGGCTCAACCTACCAAACTCCACAGCGTATTCCTCCACAGACATGCTCCCCTGAATGAGACTCTCAAATTGTCTCCCCAAGTCAAGCCTGTCTATCCGGGCGAAAAACTTTTTCTTGAAAAGGTCCTTGAATACCTCCCAAGATTGTCCTGCGTCAACTAGAACCGGCTTATTCCTGAACCAAGTGCGAGCGACGTCGAATAGTTGAAGTCCTACCGCCTCAACCTTCAGATCTTCAGAAAGACGGGACACCCTCATAAGACGCTAAATGTCCTCGAGCCAATCATCAGCATAGACGATGCCCTCCGTCCCTTTGAAAACCCTAGGCTCCAGTTTCTTGAAGTCCTGAATGTTGCCTGGCCGAAGCTGAGCAACTTGAGGAACAACCTGCTGCTGGATCGGAACTCTTCTCTCAACTACAGCATGAGCAAGCTGATGAGCACTCTCGATGCCCTGCCGTAGAACGTCGGTCTGCCTCTAATGTGCCTCTGACTGAGCCCTCTGTGCCTCGAGCATCTCACGAAACAGTATAAACATCTGTGACGCCTCTGCTGGCACAGGAGGTGGAGGTAGAAGCCCCTCAGATACAGCTGGTACAGTCCTCTGAGTAGGTGGTGGACCTCCGAAAGCAGCTGACACTCCAATCACCGGAGAAGTGACTGGTGCAGGCCCTCGGGATGTCGCAGACCTCTCAGAAGCTGCTCTCCCCTGTTGTGATCTAGTCTTAGGCGGCATCCTGAGACAAAGCGAAAGAAAGAATCAATATGGCACAAGATGTAAGACATCAAGGAAAGGACAGTTTAAGGGTTCAAGTATCAATGTCAAAGAAGAATAGTTGAATCAAAAGAATTTTCCTAGATGTGATTGAGTATCTCAGCCTATATCCTATATCCTATTGCAGGCTCGCAGTAGTACAACTAAGTTGTCGCACTACCACGACATCACATACTTTGTGAAGCTAGACCTGCATGGGCCACCACCAAAAATGTGTCACGACCCGCACCCGGGGTAAGGGTACTAGTCGGAAACAACGCCCAGCCTACGCCGCAGAATCGGCGGTAGAACGCTGTCTAGAAAGTCTATCTAATATAATGAACCACCAAAAGATAGTGTACTCAATCATAGAACTAAGATAGAATGAACACGGATCAGATAAGAATAGGATAGTCATCAACTCATGAGTTTAAAATAATACATCAATGAGTCTGAAGAGTAACAAAAATAAGCTGGAGACAAATCCAGTACAAAAGAAAACTATCATACTACAAGCTACACTCCAGGGTCAACTGTCTCAGTTGGGATAAGTCCCTCTTGAGCCAGGGTCTCCGAATCTAAACCCACAACATCCTGGGGTCCATAATAGGTAGGGTACTCCTCAGTGTCATCTGGAAAAATATATCCAGTCAGGAAAGGAGCAGAGTACATCTCTAACAGCAGTTCTAATCCATGATAAAAACTATGTAACAGTAAATAGCTGTGGATAAACAAGATGCACAAAATAGATACAAGATATATATAGACAATAAGGAAATACTGGAAAGAAATACAATAATGAACAATATGCCAATGAAACAATAATACTAATGACTAAGTGTGTGAGTACTAGCTTAACATGTGATCGGCTTGGGCAAGATACAATGCGGCCTGGCTAATCATACGTGCGGTGCATGATCAACACTATTCGCTTACCAATACTTTATTCAATAGGGATTTGATCACATATCTATACTAATACTCCCCACCCCCAACTGGTATAATAGATCCAACCACGGTATGCTATGGCACTAGATTTCCCAAGAAGATAGCTAGTCTCCCCGAGAATCGGTGTCTGTATATGTACAAGATAACCAATGAAACAATACTTGCACCATATACACCATATACCAAGGAATAACATCTCATGACGAGATCCGGATATACTAATCCGTGTAACCATAGTGTCGAGAGAAACATGTAAATCAACACTAGATACAACGAACATAGAGGATATCATAAATGAGAAACTATCAGAGAATGTACTCGCCTGAAATCCAAAGAACAGTCTCACAGATGTCTGACTCGGTGCCTCGAAGACCTAGATATGGAATACCACATTAAAACAAGGTCCCGGAAAGAGAATAAGTCAAACTAGTCAACTCCTAGGTCAATAAATAAATTCTAAGTCAAAAGTCAACTATGGTCAACTCTAAAGTCAACTAAAGTCAAACCAAGGTCAACCTCACAAGAAATCTATATAAATAATATAGAAATAAAATACAACAATTTAGGAATAAAAATTAGATTCCAAATCATACTCACACAAAGTATACTACTAATACAAATAATATATACCCTAAAATAATATATATACAAACCAATATGTATACAAATAACATAATATATTATTACAAATATTATACAAAACACATATATATACACATATATATATATAATAATAATATATAAAATATAATTTAAAACTGTCAAAGCGTCACTGAAAACAGTGAACAAAACAAGATAAAATAAAAACAGGTTTAATAGTGACAGTCTTGACTGTCACTGAAAATTCGTCGCAGAAACTCCATATACAAAACCGCTGCTGTCACAGTTTGCTGACAGTTTCAAACTGTCACAAAAAAAACGTCGCTGAAAGGTTGCCGCTCAAAACTGCCGCAGCATTAATGACAGATCTGTCATTAATGCTGACCACTGTACAGCGGCTGCTGTTCAGACCAAAAAATGACAGTTTCACTGTCATAGAAACCACTGTCACCAAAACAAATAAAAATATAAATATATATATATATATATATATATATATATATATAAATATGCAATAATAATCATAATACATATATATAAATAAATAATTATATACTTATATATATATGCACATATAAACTTATAATTAAATACTAATAGTTACAACACATGCACATATTAATGTTCATATTTTACATGGCTAGAAGCACACCTAAAATATATACATTAATATACAAATAATTACATAATAATTATAAATAATATAATTACATAATTAAACACATAAATATATTTTATAAAACATTTATGTATAATTTATACTATTAACATAAGTACATATATAATTACATGCAAGAAAGCTACATATTATATTTGTACATCATATTAGCACACACAAAAATATATAGATATATGCTACAATAATTACTATAATAAATACACAAAATAAATATATAATATCTATATATATTTACTAATTATAATTGAAGAATTTAAACCATACATAATTAGATCTACACATAAACACACCAAATTGGAAAGTTTCACACCGTATCCCACTAGATCTAGGATACGCATGTGACACGAGTCCAACACACAACCAAATGTATCCCGAAGGACACAAACAAGTCACAAATAATATTTATAAATAAATCAAAGTATCAAAAGTAGATCTATGTGTCCGTGTCAAAATACGACATGTACAAAGTCCCGTGTCGGAGGAAAACCCCCAAAATGACACGTATCACCAAATAGTTGGGATACGAACCACATGTACCCAAATATGGACACGACACAAGCCCCAAACATATAAGTACATGTCCAATTGATCTATAGGATCAATTGACACACACAACAAAATATAAATTCGGAATTCCAACAAAATTAACACAAAAAGCACCATAACTTTCTCCATGGGTCTCCTATGAACACAAAACAAAGTCCTATGGGTAGTACATATATATAGGTTGATTTTACATGATTAAATCTCAGATTTATAAGCTATTTAAATGGAAAAATCTGAATTATACCTATTGGGAGATGGATTCCCAATGAAACCTCCAATTGAGATGAACTTGCTTCCAAATTGTAGATCCTTGCTCCTCTTTGTAGATCCTTGCTTCTTCCTTCTAGATCCTTGCTTCTCAACTTTCTAATGGTGAATTGGAAAGAATTTGGAATGAATTTGGTAGGGAATTGGAATGGGAATAGAGGGAATTTGGGAGTGGAAAATTCTAGATCTAGATTTGGAATGAGAATGAGAGGAGAGAGAAATTTCCCCCCTCTTTTAATAGGCCGGCCTTGCCCCTCTCCCAAGCAATTATAAAATGTCCAATGTACCCCTTGGGGCCTCTCATGAAGAAATAATTAAGGAAGAAAGCTTCTAGTCTAATCACTTAATTAATTTAATCCATCTCCTTAACTATGGGCTTTCTAAATGGGCCAAATCTAACTATTTAATTCATGTTGGTCCATGGGTCCAAACTACACTAGTTGGGTCCACTAAAATAAGTCCAAAATAATTAAATAACATCCAACAACAATTAAATAATACAACAAAAATTATTTATCATGCACAATATTTATTTAAATAGGAAATTACTAAAATACCCTTTTTCCTAAAATGTGGTAGTGACAGATGGTGAACCCCTTATCAACATCACCAAATTTATATTTCCTGAAGGCACGACTCTAGACTCCTTTAAGGATTCTCTTTGCATTTCTTTCCCTCGTTCCCTGGGTAAGATTAAAGCCAAACACCTTAACAAATAATTTTATGACTTACATCGTATTATTTTCTCTGTGATCATTCCCAAGCAATCCTCCACTGATGACACCACTAACTTAGAACTGTGTGTTATCTACCATCTCCACTTTGGGATTCAATTTAGTTTCTCAAAGACTATTATTCAGACTATGGTTCGGGTACGTAAGAACAGGCGGAATATATTGTACGCTATGTTCTTACCTATCATATTTTAATACTTTGATATTCTATTAGATGATTATCCTTATCTAGCAGAGCCCTCCTACCTCTTTACTGCCCGTAGGACTGATCCTGCTCTCCCACCTATTCCACATGCTGATGCTACCTCTGGTGTTGGCCCATCTGTACCACCTGAACCTCCTGATGCTACTACGTCAGATGTTCCATCCATTACTCTTGATTACCTCCACACTATGCTCCAGGATCACTTCCGGTTGAAAGACGATTGTCACAGATTACAGGATGGTTGCTATCGTGCTATGGATCACCGTACCACTCTCCAGGCTCAGGCTATATCCAACTTTGTTCTGAATATGCGTTACATCTTCTCTTAGTACCCTAGAAGTGGACCAATTCACATGGTTCGTGATCCATCCATCTATGGCTATCGCATTGATGATTGCAACGCTCAACGATACTTTGATCCTGCTGCTGCTTTTTATGATCCCAACCATTCGGCAGAGACTGATCAGTAGTAGTATAGAGATCATTAGCTTAGCATTCAGAGATCATGTTATCTTTATGAGATGTTATCCTAGTTATGCTACTTTAGTTATGAGTCTTTTTAATGTGATATTATCATTGATGCTTTATTTTGTTAACATTGATAATGATGTCTATTGCAAGTTATTTATGCTTTGAAGAATGTTAATTATGCTCTCTTGATATTGTATGTTATCTACTTCACTTTCTTTTGTTTCCATTGTCTCCAACATTACGGGGGAGATTTACCATTTTGATCAAATGACAACGGGGGAGACATCGACGATACACACAAAACAAATATTACAAGCTATTGTTGCGGGAGAGCTACATAACATAGGAGTAACATCATTGAACATTATAAATCTTAGTTGTAGTATCAGTCATGGTTTTGTCAATTATCAAAATGGGAGAGATTGTTAGCCCATCTAGTCATGCTCAAACCAATTTTAATAATCGATACAAACTACGAGTCGATACATTGCAACTCTGATGGATTTGAGAAAAAGACGTCGTATCACTTCGCCATAACTACGGCTAAAGATGATTGTGTTCGGGTTCTTTTTATGTTTGGTTATAAAAATTTTATTTTCTTGAGTCTAAGGACTTATGTGAGTCGGAACAGAAATTTGACATTAGATTGAAACTTTATCCAAAATCCCACTCAAACATAATCCTACCCAAACCAGAAATTTTGTTTGGATTCGAGCCTAAACCCAAACTCACTCAAACTCAAAGTCAAAATAGTCTGAAAAAGACCAACCGAACTTGGGACGAGTTCAAACCAAACTCGGTAAGAGTTCTGTCCGAACTTGGACCGAACTCGGTTACTCAAAACCGATTTTATAATCAGACTCATCTCCTGAAGACCAGGCTCCCAACGTTCAAAATTTTAAACGTTATGCATCCGAACTAGGTCCGAACTATGTCTACAAAATCCTATAAATAGAGAAGAACTTTCTTATTTCTAAAATAAGAACTCAATCATTCTTCTTCTTTTATATTCCTAAAAGGTGCCTTGTCCTTCTTAAATCTTAAGACAACTCTATTTTCTTCTAAGTGCCCAAGTGTCGTTTCGATTAGAAGTTGAGTCGAGTTGTACAAGCTTGGTTAGAAAGCTATTTTTTAATTTCGGTCTGAAGTCTTCGAGCTCTTTGGATCAAAAGATCGTATTATAAGAAGTTGGCGTGCTCTTCGGATCAAAGACGTCTGTGTATCCTATTTCAAAAATAGTGGATTAACACCAATCAAGAGTTCTCGGGCCTGGACTAGTCCTCCACGAGGAAAACCAGGATAAAATTCTATGTGTTTGAGTTTTCTATTCTAAACTTTACTTATACTCTGCTTATTCTCTTTTAAATATCTGTTACTCCAGTTTATAACTTAGGATAACGCTTAGAATTTTTAATTGGTAATTATTTTCTGCTGCACACGCACTTACTATATTCATCCCCCTCTAGAGTTGCTACATGATCCTACAGCAAAATGTGTTCCCCGTCATTAATAAGAATAAATCAAATCTCCCCAAATCTGTTTGGAAACAGAGCTCTTTTATCGCAAAATTCGACCAGCTATTAACATTGGCTTATCTGTCAGTCGCGTTGGGTCTGCCGCTCAGTTGAGAGCTATGAAACAAGTCTGCGGTAGTTTAAAGCTGGAATATGACTTGTTCAATTAGCTTAGTGGAGCAGCGGTATTTTTCAAGATTGATTTACGTTCAAAATATTATCATATCAGAGTCCGAAAGCAGGATATACCCACTATGTATGGCTCTCTCCAACTAGTTAATCATTGACGACAATCACCGCCGATGGCTACAAGAGTTAGAAGCGCTCGAGGAGAAACGTCTCTTAGCTCTACATCGCATTAAGCTGTACCAAGCGCGCCTCTCAGGAGTCTTCAACAAATGGGTCAAGAAGAGGACTTACCAAGTAGGTAACCTCGTCTTGACAGTAAGAAGACCAATGGTTATGACCCACAAGACGGTCGATAAATTCCAAACTAAATAGGAGGGCCCGTTCATTATGGAGTCCATATTCTCCAACGGTGCCTACTGGCTCAAAAAATCCAATGGCGACTTGCTCATGATGTCTATCAACGGTAAGTTCCTCAAAAAGTACTATTTTTAAGCTAGACTTGTACTCACTATCAGCTGGACAACCAAAATTTACAGTGTACATTTCCCGTTGTTCATCACCAACAAGTGCGTAAGCACAATATGCTCTTTTTTTCACAAAAGTTTGATGAAAGTCATTGTATGTGTTCAGGGATCCTGAATACGCAACATACAGTGGATCCTCAAAAATCTTCCCACTGGAGCCACCTTCAGGTTTATCCACACTTTTGGGAAGACCACTCATAATCAGTTCACTTCGGCATCAGTTCACGTCCACATCACCTCTAAACTATTTTCCTAACCGTTATCCCCAGCAGGGTATGCCATGTCCATATTACCTTTGAGCAAACATCTCTATATGACCATCGATTATCGCGTCCATATTACCACTGATATCGGTCGTCATCTAAACTTATCACCTGTCACACCCGATTCCAGATTTGATATTTCTTGAATTTCTAAAATTTATTTTTTTCTGATAATGTATTCATGTTATTGAGAGAGGCTATCCGAGACCAGTAGAATACCTATTGGCATTGCCATAGATCTGATTTAGAGGTCGCATGTAGAATGGACACTTGGTTCGGTTTATTTGATTGAACCCATGACTAAACCATCTTCCTTTCCTCTTAGTATATATATGAGTATTTTCTCTCTCCTCACTCATTATTCTCATTTTACTCTTCTTGCTTCCTTCTTCCTCCTCTCCTTCAAGATCCATCTAGCCAACCCTAGCCCTAGGGAGAAGTTGTTGTGACTAGGACCGTGAGAGGTAGAGGCTAGGACCCACCCAAGGCTAGTACATCTTGCCCAATGGTGAAGCCTTGATTTTAGATTTTTATATATATGTTATTTTAAAAAATGTATTTGATGGAAAAAGTTTTTATTGAGTTGCTGGTCATATTTAGTTCTTGGAGAGTTGGATTTTGATGAGTATATTTGAGTAGATCTGAATTTGAAGTTTTAGATTTTCATGGGTTCCATGTATTTTTCGTGGTTTTGATATACTAAAACATGGTATTTTAAAAAAAAAAATAGTTTTCGTGGTTGATGGAGCACCTTATTTCGAGTATTTTGGCTTTTGATTCACTTAATTCAGAGTTAAAATAAAGTTTTTACGAACAAAATATTTTTTGGGTTTTTTGGAGTTTCCTCCATGGCTGAACCTGCTGTTTGGAGAAGAAGTTCTCATACGGCCAGCATCATATGCGGCCGAGAGTTCCATGCGGCCTGGACTCTTTGCCGCATAGACAACCAACATGCGTCCATCTTGTTTGATGCGTGACTGTTTATTACACAAAGTATTCTGAAACTAAGTCCTTGAACTCCTTGTGTATTCACTCGCTGAACGAATGAGAAATTTCTTAAGTCCAAAGAAATACTCATGCGGTCGAAAGAGCATGCGGCAAGCGGACTTATACGGCAGTTCCCTTATGAGCCTATTTTTTTTGTAGACGCATAACTCTGCTTCGCCCTTGCACAGCTTTTTATGATTCATGTCTTATTCTCCCTGACACATTTTTTATGGCATCTCACATCAATCATCTTTAGTCAATTCTCTCTGACTCACATTTATGACCTATCACTCAGCACTATGGTGCATGCGGCCAGTGGGTACATACGACCAGTGAGGCCATGCGGTCAGAAATTCTTGTGCGCACTTTGTGTTCCTTTTAATTATGTCCATTTAATAACTTATTTTAGTGATTATTGTTGTGTGCTTTCTTATGTTGATACAAGTTTATGTTACCAAACAAATTTTGCTTGTAGTTCACGAGACAAGTTTATGCACAGTTCACAATCCTCACAATACCGTAGAAATATTTGTGTATAAAAATATATTGCATTTGGCATCGGACAATCGAGTGTGAGTATTGCCTAATGTATCTCGTGTCGTGAATACGATAAGTCCTACAAATCACGTACTCGTGACTCGTCATTCTAGGGAAGTTAGCAAGTATCCACGACTCAAGAACTTGAAATAATTTAGTAACGATTTAAATAAGATAAGATTTACCTAGATCATTGGAAGAAAAGAATATTGCGCTACCGGCTACCCCGATCTCTAAGGGCCCCATATAGCATGGAACAACCACTGTTAGGCAAGGGCTCCATGACTGACCAAGTTTATGTGTGTTGCGGCACTTACAAGACAAGTTTATGTTACAAGACAAATTTATGTTTATAAAACAAATTTATGATGACAAGTTTAAGTTTATGCTTACAAGTTCAAATTTTTGTTTATGACAAAGTAACGAGTTATGTTGTAGTGATGTTAATGTACATTTAAGTTTACTCGACAAGTGTACCCTTGGCCATCTGGGTTGACTGTAGTGCCGGTGGTAGCAATATTCTTCAAAGCATGTATTTTTTAGTAACTAGGTTTGTGATAACCCTAGTTAGTTAATTATAGCAAGCCGTAGGCATGGTTGGCCGTGCAATGAATGTTTGTCTATTCATTAAGCTTGCCCTTTAAATTTATTCTTTCGGCGCGTTGTTAGGGTGCTAAGTTTTGCTCGGGTGAAGGTCTGCAACCCCGGTCCTTATTTGGTTTAAGGGTTGTGGTCCCAATCCAGAGTAGTTCTTATGCCCTCTTGCCGCTCGTCGCTTTATTTTCCTTTATAGCATTTTTTATTAGTTCTTTCAGCTATATTCTTGAGACAAGTACATTGGTACCATACAAGTCTCGATCCACATTTATTTTATGTCTCATTTTTGTTGTATGTTATGATATGTTTGGTCTATCACCTTGAGCTCCTTTGTGGTATTTGTTGCTTGGGGTTCTGACCCCACTGGTTTTGTATGGCCAGATTATCCTGAGGAGAACCAGGGTCCACCGCACTTCTAGAAAGATGGCTCACACTCGTAGGACTGAGGGCGAAGCTCGCGAGTGGGTTCTTCCTCCACCCCTCGTAGTGTTATTTCTTTTATGTGGGTTAGCCCCTTATTTTGAGATCACTTATCAGACTTCGGTCAATATGATGTATATATTATACCATGACTGATATATTTGATCATGTATAATTATACTCTGTTAGTGCAGCATTTTGTATTCACTAGATTCATGATCATATGTGGTATGTAATTTGGGACACCTTTTTACTTTCATATATTATATAATCGTGTACTTGATATTGATGGATTGAGATACTAGCATTTTTTGGCCTTTAGGACAAACGTCATAGCATGCTAGAGTCCACCCATATGTCTTCTAGACAACCTTAGCATATTGCGGCTTACTTCGGTATTCTGTAAGGTATGGTTGGCCATGTCAATTCTCGTATTTATTCAGTATTCTGGAAGAGGGGCATGACATCACCCATACTTAACTCTAAGTACGTCAACGGTTTTAAGGCTACAAAACCTATCACGTCCATATCACCTCTGATAGGGTTTTATTTCGATCTTATTACTTGCACTCCAGTGCGCAAGATCCACTAGTGGGATGTTTTCAACAAAAGCAAACGGTTCATATCCATATTACCTCTAAACTATGAGATGCACATGTTCCCCATCCAAAGAAAATAGCCATGTCCATATTACCTCTGGTTTATTTTCTTTTCCTTCCACACCATGATCGTACCTAACCTCTCTATTTGAATATCGATTATCTCACGTCCACGTTACCTCTAAGCTATTGTCCTCACATCCTCTCCAATAGAGTTTTCCATGTCCATATTACCTCTGAGCAAAGCTCTATATATGACTATCGATTATCACGTCCATAATACCTCTGATATCGGTCGTCATCAAAACTTATCACCGTACTTAACTCTAAGTACGCCAGTGGTGTTAAGGCCATAAAACCTATCACGTTCATATCACCTCTAATATGGTTTCATTTTGAACTTATTACTTGCACTCCAGTGCACAAGAAGTAATATGTCTACCAAAGATCCCCTAATGGGATGTCCTCAACAAAAGGAAACAGTTCACGTCCATATTATATCTGATCTATGAGCTGCCCATGTTTTCCATCCAAAGAAAACATCTATGTCCATATTACCTTTGGCTCATTTTCTTTTTCTTTCACACCATGATCTTACCTAACCTCTCTGTACGACTATTGATTAGCTCACGTCCACGTTACCTCTGAGCTATCGTCTTTACATCCTCCCTAATAGAGTTTGCCATGTCCTTCTTACCTTTGAGCAAACCTTCCTACTTGACTATCGATTATCAGGGAAAAAAAGCAACACCCACATATCCGTGCGCTCGGTCTACATGTGTTCACAAAAAGGGTGCAAAGGTGAATCAAACCTCGTCGGACTTGCGTAACATGACCAATCGCAAACGCAAGAGGAGGAAGACAACTACGGCGTGTGAAGTATCCTCCCAAGGACATCAATGCGCCAAAATAATCATCAACTGCTACTGCAATAAAGTGGCAGTACCCACAAACAGGTAGTCGGTATTCCAATGACTGCATCCTAAGGCACCTCTCCGACAACAACCCGGAGATCAGGTGCAAACACCAGAGGAGGATGAGCTACCATTCGCCTCATGTTATTCTGCTCGGAAAGATCCTTCCACCTTGGGTCCAGTACCTCCAGTCCGTCACTCTCAACCAGTGCATTGAGAAGGCGACTACTAGGAGGACCAGCAGCAGGACATGCGGAAGGTATTTTCAAGGAACCCGCTCGAAAAAAAATCTATCAGCCGCTGGGGGTAGTTCTTCCTCAGGACCCCTGAGGGTTACACGAGCTGGGTGTAGTAATTCCCTGGACCTGTATGACAACCAGGCATTTCAAGAAGGCGGTAATTCCCAGGAGACAGACTCTGATATCCCTGGGGGTGACCACCCTTATCAAAATGATATAGCCTCATATGCTGGGGGTATTACTCTCTTTGAATCCGAGGAGTAGGCGACACTATCTATTTTTGAATAACTCTCTATTTTTAGTGCGACAGTTTTCAATGCTATTTCCATGTCGGCCACAGAAGGTGTACTCTTGACCAGGGCATTGTTCATATTCTATCTTTTCTCCCCATCTTGGTATCTTTTGACAGGAGGGTTTCGATCAACTAGCGTCTTCTTGGAAGCACTTTGTGGCACATATTGCTCATTCTGAACCACTGTCTCAAAATATTTTATGTAATAGGTAAATTCATGGTTTATAATGTCTTTTCTAAGGCCGTCATTCAAACCCTTAATAAATCTGTGTGTACGGCCCCCTCGTTAAGAATCAGCGAGCTAGCGAACTTAGCAATCTTTGAGAATTCTGACTCATAGTCTTCCACGAACTTGCTCTCTTGCTTGAGTTCGGTAAACTCATCCTCTTTTCTTTGTCTGGCGGCTGGTGGAAGATATTGCACCTGGAATGCTTCCTTGAATATTCCTCAGGTGATTTTTTTATCTTGGCACCTTGTGGCAAGATCTTGTTTCTTGATCTTCTACCAATCGTGTGCTCATAACCGCAGCAGTATGACTACACATGCCATTCTCTTTTTGTTTACAGGTATCCCAGCAAATTCGAACAAGTCCTCCAACTTGGCGACCCAGTCTATCACCTTACCGGTGCGGTCCTGCCTTCGAACTCAGGAGGGTTCAGCTTCAGAAACTAAGCACCTTTAAAGGTAGACTTCTTGGCCACCTGCGGAGCCTCATCAGCTTTTGCTAGGCCTGCTTCTTGAGGCATGGGCATGGCTTCCATAACTGTCACGGCGGTTCCTGATGCACTGCTATTGGCGACAAGGTTGTCATTATCTGAGTAAAAGAGTCTAACTGCTTCTGTTGTGCTATGGCTCGAGCATCATCCCATTGTTGCTGAGTCTCAAATCGATCATGTTGGGCATTGAATTGTTCTTATTGATTTTCAAACATGCCAATCAGCCTATAATTTTTTTATCGCTCACGTCTGTTGTATACGATGTCCCTGGATTACTCGCTTTCGGCAACTTGCTACAAAAGAAGGTAGCTTGCATTAGTCTCATCACATATTATGAACTTATTGTATGGGTCATTGGGTTTTCATCCTCTTCAAGATCGGGACATTCAACACCTTTGATTTACTTATATAGTTTTGCAACCATTTTTGAAATTCGGGACTTTTGAAATCGCTTGAAAACTTATATCATTTTTGAAAATGATATTTGAAGAGGCCAATGGCGTAAAGACGTGCTCTTATACCACCTTGTCACACCCCAGTCCCGTAAGGGCCAATCATCCTCGCTTGGTCCTTACAGAACTGATCGTCCTCGCTTGGGCATGATCCCGTGCAAGCCTAAGTTGCGCTTGCAAAAGGCATAGTACCTGCACAAGACACAAGTTAGACAAAAAAAAAATACATATATAGAAGCATGAAATATAAAATACAGAGAACCAAAGTTGACCATATTTGATAGAACACAAAATACTTTCTTTATTGAAAACTTGAAGATTGGATTACAAAGTACTTGCTTAGCTGATTACAAAATATGTCATAGATGTCTTACAACTCTTTTTACAAACCCAAAACTAGCCACAACACCGATACATCATATCCTTTTAGTAGGACCAAAAATCAAAAACCTAGTAGAGGAGGAGCTTGCACACTGGAAAGAAAAGCCTTGGGAAGCAGCACGAGCACGGTTCCGCTTGAAGGGATACACTCCTAAAGCTTCAAAATGCTTGCCAAACTCTCGCTACCAGAACCTGAAGATTTGTCCATAAAGGTGGGTCAGTACTAGAACATGTACTGGTGAACGACCGTGGCCAAACTCACCTTGATATCTATACTAAGTAAACATGTGAAGCTAGCATTATTAGATGATCTTTCTAGTCGTATAGTTTCTTTTTAAAAATTCATGCAAGAAAACATAAACAATAGATAGACTATGCATAAGATAAATCTTATCCATGTTCGAGTGGTTATCCCTGCAACAGACACACAAGTTAGCAACAATTTGCATATCTTTATATAACTCATGCATCTGTGTTGGCATCATGTATCAAGTGTGCATAGAAGGTAACCTTATCATGCGACCTAACTACATGATGGGCCGTGGGAAACCAATGCTATATAGACATGAACACCCCCAGATCGCGAGGACTTCATTGTCTCAGGGTGCTCCTCTGATCCCCCTAGGGCGAACGATCCCTAGTGCCCTGGGAACCATTCGTGGGATTACCATTTTGCACAAGTTTTCTAAAGACCGATGCATGGTATGCAGCTCTATCATATAAACTTTTGCTATGCAGCAGTTAGACTATAAAAGAACATCTCTATCTATTTACTCTTTTCTCTGGTAACCCCTGCAAGGTTTCTCTAAACATCTCTTGTGCAATTATGAGTAAGGAATAGATACACGTCTATTGAATAAGCAATCGCAATAATTTTATATATATATATATATATATATATATATATATATATATATATATATATATATGTATGTATGTATACGTATATGTATATATCAAGCATGCAATTCATCTCTTTTAGCTTATCTCATTTAGTGAGGCATCATTAACATAGGAACATGCAACTCGTGCAGACTAGGATCATTATTATTAAAATATATGGACTGAAGGATTCATCGAAAGACCTAAGTCACTCACCGATTGAATCGAACAGGAGGATGGGGAAGCCTTATGCAACGATTACTCCTTGGTTATGCGTCCTGAAATTAGTTAGCATCCTTCGATATCTTTCTCTTACGATTCAAAATGAATGCATAAGCAAGAAAAGCGAATCATGAAAACCAAGTCATCAAAAGCAACACAAAATCAAGCAACAAAACAACCAACAAAAACTCTTGGACTTATTTCAATAGAAGCCGTTCCATTAGTTTAAAGGGTTTATTCTATTTCGTCCGTGTTGATTTGGCGATAAGGTTTTCCCGAGACTCGATTCTCAACCGAGTCAAAGTTACAAGTGTTCCATAAGTGAATCGCTGGAGGCGGAGCATTACACATGTCAGGACATCCATGCGCCCGAGTGAGACTCATGAGATTTTATTCATACGGCCGGGTCAAGACCGACACATGCGGCCCAAGAAAGACCCACAAATAAAATATGCGATAGGGTCATGTGAAAAAGTTTGTATATGTTCTGATCCATGCGGCGGACCGTGTGCAAAGTATCCACACATCCAGACTTTTTCTCCTCCAATCCTTACCTTTGATGGGCACTTGAACGTCTGGGTAAAAAGTTGGGGTCTCATCCTTGGCCTTAGACGAGAATGCAGGGCGCTTCCCCTTGTCGGCAGCCTTCTTGACGACAGCAGAAGACGAAGCTTTGGGAGCCATAGAAGATGGTCGACCGGAAGCAGAGAGAAGGACGAGAATGAAAGGGAAAGAGAACTCAGCAATGCAAAAAGTTCTCTCTCTCCTCCCCCAAAACCCCTATTTATAGACCACTTAAGAGATAATAGCAAAATTCTTCGATTTGCGTAACCTGCTAACATCTAATGACAGCGGCAGACGGTTGGATTTTTGATGTGGCTTTATCCTTACAGCCGTCAGTTTGGGATCTGAGTGAAGAAGGGGGCAGAATCCTAGGGGATCCGCTCCAAGATCGAAGCAAATCAAAATATTTAACAAAGATGACAGTCTGGAAATAATCTTCCATGCGGCCCATCGTCCATGTGGTCCAGAGTTTTCTCCTCCATTCTTCTTATCCAAAGTAATTCAAACTTATCAAGTCTGAGAACTTTGAAGGGGGTCATGTAGAATCATAAAAATCAAGATCTATGCGTCCAACAAACATGCGCCCCAAGTTTGACTCAAAAGAAATTAAGCCAAAGATGAAGCCGCATAGCATAATTCATGCGGCCTGAATAGCCGCGAAGTAAGGGACCGCATGAGATCCCCTGACACGGCATTCAATGCCTGTCAGAAGTTCTGACACACCACTCATCACCCAAAGCGCTTCAAGTATCGTGAGAGAGACGGCGGCTCATAAAAATATAAAAAGTCATATCAGTGCATCAATGACTTTGTCATACGTGCCATGCCACGTGTTCCTTCATATGCGGCTAAGGCCCTATGCAGCCTCGCCATTATACGGCCAAAGTATCCATTCGACCAAGGCCAGACGAGAGTTTGCATGCGGCCACAATGCCATGCGGCCAAAGTTTCAATAAGACCAAGGCCAAAGGAGAGAACATATGTAGCCAAGACGCTATGCGGCCAAGATATTATGCGACTTTCAGGTTGCAAGATCTGTCTGTTGCAACCAAAAAGATCTTCACACAGTTAGTGTTGATTACGTTTCAAGCTGACCGAGTCACGCATACGAGAGAGTTAAAAATAACCCTGAGATCTTATCAAACAGCAGATCATAACCGAAGTCGCGTGGCAGCCTGTCCATAGTATGCGGGCACAGTTACAACCGTATTTTATTGAAGGAGCCCCCTTCGGCTACCAAACAAAAGCATATGCGACACATATATCCCATTAGCATGATGATTATAAATAGGACAAACTTGGATGTTCCAAAGTGCTGACTTTTCTACTTCAGAGATCATACCCCCCAGGCGAGCTACGTACGTGCACACAAGCTCAAAAGAGAGAAAAAAGAAGAGAGCATCATAATTCTCTTGTTGGACCGTCAACAGAGTAAATGAGTCGCTGCAGTACTCGATCTCCATCGTCACATTCTCCAGATTAAAAATATTGTACTTAGATTTTTTCTAGGATTTCTTTTTACTTTTTTATGGTTGTTAAGCAAAATTTTCTTAAACTTACTTTAATGGAGAACGGGGTTATGCGGCCAGGGGGTATACGTCCAGGAGATATACATGCGGCCAGGGGCTATGTGTCCTGGAACTATGTGTCCAGGCGCTATACGGCCAGCGAGTTTGTATGAGCGTGTCGCATATGGAGGGGACATGGTTTGATATTGGCGGTGCATGCGGTACATTATTATCCGTGCCATCTGGATTATACGGTGCATGCGGTGCGAGGGTGTCTATGTATAGTGGTTGTTGCTTTCGACACTTGGCGACGTTTGGCGGTGGCATCCTGTGCAGCGTGACTGGCGGCGATAACGACGCATGCAGCTACGGCTACGCATGCGGCTTGGTGTTTGGTCGGTTGGCGCATATGCGGCCTGAGCTTTCTTAGGCAGCGTAGGTGTTGATTTTCTCTATATATAGAGGAGCTTGTCTTTCATTTGGTTTAGATGAAAAAATTGAGAGCACCAGAGCATATACGGCCACCCGAGCACCCCTTTCACATAGTATTTTTCTGAGTGATTCTGAAGGTAACTTAGAGCATTCCAGAAGTTCTCGTGTGAACTTGTTGGATCCTGGGGGCAGATCATCGTGTAGGGCAAATCTTACCTTGAGCACCGCTAATTTTGATCACTCCAGCAATGAGTTTCCTTTTGTTGTATTTCTCTTATTGTTCTCATTCTTTCTTATTGTAGCATCTGCAAACGTAAAGAGAATAATATTTTTTTGCTTATTGTTGTATTTTTATTTTCTTTGCTTAGTCAGTTTGTAACATGTTTATGGTACAATACTTTATTGGAGTTACGTGTCACTGTAGAGGAACTCTTGTGTGAATCTTAGTGCACCAACTTCTCTTCTGTAGTTAGTAGAGACAAACTCTTATGTGAGTCTCTACTTTGTGGCTACCTCTTCTTCTTTGATCTGAGTTCGGGACTAACAATCTCAAGGCAAGATCCGAGTTAGAATGGAGAATCGATCAAACCTTCTTGACACTAGCTTTCACAAGCTAGAGATGTTTGATGGAGAACACTACAATATTTGGAAGAGGAAGAACTCTTTGAATCGCTAACTTGTCAATGTTGCTTATGTGTTGGTTGATCCTGAACCTACCATTCCCGAAGATAGAAAAGAGCTTGGAGTTGGTATGGCTCAGGATGCGCATTCCAAGTGGAAGAAAGACAACGACCTCTGCAAGTTGTTAATTCTAAATTATATGGATGACTCGATGGCAGAGTCCAAAAGCAAGAAGGAGACGGTAAGAGATGTCTGGGAATCTCTTGAGAAATACTATAATACTGTAGATAAAGTGTCTAAATTCTATCTCGTCAAGTAATTCTTCACTCTGTAATTCGAAGACGAGAAGGTGATGTTGCATCAAGTCAAGAAACTTCTGACAATGCAACAGAAACTAGAGGAAGAGGACATGAAGCAGGAAGGCAAATTTATGGTGGGGGCCATCGTCACCAAACTTTCTCCAAGCTAGATCAAGTTCAAGACTGACATGTACCGCAATAAAATGAAGATCCAGCTTGAAGATCTTCTTCACTGGATTCACATTTAAGATGAAGCCAGAGGGCAACTAAAGTTGGACTCCTTGTCCAAGCAGTTGGCTAAGGTCAATATGGTACATACTAGAGATTCTATAGGGAAGAAGAAATTTCCCTACAATAAGAAGAAGAAGGACTTCAATCAGCTGAATGTGAAGTCGACACAATTCAAGCCAAAATTGAAGACTGGTGTGACATGCTACAACTGTGTCAAGAAGGGTCACTATAAGAGAGACTACAGGTCAAAGCCTAAATCAAAAGAGCAAAGTAAGCTTAACCAGGTTGCTATGATTGTGCAGGTTGAGTCACATGGCATGGACACTGACTGGTGGGTGGACACCGGTGCATCTTGTCACGTATGATCTAAGAAGGAGTTGTTCACCAAGTATGAGCAAACCCATGAGAATATCTCTATGGCGGATAAGTCACAAGCTGATGTTCAAGGGAATGGCATAGTAGTGTTGAAACTGACTTCAGGGAAGTCACTCATATTGGAGAACGTGAAGCACATACAAATGATTGCCAAGAATCTGGTCTCTGGGAGTCTGTTGTGCAAATCGGTTCTAAGGATGGATATCAATGCCAGTTAGATGGTGATGTCCTACAAGAGAACATACTTCGAAAAAGCTTTTTGTACCGAAGGGAAGTTTAAATTGTAGCTTGTAACTCATTATGTTTGTATCAATGCATTCGCTACTTCTGGTTATTCTCTTGAGTTATGGTATAATAGACTATGACATGTGCACTGTAAACGCATTAAAAGATGTCTAGTCTCGACCTTATCTCCAAATGTGGTGGTAAGGAGGTGGAGAAATATGAAGTATATGCGCAGACAAAGATTATCAAAAAGCCGTTCAGAAGGGTGAACCAAAGTATAGATCTTTTGGAGTTGGTAAACTCAGATATCTGTGACTTCAAGAAATTATCCACGAAGGCCGAAATAAAGTATTTTATTATCTTCATCGATGATTTCTCAAAGTACGTATTTGTATATCTTCTCAATTCAAAATATGAAGCATTCAAGAAATTTAAGGACTTAAGGCTGAAATAGAACGTCAAACCGGTCAACTGCCCAAAAGATCAGAAGCGATCAAGGAGGAGAGTATCGTTTTTTGGAATTTGTATTGTTCTGGAAAGAACAAAGAATTATCAACGAAATAACTGCTCTGTATTCTCCCCAATCTAATGGAGTGGCAGAAAGAAAGAACAAGACGCTGACAGAGATGATAAACTCTATGTTACTGACAACAGAACTTCAAAAGTGCTTCTAGGGAGAAGATGCGCTTATGGCCACATTTATTCTGAATAGAGTATCGTTTGTGACATCTGACATTACTCCTGATCATGAACTCTGATTCAAGGCTAGACCCAACTTGAATGTCATTCGAGTGTGGGGGTATCTGGCGTATGTGAAGCTTCCAGACCTCAAGATACAAAAGCTAGAAACGATGACTACAAAGACTATATTTTTGGGCTATGCTGATAAAAGTGATGCTCGAAGGTTCCTTGATATCGAATCTAATCATATCATAGAATCTCGTGACGCAGAATTCTTTGAAGACAAGTTTGCTTGGTACAAGAATATTATTCTTGCAGATATTCCGGAGAATACTGCTAGCACAGACGAGGCAAGTACCTCTCAAAAAGAAGTAGTCCATGAAGAAGCTGTCATTGATGAGACAACATTTATACCAAAACCCGTTGAGCCGAGAGCAAAGAAAGTGAGGAGGCCGAAGGACTTCGGAGAAGACTTTGTTACCTATCATGTGGAAGGTAATCCTCTTACCTATGATGAGGCAATGAAGACCAGAGATGCTATTTTCTGGAAGGAGGATGTCAATGACGAGTTTGACTCGATAACTTCTAATAATACGTGGAACTTAGTTGATTTTCTTAAAGGATCTAAATCTATCGGATGCAAGTGGATCTTTAAGAAAAAGATGAAGGCGAACGAAACTATTGACAAGTTCAAGGCCAGGCTAGTTGCCAAGGAATTTTCTCAGATGCAGGAGATTGATTACTTTGATACCTATGCTCCTGTTTCACGGATGACTACTATCAGGATGTTGATTACTCTAGGTGCTATTCACAGATTGGTGATTCATCATATGGACGTTAAGACAGTATTTCTGAATGGTGAACTAACTGAGGAGATTTACATACAACAGCCAAAAGAATTTGGTAGAATCTCTGTATAGTTTGAAGCAAGCTCCCAAATTATGGCACGAGAAGTTTGACAAAGTTATCAGATCAAATGGCCACAAGGTCAGCGAGACTGATAAGTGTGTGTATACGAAGTTTGCTGGTAATAGAGCTATCATCGTTTATCTCTATGTAGACCACATACTAATCCTAGGTACGAATCTAGAATGTGTCACTAAAAAAAAGATGCTTCTCTCATCCAAATTTAGTATGAAGGACATGGGAGATGCAGATGTCATCCTTGGAATTAAAATAATCCGAACGGAAGCAAGGCTTGCTCTTTCACAAGCTCACTACATGGAGAAGATGCTCACACGCTACGGATACCAGGATCTTCCAGGGATTGATACTCCGTACAGATGTGACAAGAAGCTGAATCCAAACTCCGGGATAAGCGTCAGATAATTGGAGTACTCTAGTGTCATCGAAAGTTTGATGTATGCTACGAATGCTACTAGGCCTTCTATTGATTTTGCTGTAGGGATGCTGAGTAGATTCACGAGTAACCCAGGTATTGAATACTGGAAAGCTGTGAAGAGGGTGATAAGATATCTCAAGAAAACTCAGAAGTTTGCACTTTACTACAACGGAGATCAAATAGTGGTAGAAGGCTTCAGTGATGCTAGCTGGTGCTCAGAAGAAGAGAGCAAGAGATCTACTGAAGGATATATATTTTTTAATAGGCAGAGCTACTATATCGTGGAAGTCATAGAAGTAGACAATGCTCTCACGCTCGTCAATGGAGTCTGAGTCTATGCACTTGCAGCAGATGAAGTAGAGTGGCTTCGAAAGCTCATGTACGAGCTTCCAATGGTTGGTGCGCAGATTCTGGCTATACCAATAACCCGTGACAACCAGGCAGCAGCAGTAGCATCAAATAATCTCTTCAATGGCAAGAAAAGAACTGTGCTGCTTCGGCACAGATCACTGAACAATCTAATCAAGGCTGGTGTCATTGTAGTGGTGGATGTTCGAAATCAGGAGAACCTGGCTGATCCGTTCACTAAAGTCCTCAGGTGCCAGCTATTTGAAGATACAACATGTAAAATGGGCTTGGAGGACCTATGATATTGCGTCTTTGTAATCCTACCATTAAGTTTTATGCTATTAGTTCAAAGAGAAATCTACTAGGCATCTAGATTTTGGTTCAAATGAGGACCACTGACTAAAAAAAATTCAAGCACAGTGGGTAGTCCTTTGGGACTGTGGGATACATAGCCGAAACTACTATAGTCTACTATTTTATTCTTTAGAACAGATCCTGTGTAAGGGTGGCTTCGACGCCTTAATGGGTTCTCGGACAAAGTGAATGTCCGACATGCGTTACAGGAAGCACGAGTAGTTCGGTACTACAAGGGACTTGTATCCCATGCTACAGTGGTGTGACACCATAATGGGGTAAAAGATGTAAAGCTTCGGCAGCTGGCCATGTCAGAGCGACAGTAGCACCGCAGATAGGTAGGTAGCACATCACTACTAATGCTGAAAAGATGGAGAGTTGTAGCATATCACTACTAAGAGGTCGGTGACCTCATGCTACAGTGGGTGACACCACATGAGATAGTGAACCTCGACTGTAAGCCATGTCACAGCGATGTAGAACTGCACAGAAGCGCAAGGCTTCATGCTAGGATATACTACGACACTACTAAGAGGCCTATGACCTCATGCTACAGTGGTATGACACCACAAAAGAAGAGACCTCGGTCTTAGGTCATGTCATAGTGGCGTAGCACCTCACAGAAGCTCAATGCTTCATGCCGAGTAATATTAAAACTCTCTTAAAGAACTCACCTAAATGTATGGACAAAGATATAGCCCGTCTCTTGAGGGTAAACTTGTAGACACCCAAAGTACATACACCGAAACCAGGTCAACGCAGGGCCTTTAATGTGCGACCGGAGGCACAGCTGATGTCATTGTGCGAGTGGAGAGAATAGCAGCTATGATTCAGAATTCAAGGCGTAGTCCATTCTTGTATCCTACTGTTATTTGACCCATGCGGGAAGATTCAAGTCGTTGGTGACATCTATCCTAATGCGTGATGGACAGTCACAGTAAGGAATGCTCAACCATATATTGTGATATATGTAGGAGATTGTTGGTATTTTTCACTTAGCTTTGAAAAATTTTAGTCCCACATTGGAAAACCACCAATGTGTATATCTCAATATATAGCTTTGCTTAGTATTGGTATATGCACATGGGGTGGTGGCCCATGTGGATTGACTTTCCTAGAGGGATTAAATGTGAACCCCTTTATGATAATACTAATTTTGTCACCATATTTGGGAAGTTTTTCTTAGGAGCTAAGCCCCGAAGGGGCTTAGTGACTCGGACTCGGGCGCAAAGTGGTGCTTTGTTGGCGCACTTTGCACTTAGCATGTCAGCATCGTCGCTTGGCGCTCATAAGCTAGTTGCATGCACGATTGCTAGCTCGAGCGCATACTTCGTGGTGCTATGCGGCCAGGGGCTATGCGTCCAGGCGCTATGCTGCCAGGGGCTATGAGTCCAGGCGCTATGCGGCCTGGAGCTATGCGTCCAGGCGCTATACGACATGCGAGTTTGTATGAGCGAGTCACATGTAGAGGGGACAAGACTGCTGTTGGTGGCGCATGCGGCACATGGTTATCCGTGCTATTCGAATTATGCGGCACATGCGGCACGGGGGTGTCTGTGCACAGTGGTTGCTGCTTTCGGCGCTTGGCGGCGTTTGGCGGCGATGTCCTGTCCAGCGTGACCGGCAGCGACAACGACGCATGCGGATACGGCTACGCATGCGACTTGGTGTCTGGTCGGTTGGCGCATATGCGAATATGTGCTGATTTCCTCTCTATATATAGTGGAGCTTCTCTTTTATTTAGTTTAGTTGGAAAAATCAAAGCTCACTAGAGCATATGCAGCCACCCGAGCACCCCTTTCATATAGTATTTTTTTTTAGTGATTCCGAAGGTGACTTAGAACATTCCAGAAGTTCTCGTGTGAACTTGCTGGATCCTGGGAGCAGATCGTCGTGTAGGACGAATCTTACCTTAAGCACCGGTGGTTTTGATCACCCCAACAACAAGTTTTTCTTTGTTGTATTTCTCTTCTTGCTCTTGTTCTTTCTCATTGTAGCATCTGCGAGCGTAAAGAGAAGAATATTTTTCTACTTATTGCTGTATTTTTATTTTCTTTGTTTAGTGAGTTTGTAACATGCTCCTGGTGCAGTGCTTCATTGGAGTTGTATGTCACTGTAGAGGAACTCTTGTGTGAATCTCAGTGCACCAACGTCTCTTCTAAAGTTAGTAGAGACGAATTCTTGTGTGAGTCTCTACTTTGTGGCTACCTATTCTTTTTTGATCTGACTTCGGGACTAACAGATTTGGCATTGTTTGTTTGTGCTCTTTTCTATTCTTTTTCTTTTTTATTTTGTTTTGTTTGTGAAATGTTTTGTTTTGTTTTGTTTGTGAAAAGCAACAGTGTACCGACCGTAGAAGTTGGGACAGTGTCCAATTGATTAAGAAAAACAATATTTTTATTTTGTCCGACCAAAACCACCCAAAAAAATAGTTAGAGTCCGATGAAAGCAGTTTGCTAACAATTGTTTCTTCTGCTTAATTTTTAGGTAGGGTAGTTCATTCTTAGAACAGCTGTTGAAAAGCAGCGGCAGACCTCATGGAGAGGCGAAGCCTGCTGTCAGCAAAATTGGAATCACAAATTTGTGGTACAGATTTTTTCTATTTGTATATACTCATATATTTCATAGTTGTATTATTTTTTAGAACATTATTCAATAAAATTAATATTGTTGATTTGTTTCATGGTATCAGAGTCTAACGTGTTTCAATTCTAGGATTGTTCATACTCTTCCAGATTTTCCTGTCGGCTGTTATCGAGAGCACCTGGCAAAAGGAGGTGTCGCTCAGCAGATTTTTCTCTTCTATTTTGCTAACTGTACCTAGAGATCTTCTCAATGCAACTCTTTGGTGAAAGGGATTGAGCAACTCTTTAGTGAAAGGTACTCAGAATCTAGAGTCAACAGCTTATTGCAGATTAACTATTTGGATTATAATATATGTGATTGGGACTTCTTCTTTTCTTTTTCTTTTTTTTAAATGCCTTTTTTTCAACAGTTTCAACGACCGGCTTCTATCCCATCTATGACTGTTTTTTCTACTACGTGAGTTTTATTGATGATCACACTTGTTATACTTGGATCTATCTTATGCATCACCGTTCCGAACATTTTACTATTTATAGGACGTTTACTACTATGTTTCATACTCAATTCAATGCAAGGATTAAGAATTTCAGCTCAAATTGTGTTCGTAAGTATCTCTCCACTACAATGAGATATATATTGCAATATCATGGCACTCTTTTTTAGCAGTTATGTCCTTATATTCATGAACAAAATGGGATAGCTTAGTACAAATATCGTCATATTCTTAAGACTGCTCTTGCTCCCTTATTATCCTCTTTTGTTCCCTAAAATTTCTAGACATAAGTCATTCTTACCTTTGTTAATCTTATCAAAATCACTCTGTCATGACCTGCACCCGGAATAAGGGCACGAGTAGTTAACAAAGTCCAACCTATGCCGCAGCATCGACGGTAGAACGCTGTCGGGGTCAACCATACTATCTAAACATCTCATACAATATATATATATATGATACATGTCAATGTCATCTCCACTCCCAACGGAGGAATAATATCGTATATAATAATGGTAAGCAATACTCAATCACAAAATAAAACTAAAGGAGGATGAAAGCACGATATAGAATAAAAGAGGAAAAATAGTCACAATACATCCACAAGTCCGAAATAATATATATACATGTCAAAAGTCTAATACAAGTCTAAACAATACGTCTAAGCCTCCTCAGCATCTGGTACTAGGTCCTCCTTCTCTAAAGGAGTATCCTCTAATGGTATGCCATCCTGCGGCCCATAGTAGGTGGGACACTGGTCCACGAGCCAATCATCTGAAAAATATTTTCAGTCAGGATTGGAGCGAAATACATACCTCTGAAAGCAGTTCCAAATACATAATCGAGCATATATAACAGATAATAGAAAATGATACAGGATAACTAGCCATAAGAAATGGAATAAACTAGAGTGAACATGTAATGTACTGGAATGAAGAACAGGCAATGTGAATAACTGCAATTTAAATAGAAATAGATAAAACTAACTAAGGTGCCATAGAGTACAAGTTCATTATGTGATCGGTTTGGGTTGAACACGAATATAATATGGTAACTCAATTACACGTGTGATATGTAATCAACATGCACACTAATATACTTGGGCTTGATCACATAACCAACTCCTACTCCCCCATCCCCAACCAATACTTATGGATCCAATCACAACATGTTACGAACACAAATATGGGCACACTGAACACGAGCAGTGTGTGAACACGAAGTACACGATAATCAATACCCGATACATACGATAAAATACATATGAAGGAGTACCCGCTGAATACGTTAAGGAATAACATCTCCTGACAAGATCCATATAGTACCAGTCCGTGTAACCACTGTGTCGGGATCAAGTATACAGTTCTAGAATATGCGATATATACACCATCATAAAATAAAAACTAACAGAGAGATGTACTCGCCTCTGGTCCTGAGCAAGGTATGTCTCTCGATGCCCAAGCTTGTGTCACCCAATCCTATTTAGAAAATATCAAGTTGAATGGTGTAAATAAATGATACATAGTTAAAGGATGCACAAAATATATTTCTAGGCCAATACTAGGTCATTCACCAATTTCTAGGTCCAGGCTAAGGTTATTAGTCTTCAATGGCCATTAACTAGCTAATTCTAGCTAAATAAGGTGTTACATGTAGGGGTAGCTAATATCTTAACTAGTATAAAATATATACTAACTAATATATATTACTAACTTCTAATAGATGTAATAAAAACCAACCCATAGTCACATCAACACTAACTAGCTTCACCAATAACACTAACATTTATAATTACAAGTTAAGTAATGCTACAACTGACCTCTATATAACCTGATACTTATCCTATTACTTACACTCTCAGTTACCATACCCCTCTCTTAACTAGCACCTCCTGATATACATATCATATATACCCTAACATATAGTAATACTAACTGCTAACAAAATATTAACTGTTACTGATATATCTACTTAACTAATCACCTAGCTAGAATAATAACTATCCCAATACACCCTAGGCTTAGCTTCACAACTATGTGTATTACCAATTCACTATAACCCTGACACTACTTCCTTATTGATACACCAACATACAATTTGATACTCTACATGCAGTAACCCCTTAGCTTGTTACTGCAGGTGATCAATTTCTAGGTAGCATCTCCCCTTACCTAGGTACTCGAGTTCTAAGCTAGATGTCTCTGACCTTAACAAATTCCCAACTGATACTCCTCAAATCAATTACACAGATATCAATCTATCCCCTTTACAGACTCATGTACATAAAGTAATCGAGATTGACATCTAACTCTCTTGACTGATCTTACACACACAAAACTAATATCACACTCCCCTCAAGTCCTTTCATAATATTGTTGCCATGTGAACTGATATATAAGTGTATCAATTGGTCTCCCCCAACTGAAATGTTCATCTCAGACAACCTACCTGATCACTTCATATCCCACTGCACGCACTCTAACACCACATCAACAAACCAAAATCTCTCTCACACACATACTGATGTCTGCCACACTGCAGGCCATCAGTCTAATTAATTATGCAGTGAATTGTGAACACTCTCATCTCGATAGTTCACTGATACTATACCGTTCAGGTATCTAAGGCTTCAAGTCTCCCCCTCTTCTCTCAACAATACAACAAGCACAACCATCCCCTGCATCAACATACACACACTCTACCGAACCATTCACACACTCACAAAGAACACAATGAACACTACCACAGTCCCTGCAAACACTATCAAGCTATCCTAAGTTGTTGCATAAGCAAACGCAACCTAAACTCCCAAGTTACTATTTCAACACATACACAAAAGAGAGCACATATAACTATATATATAGTATAGCTATATATATTCACTAGCATATTTATATAGACTTTAAATACCAAATACTTATATTCATATGAAACTAAAGGCATTTAAACAAACACATATGGAGTGAAACTTAGAAAACTAGGATACACATCAAATTGAGGGGCCAAAATCCCAAGTTCTTCCACAATAATCATATATATAGATGAATTCTCAATGAAAACCCAAGTGGACATGATCCGAACACGATCTCTCCGCTACGACTCCTCCTCCTCATTGTGCTCCTTGCTTATCCAAGCTCCAAGCTCCTTGTGGAATGAGAATGAGAGGGAAAATAGAGGTGAATTGAGTGAGAATTCAATGGAGAAAATGATAAAAAAATTGGGGATCTAATTTCTATATCTAGAATGAATGCAAATGAGAGGAGAGAGAGAGAGAGAGAGAGAGAGAGAGAGAGAGAGAGAGAGGGGAGAGCCCCCTCTAGTAGTGGCCGGCCCCCTTCCCCCTTTTCCAAGTCACATATAAATGTCCCATGTACCCCTACATGATGTATTATGGAGAAATAATTAGGGAGGGCTATTTGGGTAGTTTCTAACTAATTATAATTAACTAATTCTTCCTAATTAATTAGTGAGGATGGTCAAATAGACTTGGGTCCAATTTAGGCTCACTAGTTGTCATGACAAATCTAATTGGGCTTACAAGTGACGAGTCTAACTATTGGACTAGCCTCCTAACAAAAAATAATAATAATACAAGTCACAAATAATTTATAGCTCGCTAATAATTAATACAATCATCACACTAATATTAATATGTATTCCTAAAATTATTTACTCATGCTAATTACCAAACTACCCCTGGTTGAAAAAGTGAGGGTGACACATTCATTACTCTGTTTTGTTCTTCCTTTGACTAAGCGCACGAAGCTGACAGTCCGATCAGTCAAGTGTGTTTTACTCGATTTTAGTTCCGAATACAAGGGGTATCGTTGTTATGATTCCTTGGTCCATCTTTTTCGTCTATCTCGTCATGTTACCTTTCTAGACGACTCTTCTTATTTCATTGTCCCATATCTGGATGTTCATTTCTTGTTTTCCCCAGCTCCATAGTCTAGTGTTTCCATCGATCCTACTCATTTGCCCTCCTCTCCTGCTACATCACCTCCTACGATGCCTACGTCGTTACCTCATGAGGATCCTTCACATATTTTACCCTCCTCCGCTATACCATCTTCTCCACCATCTACGCCTCAACCATAATCTCTCTGCCAATTCCAACGTACTCATCAACCTCCTGCTCGTTTTACTCCTGATTGTTCTAGTCCACCAAACAAGTTTGGATTTGCTACCTCAGTCTCATATTCTTCACGGTTCCTTTCTTCTCTTACTTTTATTCATACTGCACGAGAGTTCAGTTTTTATCAAAGGGTTTTTCAGTACCCTGAGTGACAAAAGATTTTGGTAGAGGAGTTTCGAGCATTTCAGCAGACATATACTTGGAATGTTGTTCCACTCCCAGACGGGGCCAAGACTATTAGTTGCAAGTGGGTCTTCAAGGTCAAGTATCGACTTGATTGATCCATTGAGCAACACAAGACTCGCTTATTATCCGAGATTTTACACATGAGCATGGGATTGACTATGATGAGATATTTGCCCCTTCTGGTCAGATGACCATATTTTGAATATTACTAGTTGTTTCTGTCGTTCGTCGATTGCCACTCCATCAGATGGATGTGGTCACGGTTCTTTATTTGATTTTGTCTATATGCATCCCCTTCTAGGTCTTTTTACTCTGCCATGACATGTTTTCGCATTCACCGTGTTATCTATGGTCTCAAGAAAACATTTTGAGTTTGATTTGAGTATTTTTAGAGTGCTATTCGTAAGACATATTTTTATCAGTGTTCTCAAGATCATTCTCTGTTTGTATGGTCGCCACTGTATGGGCGAGTTCTTCTTTTATGTGGAAGACATGATTTTGACCGGCAATGATTTAGCATGGATTGCAACTACTCAGAGATACCTTCATCAGCATTTCAGATGAAGGATCTTGGCTACCTTCGCTATTTTTTTGGACTCGAGATTGCACAATGTAAGAAAGGGATACTTGATTCTCAGCAGAAATATACTTCAGAGATTATCTTGTCTGCTAGTCTATCGGCAATGTTCTCTAGATCATTCTCTGTTTTTGTGGTCATCACCGCAGGGATGAGTTCTTCTTGTATGTGGATGATATGATTTTGACTGGTGATGATTCAGCAGGGATTCCAGCTATTCAGAGACACCTTCATCAGGAGTTTCATATTAAGGATCTTGGCCATCTTCGTTATTTTTATGGACTCGAGATTACACAAGGTAAGAGAGGGATACTTGATTCTCAGCAAAAATATACTTCAGAGATTATTTTGTCTGCTAGTCTATCGAATAGTCGGACAGCCGATACTCCTTTGGAGCTTCATGTGAAGATTCGCCCCATAGATGACGAGTCTCTCACAGATCCTACTCGCTACAGAAGACTAGTGAATCAACTTGCGTATCTATGTTTGACCAGGTTAGATATTTCTCATGTAGTTAGTATTTTTAGCCAGTTCCTTTTCGTGCCTCGATCAGCTCACTATGGTGCCTCACTCCGGATTCTCCGATATCTTCAGGACTCCATTACAAGCTCATTATTCATGTCTTCTACATCTAGTTTGCAGGTTTTAGCATTTTCTGATGCAGATTGGACAGGAGATCCGACTACCAGACGATGTACTACAATATTTTTTTTTGTTTCTTGGTGATTCATTAATTTTATGGCGAAGCAAGAAACAAGTCGTTGTTGCATGTTCTTCTACTGAGGTAGGGTACAAAGCTATGGCTGCCACCAGCAGGAAGATCGTCCACGTACATAGACTGCTTTTGATATGAGCATTACTCCTACAGGACCTATGTTGCTTCACTGTGATAACATGAATGCTATATAGATAGCAAACAATACCATTTTTCAGGAACGGACAAAACACATTAAGATTAATTGTTATTTCGTCCGTGAATATTTTTTGGTAGGCATTATTTCTCTACCAAGTGTGACTTCCGTTGATCAGCTGGTAGATTTTTTTACAAAGTCACACCCCACACCGCGATTTCAGTTTCTATTGCTCAAATTCATGTTGTTTGACTCATCATGAGTTTGAAAAGAGGTTAAAATATGATTATATTTCTTCTTCTATACGGATACAGATTTCTTTTTCTATACAGATATAGAATCATTCTACATCTATATATATTCATAGTTGTATTGTCTTTTAAATCATTCATTCAATAAAATCAATATTGTTGATTTATTTCAAAAGGTTTCGAAAAATTGTCATAGACAACTCTTTCTATCTAGCCTCCGATAAAGACCCCTACTTTTGCAAGATGTCAAAAATACCATACTTCAAAGACCGAGTCCAAAATGCATTCTGAAACGGTCAACTCATGCACTGATTGGATGGCTAATGTCAGCGGATGATTATTGCATCGCCTGGATTATTCTCCACACAACTTTTGCTCCAGTTGGAAAAGGATAACTAGCAAATTCTATTGTCGAATATATTCCTTCTGCAGGAGTTTATTATAGGTAAATGTAACTCCAACAGAGAATGTCGAAAACTAAGCATGTTAGCAATTGGTACACATGGCAATAAAAAGATGTAGAATCTTCAATTTATGGATTAAATAGCCAAATCAACTTCTCCAAAACAAAGGAGAAGTCATGTTATTTCATCGTAATTCTCATGACAAACACACCGTTAAGGTTCAAACTAACTTCATCCTGTAAGAGTTGATGACACTGCTCTTCGACTCAAGCTGCAGTCTTATGGCCTGAGAAAGACCTTGGAATACAATATCTCATTTATCGCCTAGACAAATTTACAACAGGGAAAAAGAAATTACGAAGCCTTGTTCCTGATCAGATTTGATCTCCATCTATCTCTTCATTTCCTCCACACTATATCATTCTCTTTAAACTGAGTGACAGTAGTTCCTTATTTGCCGCTTCCCGAGGGATTTGAGAGGTCAAAAGAAAAGGTTCTCTTTAGCCATCTCCCTCTAAAATTATGTTGCAGATGGGTATCCCAATTGTGTGGGAAAGGTCCAATATCATATATAATCTCTCGGTGGCAAGACCATACAAGTTTAATGGCTTCAGGGGTGCCGATTCCTGCACCCCTGGGATCACCAGCAGGTCCAAACCTGTGACACCAATTTCATCACATTCTTTATGCTCATCAATGTACCGTTGAAAACACTGCTTCAGAAAGACATTGTACTAACCAGTGGTTTTGTTGAGATCCAGTTGTTCTTGCCCTGATGCCAGCGTAGGTTGTCCCATTTACTGATTTCCCGAGAACTTCCTGCAAAGGAATTTCAATATTTTGTAATGGTTATTATCCAATGGTAGAGAGGAAAAAAGGAAAATCTACCAATTTTGTTTACATGCTTAAACGGTTGCCCAGATATCTGGACATTCAAAAATCGACAGAGTACATAATATCTATGTCCAACAAAATAAAAAAGAATACATAAATATATGTCCAACAAATCCAAGTAAGCAATCATAAGTCATAACAGAAAAAGAAAAAAAGAAATCATAGATGGTAACCAGTAAAAGATGAACTTTTTGCAAATATGCTTTTATGAACAGCATTTAAAAATTACTCGCGACAAAACTAAAACGAATGAGATACATGTACTCTGAAATCATGGTTGCTGCTACATGTGATGAGTACCAAATAAATGTGAGAAAATCTTATTGGATCTAAGTAAATAGTGTATATTTGGCATTGAACTTTTCAAGTTTACAAATGCTTGAACATAAGACAGTAGCGATCTTTTAGTGAGCACTTTCATTCTCATTCTCCAGTTACAACAAGGTTACAGCCTCATGTATCCTAACAGCTTTATATCTGAAATTTTCTCCAGTATTTCTACATGTGGTGGTGGGGGGGGGGGGGGGGGGGGGGGGGGGGGGGACGGGGTTGTAAAAAAAAAGACACTTGCTAAATGCATGAATTGGGTAGGTGGTGGTGGTGGTGGGGTGTGTGTGTGTGTGTGTGTTGTGGGGGTTTGTATAGTAATTAATTTAAGAATGGGGGGTAATAGAGTTACTGAGTGCTTCAACTTTTGACTTACTGAGTGCGTATTCGTGCAATATAACTTTTTGAAATGTTATACAAATAACTCTTTCTTAAATTAAGTGCAACATAGGTAACTACCTCTACCTATTTGAAATGTCTGTATCCCGACCCGTATCTGTGTCCTTATTCGTGCAATATAACTTTTGACTTACCGAGTGCTTCAAGTTCTTGTTAATAATTTATCATTCAGCTGTAGGGCATTCAAAGTTGATTTGTAGAGGCCAAGTAAATCTTGCACGTACGTAGTTGCTGATGGATTTATAGTTTCTGGCTTCATGAATATGTCAAATACTTGGACAATTCTTAAATTAGATGAGTTTGTGTATAAGACTGGTGAGACTTCATTTTATCTTGGCTAAATTACAGATTAATTCCTCCAACTTTGCTCTCTCTAAATAAGTAGCCCATTCACCCAGCTCTGTACAAGCTCATAACATACTGAATGATGTTAGTGGATGATTCAAATGACTAATTACTACATTGTTTCCTTCTTCTTTTGTGTATTTTCATGTAATCCTGATATCCTATTTGGATGCGCAAGATGCCTTAGCAACATTGCACGCCCTTTCCCAAATACAAATTTTATCAGCATTGTCCTATCTTCATTGTTGTAGCATCCGTGATGCTCTTTTAAAAATCTTATCTGTACTTTGTTATCCCATTTCTATGTTTTTCCTTATCTAGCAAATTTTAACCTGCATGTTTAATTTTGGAATAATATTTCCCACTTACACCTTTTGTTTTCATGCAAACTAGTATTATTTTTTTCTACTTGTACATACTACGTCAGCTGTGTAGCGTTATTTCTATATTTCACAGAGTTCATCTAATCCTAGGCTCATGCACCAATTTCTTATCTCATGGCTTCATATTACCCTACAAACCGTTACCTTTCTATACCAAATTCCGGCAATAATGTTGCATGTGGCTTACCGCGGACACTCCTACAATAATAGTGTATTTCAACTTTGAAGAAGACGGGCATAAAAAAGTCATGTTAGCTTAGGATACTGATCTAGTAAAATTTTAAATTAACTCATCTATGAGATGGTCAAAATCAGTAATGGGATGTTGGGAAAGTAAATTAAGCAAAGGAGAGATCTTGCCTGCAAGAATAATGGATCGTTTGATACAACTGCTGCTGTCAAATGCGCATGCATCCTCTCGCAAGCTTCCAACACCATGCTAAGCTGATCTTGTTTATAGCTAGTAACAATCTGGGGATATGCATCAGTTAAGTACTTTTTAGTCTTTATTCAACATAATTCACTAATTATAACAAGAATAAAAATACGACATAAATTATTAGATAAAGATCAATCATTATAAAACATGCTGAAAGTATAGGAAGGACCATAGCTTCACCCAATGACTCTCAGGGACGCTAGGCGGTACGAATCCTTAAAAACCTGGACGGCAGCTAGGCAGACGCTTCTAGGCATTTAAAGTGTTGAAACCTTTTATTAAATTTTAATCAATAAAGTAATAGAATCACTACAAACAATGGAATGTAATCACTTATAGACTCTCTGAGCTATAATATGCACCATAGATTTCTTATTAATAATTTTGATGTAAATGTAATGTTAGTGACTATCTTGAGTAAGTATGCTGCTGACAAGGGTCAAGCGTTTACTTTCTGATCAAAAGTGTACTAAGGTTTAGTTACTGCCTGATTTTAGTTTATATAAAATCTTAGTACAGACTGAAGAAATTGAATTTTTTTTTCTGACATTGTTAAAGACATATGGTGTGTTAGTTGAACATTGAAAATTTTACCAACCCTGGAACGCCCAATTTTGTATGAGAAGTCAAAAGTAACTAGCGACTTTCTATCCCTCAAGGATTTGATATTGATGGCATTTCTTCAACTCAAATTGGAAAGGGCCAGTTTTTTGCTTACTATCTAAAGTAAATGAATACAAATTTAGTTACAAAACTAGTATCTAGTAGATGGAAGGGTGAAGAAATGCTGTGTAGATACCTTTAATGCATGCAAGTTATAAACTCTATGCCCTACATGCTATAAACTCTATCCTCTCTAAAAGTTGCATGCAAAACAACAAGCCCACACTAGGCCAGTCAGTCAACCTATAGGCAGCGTGAGTCCTCTTGGTGACACTGTCCCAACTTTCCAAACACCGACTCGTATCACTCTCAAGACTTGCATCACTCTCAAGTTGTGTTTAGAGATAGGGATTATCAGCCCTAAGCTGGCACATAGTCAACTTTCCAAAAATTTCTTCTGTCACCAGTTCGAAGTAATTGTCCTTGAGCATCTCATTTATGGGAATAAAAACAGCTGTTGGTTTCATAGCACCATATATTGTTGGAATAGAATGATTACTCAAGGATTCTCCGCCAAAGAGTAGCTTCGATCCTGGAATTTCAAGCAGCTTTGCGGTGTGTTCCATCCAACATGCTTTCTGTTGTAACCTGCGGTCTTAAAATTCATCATATTAACATAATTACGTAGCTCCATAATATTTACTTTTCTACTTCCACTAATAAAAGAACATGTTTCTAGCTATTAGAAAATTGGACTAGTGCAGACATTTGTATATATGTGCATGTAAATTCAGATTTTTTGAAGACACACATCATGTAGAAACAAAGTCCAGAATCTGCAACACAGACAATGGGTTGGCTATTATCACGACACTATTTAAATCATGAAATGTAATTGATAACGCGGATCAAGATCCCTGGATGGAATAGTTAATGCATACTAATTCATTGCTTCATAATTAATCAAAAACGACATGAACATTTGAAAGAAAAATGAAACTCAATCCAAACCAAATTGACTTCCGATGTTGATATCACCTCTATTAGTTTAACACTCACTTGGGTGTTAAGATCAGTGTTGCCTAATTCGCCAACCCTCCCCCCCCCCCCCCCCTACGTCCCACGAATTGGGACGAACGACCCCGAATGGGGTGCGTTCGTGACCTAGGTCGTCAAATTTAGCGATCCCAAATATTTTTTGAGAATATTGTCTATGCTTTCCTTCACTTGGATTTTAATGGCTTTGGTTATGAACTTATGATATTTCGTTTAGTTACAAGAAATATTTTTTAAAATTTTATTTTGTGTGGGTGGTATTAATACAAAATGTTGACTTTTGTGGAGTTGTTGCCATATATTTTCAATATTTGTTGGTTAATTAATCATTTTTATTTTATTTTTATATAGTGTATACTTCTATATAATTGTATATGGTACAAAAGATGACCCAGATAAAAAAGAACAGCGACTCTAAATAGCGTACCGAATAAGCCTACCCCTACCGCACCGCGTAGCCACTGAGGTACCGTACCGCGTACGCGTACCCGTACCACGTAGCAAAGCAACCCACGATCCTGGTAACATTGGTTAAGATTATGTACTTTGCAATGTTTTAGAAAGAACTAATCAAGTGAATTTCAAGGGTGCCAGCTAATCAAAGTAGTGCTGAAATGAAAGATGCCGTCGTAGATTTGAACTTGACCGAGGAAATAAAGCCATCATTCCAAAATTTGAAGAACAAAAATTTGCTTCTAAAGGACCTCAAATAGAATTCAACATTGATTAAATCCCTGGTGAGGTTAAATTTACATGTAAACTAGTAGGAAATCGTCTTGGGTTCATAGAAATTGCACTTGTGCCTAGGGCAACTAGGTGTCTCGTTCAGACATTGATTAAATCCCTAGAAATCCTAGAAATACATTTAGCCTCTGGAATTAGCCAATTTTCCATTGATCTCGATGTACATGGGATGGATGATACGTATGTAAGTTCAGATCATCTGTCTCCACTCATTACTCCCCCTATAGTAGGCACAATTGGTAGTCCTTGGTTGTTCACATAAGATGCAAATCAACCGCATGAAGAATGTGAAATGTACATCTAATTAACATATAGTTTCCACCCATTCCCTGTGCCCACTACAATGGACCCTCCGTCTTAAGGGTTGGGGTGGATCATCCATTAAATGATGATGGATCACTCTTCCATGACTTGGAGCAACCCGTGGAGATTCCAACCTCTAATTACTAAAGTACTGTATCAATTGTTAATGGATTTTGTGTGGAAGTGTTTAGTTGTTTTAAGCTTCAAGAAAAGCAAGGAATTTGCTGATAAATAATTCTAAAAATGTTCAGTATAGTGTTTTGGCAATGCTTATGAAATTAGTACTCCAATAAAAATAGTAAATATATATAACATGAGTACACGTGGAAATCATGTTTACATGCATTACAATTATATTGTCCCTAACTAGACAAGTCTTTGTGACATCACAAGTAGTTCATTGAACACTATTTGATGAAATATATATGCTTTGTGTATAAGTTTAAACTAAGATTTAAATGTATTTTAAAGGGTGTAGTTCACTTACAGTGAGAACAGGGCCTATAGTTAGATCTTCCAATTTCCTTCTCCCTGCAAGATCTGCTATCCTGGATGTGAGCACACTCGAAGCCCAGTTCTGCAGAGAGTAATGAATGCTTAAAATGGCAGTATTCAAAAAAATGGTAAATTTGCAGTGGGTATGTGGACTTCTGGGTGCAATAGGAAAATACTTGAAACAATAAAACAAGAAGAAAGTAACAAATCCATCTTTTACTAATTAAGTAAAGCATAAACATTATTTTAGATACAAGCAAAAGTAGTATCGTTTAGATAAGAGAGCAGGTGTGAGTTTGAAATCTTAGTTAGTTATGTTTCATCATCTGTTTTGTAAGCTATGAAGTCGCATGAACAAGTTAATGATGATAAACTTGCTTGATTCAAGATTGCATGTGATAATGTCAACAATATCATAATTGCTTTAAAATTTCAATTATATAATTTACAAACATTCAGTTGTAATAACTATATATTATGTTTCAAAACTTCGATATATTTCAACTCTATGAACTCGCCATTTGACTTGGCGTGGTACGCCAACTCGCCAACTCAGTTGGCGAGTCCTTCTTCTTCATCACAAACTCGCCAAGTAAGTTGGCGACTTGTTTCTCCTCGCCAAATGACTTGGCTACTCATTCCCTCAACTGCTAATATCCCAAAACGTTTTCCTTCACATGCAATTTTAACTAAATTTCTCCCTCTAGATAAAAAATTCTGTTGATTTAAAGCAGTTCAAAAGTATTCTATCTCTGAAAAGTTTAGGACTAGAAGTCAGAGGTACGCGAGTCTAACAATCACGGACAAAAAATGGTGCCATCTCCACGTTAGACATGTCAACGCCAAGCTAAACTATACATGGGCACCCTAAAATAGGTGTCGTCTACATGTCACCATGCACTT